>CAKKXW010000001.1:47616348-47627238 GCA_920937365.1 Sphaerophoria rueppellii
AAACAAACACATCTATTTTTATACATACCTAATATTATAATTTTAATAAAAAAAAAAAACAAAGGACTTATGTGCCTCTAGCCACTTTAGAAGGATATAAAACGTAATACAAAAAAAAAAAAAAACAGAGTGGCGCGACAGCTCTTGACGAGCCAAGGCCTAAGTGGCTTACTCTCATCAACAATTCTCTAGGTGCGTGTGAAGAATTGAGGGGACCTACAATTTGACGCCGATTCCGAACGGCAAAGTTGAGAAGCACTTTTTCATGACAGATGATACTATTGGAAGTTTTGTCAGTTCTTCGCAAGAGGTAGTGTCCGTGAAATATGAAATAAAAACTTTGAGTAGGACTCGAACCCACGACGCGCGACGTTCTGCTTAGTTGCCAACGCACCTAACCCCTATAAGCTACGGATACTACTAAAACGTAATATCTAACTGTAATTAGTTTTGTCTAACTTTATTTCGTCAAATTCCTGTTATTTTCCATGAGAATAAAAACATAATTTCGTATGTTCTCTCGTTAAGAATCATCATATAATAATGGAACGACGTACAGTTTTTTCTGGTACCTACACTTTACTCGGCCTACAAAAGCCCAACGGGGCCTAGGTATGCCCTTAGCGGCAAGCTCGGAAGGTGGCCAAATTCATACTCTACAGACGAATGAAATACTCATCATTAACCTTACTTTCAACATCAATTCCATATCAATTCGACCGATACGGATACCCATGACGAGACATTCCAGGAAACTGCAAAGCCAATGAACTCGCCAAATATTATAAAACATTACCCATTAAACCAAAAATGGCTAATGTTGGTATACCAATCGCTAAATGTAAACTTTTGCTTCAACAAGATGCTACAATGCAAACCAACATCAGGTAGAATAACATAACCAACTGTCAGACGACGAAAAAACTTTGGTCTAAACTGTATCTCTAAGCAGATTGCATATGAGCTCGTTAATTGGTGTCATAACTGGACACTGTCTCATAGGATGACACGCCGCGCGAGTGGGCGTATTTTTTAAGGATTTTTGCAGATGCTCCATAGATTAGGAGGAGGAGGAAACAGTCCTTAACCTCCTCTGCACCTGTCCTGCTCTGGCTCATAAACATAGGATTCACTTTGGAGTCTACTTTTGAAATGATTTAAACGATCTCAAAAACATTAATATAATCAATCTTCTACGTTTCGTAAGGATCTCAAAATGGTTTCATTGAGCTTTCAAAGAAAGCCTTTTAGATTCATGTTATATTACAAAGGGTCTTCAATTTGCCTAAGTGTGTCTTTTTACATCCATGACAGCCACTTTAACCTAATCTAACCTAACGGTCAATAGCCTATTCATACCTACCTATGATACTTCTGTCTTTATTTTATTGATTTGATATAAGTTTTCCACGTTTTCCATGTAATAAGAAGACAAACTTAACTGATGAAAGTTTTAAAGCAAGGAGATGAAATGTCAAAAACTTAAGTAAACCACTATTACGATCAGGCTTTTAAATTTTTGCGTTAGGCCTTACTTCAAAAGTTGCTGATAAAATTGCAGTTTATATTTGGTATGGTAATCAGAAACTTAGCCAGTGGTCGAGGGGTTTCTTCGCAAGTTGAAGCTAACCCAACAACTCAGGCGAAGAACTGTGGATTGGTGGCTCTTTCACAGTCGTGACGCGGAGCAGAATCCCGAACGGGACCGGAACCGAATTGATTGGCTGAAGCAGGAGAACCAGTTCTGCTGGTCTGCACATGCCTTGGCCGGCTTACATTGCATACCTAATTTAGTTTAAGGATAGGCATATCTACACGGTGAACATTTTGATGTGATTTGTTGGGCAGCACTTCGCCATACACTGACCAACATGTTTATAAACTTCATTTTTTGTGTGAGTGTTTTAGAAGGCAAGATGAGTTTCACTGAAATTTTCAATAAAAACGCCATACACGACGAACATGTTCAATTAACTTAAACAATAAACTTCAATATTTGTTGTAAACATGTTAAGCCGCAAGTTCATGATTTATAAAATATTCATAAACTGGGAATTTGTTGGCCAACATGCCCAATGACCAACAAATCGCAACAACATGTTCACCCTTTATGCCTAGCTTGAGGGGTTTGGGTTAAGGTTTACCTAAATAGATATTTTGGAAGATATGCATGGTGGCACAAAGAAAAAAAAAACAGAGCTACAAATGACAAAAAAGGATAAAGATTTGGAGCTTTAGTTTGAAAGAAGGTACCAAGTTCTTTGGTAGATTAGGTAGCTTTTGTTAATTTTATATTTTTTATTTTTAAGGACCTTATTTTAAGTTGCCTGTAAGGAAGAAACTGCCAAATGCATTAGTTGTAAGAATGAATTATGGGTACAATACTTGAAGAGCACGGTTGGGGCCAGTTAGATGGTTTTCGAATTCATTTGTCTAGCAATAATAAGAATTTAATTCATACTAGTAAAAATGAATTAAAAAAAATAAAATACATCCTTAGAAACAAAGAATAATTTAACAGCTATCATTTGAAGCTAGAGAACTGTTTAATGATGAAAAAACAGATGAGAACAGCACAGAACAGCACAAGTAAATGAAAACTGTCAGAACAAGTTAGAACAGAAAAGATCAACTCCCTGTTTAATCTTTTTGAAAGAATAAAATAAATGTTAAATAAATATTCCAGGTCGAATCAAATTGAATAAAATTTTCATTTGTTGGAAACAAGATTCTGAATAGCTTATTAGATTTTTTCGAGAAATTTTTACTTGGGAGTATGGTAGTAATATTTTTACTTCCTCGAAAACTCGTCAATCGAGATAATTTAAAAAAAAATGTTTGATTGGAAAAAAAAAATAATTTGGCATTTGAAGTTTTGACATTTGATAGTTTTCACAAAGCTGCACCATCAAAAATGTAGGGGCAGAAAAATGTGTACTAATCTGAGGTGGACAACTTCATGGAACACAAAATAACAGATTGTAGAACAGTTTGGGGCAAGGTTTTTACTCATGGAATACACAAACGTGTACTTTTTCGATCTTTTCTATACTTTTCTGTGCGGAACAGATTCATTAAACAGACCTTAGATAACTAGATGAATATTTTTATCAATCGAAACATAGTTAACTAAAGTGCACAACTTGTGCTTAGACACTTACAATTTTGAGTTAAAAAACACTATAGAATCAAAAAAAAAGTCTAAATACTAAAAATAAGCTCTTAAGACCTTTACATTTTAAAAGCCCTTAAAAATGTGAAAACACATGAATTTCAATAAATTTGCTGAAATTTTGTAATTCAAGCAAATTTTTCGTATCCCTAGAAAACATGGTCTGAAAATATTTTTGCTTTGCTTCCAAGGATTTCAGTAACAATACAGTAGGTTGCTTATCTACCGTTAGAGTGGTAGATATTTTGCTAGGTTATAAACTCAGAGTTATGCGCCTTTTAATCGACGAGTGGTGAAGTAGGTTCGAAATCGTCCGGAGACTGGTCCCTTTTTTGTTCTTTTTTATATTTCGTCTGAATCAACATTGACTACGAATTATTTTTAAAACTATATGGATGCCAAACAATCAGGAAATAACTATCGCTGCAGAAAATGGTTTCCTCTATACCCAACACTTAACAAAAAAAAGAGATATTGTGTTTTTAATTGGAAATGTCCGGACACTCAATTTTCAGTCGTTCAGAGAGTAGAACTATCGTTTGGAGACTCCGGAAAGTCGCCTTTTTTAGAATTCATCAATTTAAATTAATGTTATAAAGTTACTTTCAATTCATTTATACACCAACTAGCAAAACCCTTGCCCGCTTCGCAGGGCTTCGGCCCACAACGCAACGGTTCGGAAATTAGAGATTGGCAGGATGAAGAATACGGTAATCGATGGATAGGCAGAAATGAACAGTATTTGCTAATCTGATTAATAATCTATTCGTTTTTCAATTCTTTTACATATTTTTTTTAGTTAATTTACCCATTAAACATATCTTCCCCAAATTTAGCTCCCTGAGAAGAGGTAAGGTAATTAGGATTTTGACAGCAAGCCAGGTATAGGCATAAGTATGCTTTTAACCCTCTTCAGGATTGCACAATGTTACGAATTTTCTTAAAACTAACAATTATTGGGATACTTATTATAAAGTGCTGTAATAAAAATATTGACAAAATAAAACCTAAATTCGATGTTCTAAGCTGCTTAAGATTTTCCCAAGTATTATAAAATAAATGTATGGGTTTTTGTTTATCAATGAGATTTTATATGCTAATTATTTTGTTCATAAGGTAAAAATAAGAAAACTTTATGCTCTTAACGCATTGTTTGAAAAAAAAAAAAATATCTTAAAGTCAACACTTTGCTCAGGCAAGAAAAATTGAACACCACTTAAATCAAAGTTAGCCTTTTTTTAATCGTCAAAAAAGTAACTTTGTCTTAGAAGGATTATTTTCTAAGAATATGACCAAGAATCACATCCCAAAGTATATGGCAGACATATTATAGGATACCCTGTATAGTTGACCATGAAGAAAAACAGAAATTTGTAAATCAAAACCACATATTTTAAAGATTGACCTTGCGTCTTGTTTATTTTTCAGGGAATTCAAGTTGAATAGGAAACTAAAGACGTATGCCATTGACTTCTTAACGGCTAGTCTTGTAATACTGTAAGGTTTAAGTTGATTGATGTTCCGAAACATAGTAATGCTCTTACCATCAGAGTTAAGAAATGTGGAGGCAGTCCTGGTACATAAATAGATAAATGTAAAAAATTCAAAAACTCCGTCTCGTTGTAAAATTTACTACGTCGTTTTCATTTGTAATTGTGTCAAACCACTCAAACGGCTTGTGGGCAAAAAATTATGCATTTATTTGTCTAGTTCAAAATAAATTGTTGCATCGATTTTAGAAAGACTTTAATCTGTACCAGCCATTATTGCACTTCAACTCAATGCTTCAATGCTTGGAAAGACATCTTGAATCAACTCATTCCGTGGATTTGCATTACAATAAAAATTGTTTGGAAGTGAAATTCGGCCTTCAGAATCATGTGAAATTATTCCATTTCCAACGTCCAATAGTGTCCGTGTCTCAGTGGTTAGGTGCGTTGGCTGCTAAGCAGAACGTATTGGGTTCGAGTCCTACTCGTACCCATAGTTTTTATTTCATCTTTCACGGGCACTGCCTCTTGCGAAGAACTGACAAAACTTCGTTGTCGCGCCACTGTATTTATTTTTTACATGGATGCCAAACAATCAGGAAATAACTATCAATGCAGAAAATGGTTTTCCCTATACCCCCCAAACAGAGTGGCGCGACAGCTCTTGAAGAGCCAGGGATTAAGTGGCTTACTCTCATCAATAATTTTTTGAGTGCCTGTGAAGAATTGAGGGGACCTTTAACTTAACGCCGATTCGGAACGGCAAAGTTGTGAAGAACTTTTTTTTGACGGATTGATACCTACTCTTGGAAGCTTTGTCACTTCTTCGTTAGAGGCAGAACCCATGAAAGATAAAATCAAAACTATATCGGTACGAATAGGATCCGAACCCACAACGTTCTACATAGCAGTCAACGCACATAACCACTACGCCACGGGCACTACTTTCTCAATGATATGAATACCTACGTTTTCTTCATTGAAGTTGCCACTGATACATACCTACATGAAGCTAACATAATAATTAACACAATTTGGTTTTGCGAAAATAGGTTATCGCTCCTCGTAGATAACTAGATGATGATTAGGTATAGGATTACCATAGTACCTACTCTTCTGACGGTGTATAGGATGGCACTGTCTTTCCAATCAAGCTATCATTTTTCATTTCAAAACTATTATTTTGGTGAGATTCAGTATTTTATAATGACTCTTCTTGAAATAGGACAGTGGATTAAAAGTAAGCCAAACAATGTTTTTATCAGAAAAACTGTGATATCAATTTTTGAGTAGAATTCTGTTCCTAGGATAGATATTTAGATCGTGATTGAATTGGAGGATCAATAATTATGTCACAACTCATGATAATCAGGGTAAGAATCGACTAATATGAAAATATATATATTCTTTTTTTTATTGTCAAAATTTTATTAGGTAACTACAAAAAATTACGTCACAACAAAGCATATTTCTCAGAATCCCCACCCGCCCTAGAATGAGTATCTTTATGCTTTTTATCGGAATCTAAAGGCTTATGATTCAATACATATTTGGGAAACATATACCAACAGCTGAAAGGAAATTAAATTCTTTATAATGGACTTCTTATTATATGACTAGGTAAAGTGAACTAGAGCTGTTTTGTCGAGCTAGCTAGCTCAGTCACAGCTATCCCTAAAAATCTGTCATCAAATTTTTTTCATGTGGGAAAACAGAGCTTTCTGCTTTTCTTCTGTTCGAAATAGATATTTCAGTTTTATAATTGATCAAAAAATCAACTGATTTGGACCTTTTTTTCTTTGTTTACTTAAACCTTATATGAAATCAGTAAGACAAATCTCATGTTATTCAAAATGCCGTCGGAGTTTAAACTTTGATACAAGATTTTAATTTTTCTTTTAGTTCCAATAAAATGTGAAGGTTTGTTGTCCGTTGCGATTTGATTAAACATTTTAAATCACAAGTAAAAAGCAAAGAAAATTCAGACTTTCAGCGTACAAAATATTAGCTTACCAATTTTTCAAAATAGGCAGTTCCAACGAAACCATCCGTCGCTGAATGTCGATGAGTAAATCCAGTAAAAAAAAGTTATTTCTGTTATTTTTTTTTTGTATTTTCTTTCAACAAAATCACAGACTTTTTAACACTTCCTTCTCGCGTTGACCCAAGAAGTAAACAAACTCCCACGTCTAAAAACTAAATCAACTCTACGTTTCTGCACTTTGTTTGCTATTTATCCTTTTGCTACTATTTCCGAAACGGCTTTCGAAAGAAGGTTGGTACTTAGCATTCTAATTGAGAAACTCTTTATTATTAGGTATTTATTTTTGAATCTCAATTACACACGAATCGGTCCGCCTCTTCCGCGTTACAATTAAACTGCATAATCGTCGTTAAAGAAGCGTAATTACACATTCATGGTAATTACTTTTTTATTTTGTTGTTCGACTCCCACGCGATTCGACATCATAGCAAAATATATCGACAAAAAACCAAATAATTAACTCTTAATATCCGTCCACCGTAAAAATAAGGGAAGGCAACTACACTCACACACTTTAAAGACACGCTTTTGGTTTCGGTTAGTTTTGCCTTTGGAGAGGTTAGTTTTTTTTTTTTTGTTTTTCTCTCTCTAAAATACAAAATGGCGTTTAAGTGGAAGTTAGGGATTTTATTCAAATGAAGAGGTCCTTTAAAAATCCCAATTGGATTTCAAGTGACAATTATTATTCTACAGTTAAATTTTTTTGTTTTGGGAATAATCCAGTATTAAAAATTGGTGTTGTGGTAAAAATGTCGCCGAGTCAACTGGAGACGTTAACGTAGATGCTGGTTTAGTTGTCGCTAAACGAGTCCGAGAGATGCCAAATTACGCGACACAGTCTTGCAAAGTCGCCACCGTTCCATGTACTTTACTCGATTGCACTTTTTTTTTTCTTTCTCTCTTGATACAATTTTCTTTTTTTTCTTCTTTAAATTCTCTCCTATTTATTTTTATTTTTATATTTTTTATTCCACTCACTCGACTCGACCAATGACACTCGACGATGACAAAAATTCAGCAAAAAAAAAAAATTATATGGAGGTACCCAAGAATATAGCTAAAATTCTATATACACAATGCTGAGGTATATAATGTCAAAGAGAGGACGACAACGACAGCACGAGATGGCGACACCGACGACGACGACATAACGACGACACGATGACGACCAGAACGGAGACACAAGACACAACGCCAATGACAAACCGAAAGCAGAGCTATGAAACAAACGACACCAATATACACCGCACTACACTACATAGCCAGCCCAGACGTTAATTCCGTTCGTTGTGTCGTTCCCGTTGTTTTGCTGTGCCCTGTGCAATGCATACAGAGTGGCCTGGCCAAGCAATAGCAAAGCCAACACACGCCACGCACTCACACGAACGAGTTCCAGCTACTGCTTTTAATCCCTCACAAAGAGAGGGAGGTGACAAACGAAGAGAGAATAACAAAACAAAAAATCCTATATACAAATGCCACTCACTAATACACACAAGTAACTCGATTGCACCAACAAAACCCAAGAAGTCCTTTTCTGTCACCACACAGCGACACAGCTAACTGAAACTGCTAGCTGTAAGGGTGCTGTCAAAATGTCACTAGGGATGCGTACCCGGCTAAGACTAACAACACACCAGAGTTAGGGTTATGTGCACTCTGCACATAAACAACAAGCCTCGCCCTCTCTTTCTGATTCAATCGCCGAAGTCTCTCACACGAATGACGTTTATTTTCCGCAAAAACAAAACTCTCGAAATGACGAACAAAAAAAATTGTTTGATTTTAAGCTTGTTGAAAAAACCGCGGGTCACATCTAAAGCGTCCCATCGAACGGACCCATTGATACTGGGGCTCCATCGTTTAGATGGCAAAAGTTTGCGGCGATGGCGATGGCGCTGGTCATCAAAACCGCAACATAACAAAAAAAAAAAAAACAAAAACACTAAACTTAGCACACGACCAGTTTATCGGCCAAAGAGAGGGGGCCAGCGGCTTACACACACCTAAACCTAACCAAAACAAAAACAAGCTCAATCTTACTGAAAAACAAGCAAAGAGAATTTCAAGATCTTAAAGTCAGGTGTCGCCCCCTTCTGTGTTAAAAAAAAGCTCGTTGAGAAAAAAAGAAAATCTCTAAAGCCAAACCAAAAACAAAAAAAAACGTCTCTCTTTTTTTTCCATTCCCAAGAAATGACACACACTCTTCTCCTCATTAAAGATTAAACAAAACAACACCACGACAAACGACACCAAGAACGAAAAAAACTACACTACTAAAAGAAAGAGATAAAAAAGCTTAAGTAAACATGGAAAGAAACGAGTACGACTGAAGCAACTACCACCCCGTGTGCCGTATGAGTGATTGTGATTCGTTTGTGCCTCAGGCATTGGAATAGTGTGTGTATTTGGGTGAATATATTGAAAATTTTTATTCCCACACAGATGCAATTGTGCAGAGTTGTTTTGTCGGTTGCTGGGAGGGGGTGATTATCCGATTTGAAAAATCGTGTGACACTGTAAAATTTGTCCACTACTATATGGGTGCAGTTAAGTGGTTAAAATGGGTGAGTTGTTGATACACATACATTCACATAAGAGGTAGAGCACTGCTCTCTCATCTCAATGGCTGGCTCATTGAGTTTGAGTAAATAAGAATTCAACCATGTTGAATTCAAGAGAGTTAAATTACTCTTTTCGATTTTGACTGTATAAAAGGGAAGAAAACCAAGTATCGATAATGTAGTGCGAAAATGAAATACGCAACGCGAACGGGCACACAAACAAAAAGTATTGGTAAGAGTAGTGGAGTGTATGAGTTGCCGTTTGCTACTATGGTACTCGTACGGTCGTACATCGTACTGTTGGATATTAGAGTTCTATCTACTTTTAAGAGGCATAATGAGAAAGAAGAACCATTCTTATTTTTGTACGATTCCGGTTTCACGAAAAGGAAAGGGGTGACTTTACTTTAATATCGTTATCCGTTATGTGTTCTCTTTTTCGATGGACCGATTTTTATAGTAAAAATTGCTTAAATGAAAGAAAAACAAGCAACACATTTTTAATTTACATTCATTGGTAAAGAATAAAGACCTCTGTGTTTTCAAAATGGTTTCAATCGTCTTCAGCAGTGTCAACACAATTAGGCTAATCCAAGGGCGGATTCAGAGGGGGGGCGATAGGGGCAATCGCCCCCCCTAAGCCGCCTAAAATCTGGTGATATGACAAGCAGAATATAGTTTTAACATAATGTTAAAAACAAATCATCATCATCACGACCATGGCACGTAGTAACATTATATTCTGGTGAAAATAAAATTATAAAATATGGGTGCGACCTCTATGGTAGACATTACTTAATCAAACTGTAGTCAATTTGTTTTACTAGGAACCACAAAAATATATCCGCTTTAACTTATTTTCAATCGCTTTTAACAAATTATTGTAAAATAATATATTTTCTAACATTGATGAACAACATTTTTCGAACTATTGTTGCATATTATGCTAAGATCATCATAATTTTCATGAATAAATGATGAATACTATCAGATTTTGTTAGATTTTTTCAATCTTTACCAAAAACCGCCTAGCCAATTTCGCTGAAAACTTATTCAGTTCTCAATTAAGTAATTTTGGTCCGAACGAGACCAATTTGATATCAGCACCATGAGCGGTTCACATGATAATCATAATTTTCATACATACATAAATGACGAATTTTTACTACTTTCAAAATTGTAATGCCAGTTTTAAAATTGCTTAGCTATCGCTGAAAACTTAACCAAATCATATTCCGCATCGAATGAGTCTAATTTCATGTCAATACTGTGAGTAGTTCTCGATATAATAGTAGAAAAAAACGTAACGCTAATACACACGCTTACATAATGATAAAATGGTTTGATGCAATAATTGTATGTAGATTCACAAAATCGAACCCTTTACAATAACTTCCTCTTGGAAATTAAAAATACCAAAATTTTGCTTACGACTTCAATTCCACCTTAATAACGTAGTTTGGTAAAATAGTAATACATTCGCACACATAATCGCAATGCAAAAAAAGATGATAATATAGCTCTTGATGAGTGTCATAACTGTACTTTAATCTGAGTAAGCTACGCCTTATACTAAACCAATTCAAAAGTCGCTATCGATTCGTTAAAATTTTGACCGTA
>CAKKXW010000001.1:47670130-47684605 GCA_920937365.1 Sphaerophoria rueppellii
ACCGATCCCCTGTGAACTTACAGTGTGACGGCCACTACCCGCTAAACTACTACGCCTGTTCAGTCCACTTCAAATGTAAGCAAACAAACCGAATTTCGAATGACATTCAATTAAATCTCTCCCGTCACTTCAAAAAATAAAACCCCCCAAAAGAGGACAGTCAAAAAATGTAAAGTGAAAAAAAAAAGGAAAGCAAAACAATTAGTAGGACAACAAAGAAGCACTTGTCCGCATCATCAAATCGCCCATCACCGGCAGTGTGACATTCAAGTGTCCCCTAGCCACTTGACAAGGACAAAAGGACATTGACAAAAAAAACCTATACCTACCTGTTGTTAATCTTCTACACACACATTTTGAACCAAAAACATATTATCGGTACTCGGTCTTCAACCCGCAGGAACACGTCTACCAGGATTATGGAAGTCAAGCCAACACCATTTAAGTCTATATACAATGCCGCTCCACAAAGGACATAATCAGAATCAAAAACATTGTAGTCGAGCATTTCAAACACATGTCGAATCGCTAAATGACACAATCCCATTCCAAAAGGTTAATGGATTCCACTTTTCCTTTTGACAGATTGTCTTCTACTTGAAATAGATGGACTGTGAACACCCAGAGGATAACAATCAGCCTGCCACTTGATCATCCAGACGAGAGAGTGAGAGGAGTGTGTCGAACGGATCAGGACAAAGCAATGTCACTTCAAGTCAGAACTAAATCTTTTGTGTTGTGTGTCCTTTTTAAGCTGTCTCAGTCTCATAATAGTCGTAGGTGTTGTACTCTCGTAGTCGTTGTTGTTGTTGTTTGATCAATGATCATGTGACCCTCAGATCGGATCGTCCTAATGACACACCGGTGAATGTGCCTTTTATGCTATAAAATGATCAATTTTTTGTTCTCCTTGGACACAGTCCTCCTACTCGTCTCTTTTAATAATAATCGTCTTGTCCTTCCTCATGACTGTTATTACACGGAACGTAGGGGAAAATGTTTAATTAAGGACAACACAATGGGAGAAGAAAATAACATTCGGTTCCATGTTGCATTGTGTTTTTAGTCTTTTTTTCAAGATTATTACAAGTGGATGAAAAATGCTTTAAGGAAAACGATTTTCCGACGATCGACGCCACATCTTGGGGATGATAAATGACAATTGAATTATTTGAAGGACGAATCTCCTCCAAATCCATGAGAAAGTGGAACGGAACAAAAGATTGCATTTTGATCGATTCGTTACGCGTAGTGATATCCTTTTTGTTTTGTATAACACTCGATGTCTCGAATTTTCGATCAAATAGTAAAGAAATCGCGCTGTGTGATTTCCTGGAAGATCCTTAACCCAGCGCGGAGGTTGTTAAGATGTTCGGGACATATGGTGTTTCGTAGCAAATATGTTCGCTCATCAATAATCTTGGCTTGAAAGGTTTTATTGAAGAAAATGTTGTAACAATTACCACGATCTCATTTGTTTAAATTGGTTTACAATGCAAACTCATGGCGGTATAGTGTCGCCTTTGTTCTACATCGGCGTGTTCACAATACACAAACGGTTCTCTTTGATCTCAAAATATTCGAAAGTCGAGTCTTTGAAAATAGAAGCAATAAAACGTTATCACTTTATTGATGTTGTTATCTGTTGTTTTTATAGCAAGAGCGCATGCGCAAAGACTCGCTTTGAATAGATTTTATGTTAGGTGTTAATTTTCTCATGATCCTGTTGGTAGAGCAATTGGTGATAACCAGAGAAATGTTCCTTTATTTTGCGGACATTTTTGAGGATGTCAAGATAATGAGGAATTTAAAACTAAGTTTTAAAAACGAAACCCCAACTGTCCTTGCTTCACGCAAGCTCGTGAGCCAAAAACTTGTGAGACTGGTTTTGCTGGTGGATGACACACATGTTCCTTGTCATTCGTACCTTGTGTACAGATGAGAGATGATTGTCTGCATGATCCAAGGACACCATCTTGATATCGATCTCAACATTTTCACAGGGGCTATATTTTGAGGAGAATTCTACACATTGATTTCACACTTAAAGCACCCAAGGCCAATAACATGTAACATCCACAAGCTACAGCCCGTAACTGGCTTCCGGAAATTACGCCAGAATCAGTTTTGGAAAAAACGCCAGAAAAAGTTGTTTGCTCCAACTTAAAAACAAAAAAATACACAATACCAAGGTATTTAGGTAATAACAGTAAGAAGTGTCCGTGGCTTAGTGGTTAGGTGCGTTGGCTGCAAAGCAGAACGTTGTGAGTTTGAGTTTTAATTTAATCTATCACGGGCACTGTCTCTTGCAAGGAACTGACAAAATTCGAAGAAAGTCATGAAAAAATGCTTCTAAACTTTGCCAATCGGAATCGGCGTAAAATTGTAGGTCCCCTCAATTCTTCACACGCACCCAGAGATTTGTTGATTAGAGTAAGCTACTTTTAGGCCTTGGCTCTTCAAGAGCTGTCGCCCCACGTCAATGTTTTTTTTTTTTCAAAGAAGGCGCTGAAGTAAAAAGAAACTATTAAGAGTCACAGGGCGCAAAACGACCGCCCACCCACTCAACGCCCGGCATGCGCCGCACGCTCTGTGCCAGATTGGAAGGCGCTGAGCGTGCGGAGTGCGTGGGGCATGGGCGGGGCGGTAAGGTGCGCATAACTGGAAATTGTCATAT
Organism: Sphaerophoria rueppellii; assembly: GCA_920937365.1. Classification (NCBI taxonomy): domain Eukaryota; kingdom Metazoa; phylum Arthropoda; class Insecta; order Diptera; family Syrphidae; genus Sphaerophoria; species Sphaerophoria rueppellii. The sequence goes on from CAKKXW010000001.1 coordinate 47,672,808, forward strand.
TATACCACATGAAAAAATTCCTATTATAAAAGTAAATTGTGTACCTAGTTACTCCAATTAAAGTAAAATGCAGTTTTCTGAATTTTTTTTCCAAAAAAAGAGGGAAAAAAAAACGTCAAAATTTATTCTCTGTTGTATTCTATTTACAAACTTTATTTTCTGGCCTATTGACCATTTCTGAAAACGGAAAAAGACAGATTTTTTGTTGAAAAAAAAATTGTGAAGCAGTGACATAATATCCAGAAAAGTATGGGCTGGTTTCCTATTATGTAAATCATTTTGGTTTCCACCTAAAGTGGGAAGAAGTTAAAAAGGGTTTTTCAATAGGGACGCTACAAAAGTAGACCGATAGGGACAGCAAACGACGCCATATTGACGACGCTCTCTTGACATTTCTCTTCAGTAAGGTTTGCCATTTCATTATGGAAAGGTATACGATCCAACAAAGAGTCGAAATTATTAAAACTTACTACCGAAATTCGGAGTCAGTGGTCAACACTTTAAGAGCGCGGAAAATCGAAAAATCATCTTCAGCGATGAGGCTCATTTCTGGCTGGATGACTTCGTCAATGAGCAAAATATGCGTTGTTGGTCAGGCAGCAATCCACATGTGCTTCACGAGGCACCATTACATACCGGTTTACATGCTGGTGGTGTCATTGGGCCGTACTTCTTCCGTGATGATCAAGACCGGCACGTTACTGTGAATGGGAATCGCTACCGCTCAATGCTAACCGATTATTTTTGGAATGAATTGGATGATATGGACTTGGAAGATATGTGGTTTCAACAGGACGGTGCCACATGTCACACAGCGGGCCAAACAATCGAATTAGTGAGAACGAAGTTCGATGAGCGCATTATCTCCAGAAATGGACCTGTGAATTGGCCGCCTCGTTCATGCGATTTAACGCCGTTAGACTATTTCTTGTGGGGCTAGGTCAAACTATGGTTTATGCCAACAAGCCAGCGACGATTGATGAACTTCGTACGAATATCGAATGTGAAATTGCAGCAGTTATCGGCCGATTTATGCTTGAAAACCGTCGAAAATTGGGTTCAGCGTCTTGAATTCTGCAAGCTCGTGGTGGCCATGCAAAAGAAATCGAATAAAATACATAATGGCATCAAACGTACTTCCACAGGAATAAAGAATTTCATTGATATCCAAAACCCGTTTTGTTTTATTTAAGAAAACTTTTGTAGCGTCCCTATTGAAAAACCCTTTACCTACATAAGTTCAGATAAAAAGCTAACATTGAGATTCTATGGGTATCATAATTAAGACAATTTCATAATTTTTTTTTTAATAGGCAATGCACCCCAATTTTCATAAGATACAATATTCAAAGTCTATTGTTATTCATCTTCAACTCATTCAGAGCTGAATGAATGACAGATTCGAGAAATTACTTTAGGATTAATTTTAAAAGAACTTGAATTTTTAAAATCAAGGTCATCGCAATAATTAACAAAAGTTGACAAAATGTTTACTGAACGATAACACAAAACCCCATAAAACTTAAACGACGAAACGATTCCATTGTCTTAACTTCACCTGCTCCGTCTTCAATCTTGGAATAGCCTTTTGGGAAAAGCTTTAAATCAAAAATATCGTTTCCAAAATTTCCGATTTCCCACGACGAACGATTCGAATTGAATAACCCACCAGCAACGAGCAACGACTAACTCAAACACCCTCGATTGCGGTTTTAAGTTAACAAATCATCCTTAGTTCAACCTTTGAACACAATTCCTAAGTTAATATCTCAGAAACCAGATCACCAGTTACCGCACAAAGAGGCAAAACATAAAAATTATTAATAAATTCATTTCATTAAAATTCATTGTCCCCCAGATCCCAGAGGCTTGACGAGCGAGTGACTCAAGAAGTGTCGTCGTTCTGCATTTGTCATTGTCGTCGTCGTTGTGAGAAAAAATATATGTCACTATGTGACAATTGTGTGGAAACCATTAAGACTTCAGAATCACCTGTCCATTTCTCATTGTCTCCAGTTGTAGGTTCCAATTTTTGTTTTGTTATTTCTTTGAGAAACACTGGCGATGAAGATCCACATTATATGCAAATTTGATTGTGTTGCTTCTTCTAATCCATGGCTCTTGGCTGTTTTGTATACACCAGTGTTCTGAGAATACTCATCGAATTTTAGCATAGATACGGATCTTTGTTTTCTTTTGATTTGGAGCGGAGCTAAGGAGTTGGAAAATTATATGTGTCGCAAACTGAAGGGTCGAGGTTGAATGAGTTTATCTACTTACCAGTTCACCAGCTAGCGAATTTAAAAAATTAAAAACAATTATACTTTCTTATGCTAATTTAAAGATCACAATTTTTCTATATTCTTGTATATCTAAAATATTGATAATCTATAATATTGATAGAGTAAGTGAATATAACTCTAGATTCAGTCAGGTCTTCCTTGTTCTTATGAGAGTTGTGACCATACCTTTGAGACAGAGTAAGCTTTATTGACCCTGACCATGAAGACACATTATTTATTAATTATTACCTATATTATATCAATCGATCAAAGTAAACAACACCCAAGGAAGGGGAACCTCAACACTATACTTCAATACAAGCAGTGGCAGGTTGAAAACTAAGCGATGAACGTCATGTCATTAATTCTCATATTAGCCAAAGTCCATGCCGAAACGTCACATTTCGCTGATCACACAAGAAAAAAACTAAGAAAAAAGTCAATGAAAGCGCATTGTCCAAAACATATTGCCTTGTGCCTCTCTGTGGTCGATATGAAGAATGTTTTCGTCACTCATCGATGGCCTCAGCTATATTTTGACTTTTCAAGTGAGTTCTTGCTTGAAATGAAACGGTGAAAAGGAGCTGACAGAAACAGGTGTTAAAATGAAAATGGTTGAATGGACCGTAGCAAAGCACTTACTTGGATCTGGATGGAAATTTCGCGGTTTTGAATAAACCGTACCAGAAGCTTATTGCATTATTGGAGTTTAGTTGCAATAACTGGGAACACGAGCACATGTGCATGTTCAGTACTATTTTGTTTGCACATAACAGTTGTCTTAAGATTTAATTAAATCAATGCAACTTTTCACCAAGATATCGTTTTTCTGGCAAAAAGTCTTGTGATGGGCGCTACAAGTTCGTTCTAGTATATAGATTGAGTCTTATAGAAGTAAAAACTCATAATATCTAATAATAATAAACAAATCTGTCAACACCCCCCCAAAAACGTATTTGCGGGGTATGGTTGCAGGGCGGTTACATACAACTGGAATTCCACTGACTTTTAATTGAAATATCCGAAATATCGAGATGGAACAAATTTTATTCGAACATTAATTAGCCGGTGATATAACCTAGTCTACTATGTTGGCAAGAGGCAAACCATTGGTCGTAAAACCGTGATTGCTACAAGTTCTCTTCGACCAGTCGTGATAAAGAGTAAAAAATATTTTAGTTCATTTTTAGCGAATTTGCTAGTTCGTTTAAGAAACCAATAATCTTCAAATTTGAAGTCAATAGAACTAGTGATTAAGGCTGCAAGTGCAAATACAGACTGGCAGATGTACGGCAGGGATGAAAATTCGTCTTTCAGCATTGTATCGAAATCAAAATAAAAAGTGTATCGAATTGTACTTTTTGATTTGTGAAGTTTTATTGAGGAATACTAGCCGAACCTCTGAACCTCGTCTCGCCCGCAATTTAAAGTCGACATTTGTTGTGAAAAATACATGCTTATACTTATAACCGTTCTGAGGGCAAAATAAATAATGTTCTGGCCAATGAAGTTTCTCCCTTCCTCTGCGCCACAACCAGACCGCACACCCAAGCTTTGGGTGCCCTGGACTACGCCATCTATCCAGCGCAAACTTAGTCTGCCTCGCTGTACCCTAATATATACTACAAATGACTTACCGAGCCGGTTTCTCTTCGCTCACACCAGCTAGTTTCCCAACCCATCGGAGTCTACCAAGCTTAATTTTTGTCATCAAGTCTATTTCGTGGTTGATTTGATACAGCTCGTGGTTATATCGTCTCTCGAATCGTCCTTCCTCACAGATGGGGCCAATACTATTCTCAGTAAGACTTTTCTCTCGAACGCGGCTAAGAGTTCAGAGTACATTTGGCTAAGCACACAGATCTCGGACCCATAAGTAAGTTAAGGTAAGACTATCGTCTTATACAGTAACAGTTTGAAGTAGTGGTAGGTATTGGATAAATCGATTTTTGGATTCAAAGAGCCTTGAAAGACTTAAGTAGATTCTGTTGGCTTTGAGCAGCTGCCCACATATTTTTTTATTTCCATATTGTTATCGGCTGCTAATACTGGCTCAAAGTACTTCTTCGAATTCGTGCTCCTCCACCTTTATAGTTGTTTTTCTACTTTTACCAACGTTTCCAGTAGTCGGCGGAACCATGTTCATAGTTTTTCCTTAATTTACATGCAGCTCCAGTTTTTTGACGTTTGCTCGTTTTCAATGTCCTCTTCGGATGCCAATAATTGGGTGGACTTGGTGACGATAGTGGTGCTGGTGATTCTAATTTATGACACATTACTGTGCCCGTGGTGTTACCTGCTATAACCGGGATAAAAAGTAGCCTATGTGATTTTCTGACCCCTAAACTATCACTACCTATGCAATGTGTCAATCCTTTTGCTCTATGAAAAATTAGGTTAAATCTGTCCCACAGGAACCCTTTATTTTATCAGAATAAAACGTATCGTATGTTACTTCTAATACCTCCAAGAATATAGGTACAAGGTTTCATGTTCATCGCTTTAAGAATTTTTTAGTGACGCTACGACTCCGAAGTCCGAATGAAGAATTAAAAACGTAATGGAAAAAAACGAGAATGACAACTAATAAGACAGATGATGTCTCGGGCTTACATGTTACGTCGCGTCGTCACGCCGTTAACGTCTCATTCAGTGACATTTAAAGGTGTTGCCAAACTAGCAATTTTATTGACTTGCAACAATGAGTGCGTTAAGAAAAAGGAAACTTGATGGTGATATGTATTTTGGTAAAAATATTTATGATTTAGCAGAATACCTATTACATCAAGTGATAGACTGGAAGTTCATTATTGTACTGAATTTAGTAAAAGTGAATTTGTGTACTTATAGAGAGACGAGTGTATCGAAAAAAGTACAATTGTATCGACTTTTGCAACCCAGATGTACGGTTTTGGCGGGGAATTATTTGCAGGGGAAAAAATTTTGTTGACTTTATTTTCGTGCAACCCTTCCTCTATCTATTCTATCGATCTTTGTCAGAATATAGTTTTTTTTATTATACATGGATGTCACACATTGAAAGCAGGCAATATGAAACACTCTTTCAAGGGCAGTTTCGGGTTACAAAAGGTAGATGCAGTCGATCTAAATGCACCCCTTTAACTGATTAGCTTTCAATCCATCACGGACTCATATTGCTCTCATTGTTTAGTCTAAAATTTAGGTCGATAATAACCATATTAGGTATACACAACTCTGGACACAGGGCTTGAACTTGTGTAATCTCGTAAAATTGAATATTACTTTTATCTCCAATTAAAGCACGTTGCAGGAACACAATGACAACTGGACCGATAACTGATAGAGGCAACTAACTAATAGCTCATTCCGGTCCAGAATTTTTATAACGTGACATTTTTCTATCCTGGGACGCACCTCAACCTAGTAAGATGGATAGACATGCTCTGAGTTCTGAGCACATACAAAAATGGATTGAAAAAGATCAAATGAGATTTCAGTTGCAATCCAAATCCTCAATCCAAAATATCTTTCATCATATTTTTCCCAAAACCATGCTTCATTTCTGCAACCCAACATGCTTAGCTTATTCTATAAGGACAAATCAGTAGAAACTGCACTCTCTTCATTTATTTCATGGAATGATACTGTTGAGCTTTCTACAATATTACGCTATTAGAAGATACTCATCAACTTAACAAACGGTGTTTACTATTCTCCTTCTCCTCTTGACGGGCTTAAAAACAGATGACAACTAAAACAACTGTTAATGTAGTATACAAAATGTCTATTGAGGTTTGAGGATAAGAAATGAATTGAAAGATAAAATGGAACAAATACATAGATACTCTACTCAAATCGGTATACTTCGGCACCGAATGTTAACACACATCCACTTCTTCGTGTTATGTCAATTTCACGTCAATTCCACGGCGGCGTTCTAAGAACTTGGGTATTGCTTAGAATAAATTATGGCAAATTTTTACGCTTTTGATGTCAAAAAAGGGTTTAGACAAGGCGATGCGTTGTCATGCGATTTCTTCAACATCATTCTTGAAAAGATTGTGCAAAGCTCCAACGTCAACACCAGACGCACAATCTTTCAAAAGTCCGTCCAATTACTAGGATACGCAGACGACATTGACATAATTGGAAGAACACAGCGTGATGTCAGTGGAGCGTTTCTGAGCTTTGAGACGGAGGCCAGGAAGATGGGTCTAGCGGTTAACGAGGGCAAGACCAAGTTAATGCTGTCGACAAGAAAGAACTATAACAACATCGACGTCTTGGAGCAAACGTCAACATAGACAGATTTAACTTCGAGGTAGTTAAGGACTTTGTCTACCTGGGTTCCGCTATCAACTCAGACAACAACACCAGCGCTGAAATCAAACGAAGAATCACTCTTGCCAATCGCTGCTTCTTTGGACTTAGAAGGCGATTGAGTAGTAAAGTCCTCTCCCGAGCAACTAAAGTGAGAGTCTACAAAACTCTCATCATCCCGGTCCTCATGTTTGGTGCAGAGATATGGACTATGACAACATCTGATGAAAACGCTTTGGGCTGCTTTGAGAGAAAAATTCTCCGAGTGATTTTTGGTCCTGTCTGCATTAATGGAGAATGGAGACGAAGATTCAACCAAGAACTGTACGAGCTGTACAGCGACACTGACCTAGCCAGAAAAGTTAAGGTTAAGGAAAATAATGCTCCGGCTCGTAGAGTCTTCGAATCCAATTCAGAAGGACGTCACAGAAGAGGAAGACCGCGACTCCGTTGGAAAACACAGCTGATAGAGGACCTGAACCAACTTGGCGTGCGAAACTGGAGACAGTTAGCCAGGGACCGAGCTGGCTGGAGAAGTTTGTTGGGTGAGGCCCTGGTCCGATGATAAAGTTTCTAAATATCTGAAATGCTTTTATCAAATGTGTTTTATTATAAAGTTGTGAGGTCTCCTTGCTGAAAACAATTTATAGGCTGCTACACGTAACCGAGCAGTTTACAACTAGGTAGTCAGTTTATCAATAACCATCCTGCAGGGTTAGATTTCCAGGGACCTGCCTCATAAAAATGGGTTTAGATCTTAGAATATGGAATGGAACGGAACTAAACTTAGACTAAAAATATATCTGCTTTAGAAGGGGTGTCGATGTTATTTTCCCGCTCTCCTGACTGAACCTCCAACTTCCCACAATAGTTGATACCCACCTTTTTTAAGGCGCCCAATGTTCGCCGTGTAGAAGTGGAGTTGCACTTGTATTGATCTCACGAATGTACGCCTTTTCCAAAAAAACACCAATAAAGGAATTCTCTACAATCTAAAACTATCAACATAGCTCACAAATTGTTTCGTAATAGGTAACGAGTCTCTCACATATACAGTGACTCGACTCGCATCAATTTTCGCTGAATAATGCCAACAAGAACTCCATAAATCACACACTCATCAAGGGTCTCGTCTCAATCACAACAAAATATAGAGATCATGAAATTATTTTTATATTAAGAACTCAATTGCACCCAATACTTGAGTTCAATTCAAAGCAGCATCTGGACGAGTTCTCATATCTTCTTTCTCATTCATGTCCTTCTACCTATAAATATTCAGCAAGGCAAGCTGACAGTCATTTCTGTAAGTAGGTCCCTCTGTATGAAGTTTCAAATATTTCAAAACCTTTCCATCAGAAATAAGGGAGAAAAAACGCTTCACATAAAAAGAAATGATGAATAGAAATAACGATTTGCATTATAATCCCTTGTTTACACTCATCATTCCCTTTTCATATATTTTTGAAACGTTTGAAGGCAGTTACAAAAAAAAAAAAAAATCTAATAATTCATATCCTTCTTTCAATTGAAGTCCCCAGAGTTCTAGTGCCCATCATCCAGGAAACAGGACTTTAAGAAGATGGCTCGACATTGATGTCCTCGATAACAATGGTTTGTTACAATATTCCCGGTCTCGATTGCATTAATCACGGCATCGCATGTGTAAACACAACATAAATGCAATATTATGCCAGATCTGAATGTTGTTCTCGTATCTGGTGTTTTTGTGTGAAGTAGGAAGACAAAAAGGATCAGCAGAGAGCGGTTCTACGATTTCAAAGGCAAAACCAATTAGGTAGCCAATCAGGTTCTTGTTCAGGCTTCAGGGTCGTGGTGTAAGTGGTGGTCGGTCGGTCTGTTCTTTTCTTTTTTTTTTGTAGGAAGGATTACGTGAAAACCAAAGAAGGAATTCAATAATTTCTTATTTTTTCTTTTGTGATCCTTGAACTATTTTTTTTTTTTTTACCTATTTTGATAGATGACGCGATGGTGGTGAGGGCGTATGGTTATTTTCGGAAATTGATGCCGTCTGTTGATTTTGTGAAAATGTGTTCTTATGCTTGAAGAACTCTTTTCACTTCTTTTCAGGGAGCATTTATGTTTTGAAAACAAGAGGTTCTTCTAGCGTTTAAGTTCGAAAGTTTGCCAAGCACACATTGTGAGTGGGTAATAAAAACTGCATTCATTTATACAAAACAGAACTTTGTAATACGTGACTTCATTTATTGTTTTTTTTTTTTTTGTATTTTACGAAATAAGATCCCTTTACCTTCATACATTTTTGATTTTACTTTGAAAAACTTGCGCTAACTATACCTACAAAACTCAAAAATTGCCAATTAAGAAATGTTCTTGTTTTTGGGCACTCAAATGCATGAGAATTATGGAGAACGAAGATCTTTTTTGTTTGTTATTTAATGGAACTTCGTGGGTACCTACTTGTTGCAGTTACACACTGTTGTTCTGAGTGATTAATGATTCGTTAGCGTTCAGATTTTGAAAATATCTTCCTTCAAAGGAGAAATAAAATTAAGTAAATATTTTGCGTACAATCAACATTTTCTTTTCGGTTCCATGATCAGAAATCTATAAAAACTCTTATCCTGTTATAAGTGACGTTGATATAATAGATTTATATCATAATCGATAAGTATTGATGTTAATGAATGACATCCGGCTGGCATGGCCGGCGATTACGCAATGATTGATAATGTTTAATGCAGTTCAACTACAGAGAGAATGTCATTAAGAAAAATTAGAGCACCACTGATATCAGATTTATTTTTTCTGAATTTATGGAAAGCTTTTTTCGGAATCTAATGTTGGACTTTTTTCATTTAGGTACCTCACCTATACCTACGTAGTTAGAAAAACTTTATTTGCAAACATACAAAATAATTCCACTTAAATGCATGAGAATCAAGGAGAACGAAGTTATCATCTCCTCATAATATGTACTAAACATTTGCAAGCAGTTCAATTGCACATGAAATTGCTAAGTTTTTGGCTTGAGGTTTTCGTTTTGTTTTTGTGTTTTTTTTGTTCCACAATTCCCTAGAAGAAGTTTTTGAAGCCTTGCATTGGAATCTCCAATGAAATTTATGTCTCGCGACATAAGGTGTTGCAGGAAGGGATCTCAGATGTTGTGATAATGTAGATTGTAGATAAAGAGGCGTTTTTAAATTTTATTTGGCGATTGTAGAACAATCGGCCGGTTCGGGTAATGGGTATGTGCTGTGTATTTACATAGTAAATGGCCATATTTTTAGAGGTTAACGATTTGTTTTCCTATTCTCCGAAAACAAATTTGTTTTATTAAAAGAAATTAAAACACGATACCAGCAGTATCGTCTTTTTCGAGATCATTGACAGTTTTTGTTGTGAGATTCAAAATCGATTTCACTTGATTGTTTCATTGAATCTACTGAAACTATTGGCAACAGTCATTCAGTGTGTAAAATTGCATTGGTAAGGATTGTTATAATTCGTCGTATGTCAATGTCAACTTGGCGGTTTTGTGAGACATGGTTCTTGACGTTTGAAAAAAGGAGTTCATTCTCTGAAAATGAATGACATGTGTCGAAAATTCACCCTGAAAAACCAAAGAATTCAATTATTTGGACATTGTAAACATAATATTTGTTTTAAACATCTTTGCACCTCGCAACAAAGTCGGACTGTAGTGAATTAGTTTTTATGAGTTTTACATTAGTATTTCAGAGATACTTTTAATAAATCACTGCCTAAGTACTTCTTAAGTGGTCAATATATAGGTCTCATTATGAGTGCCCCCTAATAATCTTTTTGAGCCACCAGAGAAACCGGCGTAGTTACGGCCTTGTCTGTCAAGAATAGGTTTTGGTAATATTTCGAAATGGTTGACGTTTACAAGAAATATGTTTCCATATTTTATAAGTGTGTGAACTGATGTTCTAGCACTTGCCGTTCAGGAGTTTAATCTCCAGTTTTTGCATATTTAATTATTTCGTAATCACTAGAATCCGAATCAACCCTTTTTATAATGATGTCAGTGTGTGTGCGTATGTATGTGTGTTACGTTCTTTCGACTCGTTTATCTCGCGAACCACTCATCGTATTGTCATAAAAATAGTTTCAATCGACGCGGTATTCTCTTGTTAAGAGCTGATGAGGGAAACCCGTTTAGCATTTTTACTTGCGACATATAGAATATATGGCAAGTATTGGATTCGTAAAAAAAAATGTAGATGAGGATGAGATATGGTATTACGATGATAGAGAAGTCGAAAAAAGTGGGTCCGGCGATTCCGTCTGTCTGTCTGTCGGGAAGTTTACAGGCATCTACAGTCTTAACTACTGACTGGTCCGATTGACTTCAAATTTGAAAATAAGAGGTTTGAGCAAAAATTCATATCCCAATTTTTTTTTATTTTTGTTTTAAGTTCAAAATTTAGGGTAGCCACCATACGATTTTTTTGGCCAAAAAAACATAAACTTTCAATTTCCTCCAAAATGGCTCCTACGATTTTTTCAAACTTCCTCAAGTTTTATTTTTTTTAACAATCATGTATTTTATGTAAAAAAAATGTTTGTATTGCTTCAAAACGGTACCTCTCATAGAACCGTTGTTTTTGTTATTAGATTTTCTCGAAAAGTGAAAGTCCGATCAGCGTAAGTTTTTTTTGAAAGTACGTATATATTGTTCAAATAACATTTTGTATTCAAAAAAATTTCAAACTTTTTTTGGATTTTTAAAAAATATTTTTAATTTTTTTTTTCAAAAATCTGTATCTCAAAAACGGATCAATTTTAAAAATCCAAATTGAAGTACGGTATGTATATTTATATGGTCTTAAGAACTGCATACTCAAATTAATTTTTAAACATTTTTGAAAAATTTTATATATAAAAAGTAATTAAAAAAAAAAAAAAAAACGGCTCCGACGATTTTCAAAAAAAAAAAAAATCAATAAATCAAGAATGAGGTTTGAATTTGTTTGCCATTTAAATTTTTCTAATGAAAAGTATTTACGAAGTACATTTTTAAATTTTAATTTTTTTTAATAAATTCTAATTATTTTTATGTATTGAGTTTTTTTTTGTGAGTTAAGTGTAAGCTGTAAGTAACAGTGTAATCAGAATTGCTTAAGGTAAAGCTCTTATTTTAACACTACTTGTTGCAATTTTTGGAACATGAAAGTAATCATAAATATTTAGTTTAAGCATGTATGT
>CAKKXW010000001.1:47690945-47701295 GCA_920937365.1 Sphaerophoria rueppellii
TTTTTCTTCTTACTGTAAATATACAAATTTTGTGGACGAAATTTCACAATTAAGATGGTGGGTGGACTTTTTAGACTAAAAAATAATTTCAAGTGACCGCAAGCGTACGTCCTGCAAATGAGAGTTTACAGGACGAAAAGAATGAAAATAGAGTACGAAATTTTTCATTAAAATTTTGTGATTTGAAAACGGATGTGCGGCTGGCAAAGTATAATGGCGATGGGTGATATGAATGAGTTTTTTAGTCATCGTGTTCGTTGTTGGCCGGTTGGACCCTTTTGTCGCCGCCGTGAACGGATGTGTTAATAATGTTGTTTTTTTTTTACTTCTTCTATTTTGCTCTTCGTTGAGAAAAAAAATGTTCAATTGAAAAATATGGTCAAAAACCATATCCAAGGGTCATTTGAATGGGAATGGGAATTGGTGTTGGTGTGAGAAGCATGCAAGAAGGAGATTATGTGAAAAGTTCATCGGAGCAAAATTTAATTTACAATTTGGGTCTTGATTTTTTTAAGGGATCATGGTTGGATAGACTGTTATGAAATTTGTAATTGAAAAAAGTTTGGATGAATTTTTTGACATATAATACGTACATGTTTATGTCACACTCTCACCAATCATTGAAAATAAGAAATCTCATATGAAAGTGTTTCGAGTTACTATGGGTACTTACAAGGTGATTCAGAAGCGTTGCGTCGACAAGCTTTAGATTCTTCTCTGGTAACTTTCTCGTAAGATTTTCTATAAATTTGTTACAGAACCCATGACTGGAACAAGCTATTGAAGATTTTATAAAAATACGTTGGGCGGCTCAATTCAAAAACCAAATGTAAAACAGTTGCACCTGAAATTTCATGCAATAGAATTTCGGTCCTGGAATCCTTCTTCTTCCTCTCCGGAGTTTTCACCAATGTAAATAAAATTTCGTGCAAGAAATTAATTTGCTATCTTAGATTTTTTGTCTTGCTTCTCAAGAGTTTTCAGAGTTTTGCGTAGCCTACCACTGACAGGAAGCCAGACTCAATTCCGAGCCCTGGTTGCCGAGATTTTTGCATTACATTATTCCTTATGTGGAATTAAAATAAGATGACGACAAAAATCAAGGACAATAGTTTTTTGATCATAACTCGGCGATCAGACTTACTTACTTACTTACTTATGGTGGCGCTACAGTCCAGATCGGACCAGGACCTCACCTAACAAACTTCCCTAGCCAGGTCGGTCCCTAGCTAGCTGTCTCCACTTTCGCACGCCAATTTGGTTCAGGTCCTCTACCACCTGCGTGTTCCACCGGAGTTGCGGTCTTCCTCTTCTGCGACGCCCTTCCGGGATGGATTCGAAGACTCTACGGACCCGAGCATTATTTTCCATTCGCTCAACATGACTTAACCATCTAAATCGTTGGACCTTTACTTTTCTGGCTAGGTCAGTGTCGCTGTACAGCTCGTACAGTTCTTGGTTGAATCTTCGTCTCCATTCTATATTAATGCAGACAGGACCAAAAATCACTCGAAGAATTTTTCCCTCAAAGCAGCCCAAAACGTTTTCATCAGATGTTCTCATAGTCCATGTCTCTGCACCATTCATGAGGACCGGGATGATGAGGGTTTCGTAGAGTGTCACTTTAGTTGCTCTGGAGAGGACTCAATTGCCTTCTAAGTCCAAAGAAGCAGCGATTGGCAAGAGTGATTCTTCGTTTGATTTCAGTGCTGGTGTTGTTGTCTGAGTTGATAGCGGATCCCAGGTAGACAAAGTCCTTGACTACATCAAAGTTAAATCTTTCAAGACGTCAATGTTGGTAGTCCTTTCTTGTCGACAGCATTAACAAGGTCTTGTCCTCGTTAAGCGCTAGACCCATCTACCTGGGCTCCTCCCAAGACTCACAAACGCTCCATTGACATCACGCTATGTTTTTCCAATTATGTCAATGTCGTCTGCGTATCCTAGTAATTGGACGGACTTTTGAAAGATTGTGCGTCTGGTGTTGACGTTGGAGCTTTGCACAATCTTTTCAAGAATGATGTTGAAGAAACCGCATGAAAACGCATCGCCTTGTCTTAAAACTTTTTGACATCAAAAGCATCCTTTAGGTTTTTTCCGACCATGATACAACAGCGTGAGTTTTCCATTGTCATGCCAAAACTAGACATTGCTCTATATAATTGGTCTCTAAAGACGCTGTCATACGCGGCCTTGAAATCGATGAAAAGGTGGTAGGTATCGATTTCAAGTTCCTGGGGCTACTATCCAAGATCTGCAATAGGGTGATTTTTTGATCGATGGTGGACTTTACGGGTCTGAAGCCACACTGATAAGGACCTATCAGGTTGTTGACGTAGGGCTTCTTGCATGCTAGAGAAGTGTCGTGCGTCGATCGCAATGTGATCAATCTGGTTGACAGTTGATTGGTCAGGAGATTTCCATGTTCCCTTATGGATATCGAGATTTGGGAAACGCGTACTTGCTACCATTACGTCTCACCCTGCAGCGAAGTCGAATGTCGATTAACCTAAATCCGTTATCGGAGGTGGTGGTGTGTAGGCTATGTCGTTCGATTATTCCACCAAAGATTTCTTCTCTACCCAGCATTACTCACTTAAGGTGGCGCTACAGTCCGTTGTGGACTTGGGCCTCAATCATCAGTCTCCGCCAGCTAGCTCGGTCCTTAGCTAGTTGTCTCCAGTTTTGCAGCCCAAGTTGATTGAGGTCCTCTTCCACTTGAGTGCGCCACCTGAGTCACAGTCTTCCTCTCCTCCTACGTCCCTCGGGAATAGTGTCGAAGGCTTTCCGGGCCGGAGAATTGGTGTCCGTTCGCTCTAAATAACCGAGCCATCTGAGTCTCTGGACCTTGACCCTTCTGGCTAGATCCATGTCGTTGTACAACCCGTAAAGAACGCTGTTATATATTCTTCGACATTCCCCTTCAATGCAATCGGGGCCAAAGATGACCCTAAGGCACTTTCATCCGATTTTGTCAGGGTCCATGCTTCTGCACCATACAGCAGAACTGGGATGATGAGTGTGTTGTACAGTTTTACCTTAGTTGCTCGAGAGAGGGCTTTTCCACTCAATTGCTTTCTTAGCCCAAAGAAACAGCGCTTAGCAAGAGTTATTCTTCGTCTGATCTCGGCGCTGGTGTTATTGCCCGTGTTTATAGCGGAGCCTAGGTAGACAAACTCCTCTACTACCTCGAAGTTATACGCGTCTATTGTGAGGTTCTTTCCGAGCCGTCGGTGATGGGTGTCCTTCCTCGAAGACAGCATATACTTCGTTTTACCCTCATTTACCGCTAAACCCATTTTTGGCGCTTCTGTCTCAATTCTCACAAAGGCGCCATTGACATCACCCTGGGTTCTTCCTATTATATCAATATCATCGGCGTACGCGAGAAGTTGAACAGATTTTTGGAAGATAGTGCCTCTGGTGTTGACGGTGGAGTTCTGCACTATTTTCTTAAGAACGATATTAAAGAAATCGCACGACAGTGCATCGTCTTGTCTGAATCGTTTTTGACGTCAAAAGATTCGGTAAGCTCGTTGCCAACCTTGATGGAGCAGCGTGAGTTCTCCATTGTCATTTTGCACAAGCGAGCGAGCTTGGCAGGGACGCCAAAACTAGACAAAGCTTTGTACAGTTCGTCTCTGTAGATGCTGTCATACGCGGCCTTAAAATCGATGAAAAGGTGGTGGGTATCGATTTGGAGTTCATAGGTCTTTTCCAGGATCTGCCGCAACGTGAAAATTTGGTCGATGGTTGACTTTCCTGGCCTGAAGCCACAATGGTAAGGACCAATCAGATTGTTGACGAAAGGCTTCAGACGTTCACATATTACGGCAGAGAGGATCTTGTAGGCGATGTTTAGTAGACTTATTCCTCTATAGTTGGCGCAGTTTAGAGGATCTCCCTTTTTCAGGATTCGGCAAACAATGCTGAGGTTCATCGGGCATGCATTCTTCTGACCATATCTTACAGATGATTTGGTGCATGCTCCACTTCTTCCAGGTCAGGTTCACGGAATTGTTGGCTATCATTGTGTCCGATGAAAGGCTCCTGTCTAACGGCGGTATTTTGTTCGTTGTCGCCGTTATACAATCTACAGTAGTAGTCTTTCCAAATCAACAGCATTGACTGCGATTCTGCTATGATGTTCCTTTGTTTATCTCTGCAGGTATCGGTTCTTGCTCGATGACCTTGAGCCAGCTGTTTAACCTTTTGGTAAAACCTCCGAACTTCATTGCTGCTGTTGGCTCTCTGAACATCCTCGATCTGACGCTTCTCGTGCTCTCTCTTTTTTCTCCTGAGAATCCGGAGTTCCTCTCTTCTCTTTTGCTCGTAGAGCTCACGAGCAGCTCTTGTCCTTCTATGCAGCGCCGCTTTGTATGCCTTCTGCTTGGCTGCATGGGCCTGTCTGCATTCTTCGTCAAACCAGGGTTTTCGTTTTGCTGGCTATGTAAAACCCAGCACATTAGAGGCGGCATCTCTCTGCAATGTTGCCACTGGTTTTCGATTTTGATATTGGCGGCATAGGACTCCTTAGGAGTTTACTTGACACTCGATCAGAGAAGGATCTGGTGATCTCTTGCGATTGAAGCCGTCCGACGTCGAATTTTCTTGCAGCATTTCCTTGTTTTTGCCGTTGTCGGGATATTCGTAGCACTACCTTGGCTACGACGAGGTAGTGGTCCGAGTCGATGTTTGCTTCTCGGAAAGTTCGAACATCTAAAATGCTGGACAAGTGCTTTCCGTCGATCGCAATGTGATCAATCTGGTTGACGGTTGATTGATCAGGAGATCTTCATGTACCTTTATGGATGTTGAGATGAGCATTGCTCAAAGGTTTTGTCGAGGAGCTCGTAGAACCTGTCTTTGGTGTCATCATCCTTTTCAGTGGGAACGTGAGCGCAGATGAGGCTGATGTCGGTGAATTTGGACTTGATACGGATTGTCGTGATGCGCTCATTCACTGAGTTGAAACTCAAGACCTTGCTCCTGAGTCGAGTCCCAACTACAAATCCACATCCAAATAGACGTTGATTTTGTTCCTGGTAGCAGTCGCCGTAGTAAATATCGCAGTTGTTCATTTTACGTAGGCCTGGACCATCCCATCGCAGTTCTTGGATGACAGTTATATCTGCTTTATAGCAGTCGATAATTTACTATTTTTCTACATCACACTTTTTCTATAGATTTAGATATGGCTTACGAACAATTGCCACGGACACCGAAAAAAGTGTCATAAAAAGTTTTCCTTTCTTCTACAAGTCAAAAGAATGCTCCGTGTTCACCTGCATCCAATAAAACACCCTTTGGTTGAAATGTTGAAAATGCAGTTATCAACAATTTTTTTATTTTCTGTCGGATAGAAAAAAATCGTAGTCGAAACATAAGGTAGGTATGTAGGGCTCATAAGTGTTTCAATTTGGCTTTTTAAAAGCAATATAAATGAGTGTAGATATTTTTGCGAAAGAAGACATAATTCAAAGATTAAACAGTCTTCAAATTTCCCCCTCTCTCTTTAAAAATTCATCTAGATATAATTCTGAAAAAAAAAACAGTTAGTTTCCTCAACTTTTTTCCTAATTCAAAATACAAATAAATTACAAACACGATACCCACTTCAAAATTAATTCCAAATTAAGCTGTCGACATCCTCAATTCTATCCACAGCCCAAACCATGCCATAACCTATAAGAAACGAGTCCAATAAAACCACCTTATCAATCTAAAGCAGCGGAAAGCTGACTAAGACCGCAAATTTGTTACCCCAATCAACGGACAAACTTCAATTAAACACACGTTAACAACCGCACTCCAGGCTGACGACAACGACGCACAACGACGACGACGACGACGATGACGCCAACGACATGCTGAGGACGGCTATAAGACGATTGATGGACAGAAAACCAGCGATATGGTGGCATAACATCAGGCCCTCTGGGGCTTTGACTACATCATAAAACTAAAACGCATTTGTCATTCCATCAGATAGCGTGCTAAGTCGCCACAGCTACGCTCCAACTCCAATGACAGAAAAAGTAGTCCAACACCTGGTGGACAACGTGTGTCATCCATTTCATCATCATCATCATCTTCTTTCTTCTAACAAGCTTAGAGACAAAAAATAGAAGACCCCAAGTCTGCTCCCCTCACCACTTACGTGAAGTTGATCTAGATCCAGTCGAAGGAGTACCGCTCCCGATTTAATTCAAAGTGCTATTAGCCCCAGAATTCCGCTTGGACGAGTTGGCATCAAGCCAACTGCTGGCCGCAAATTACAACATCGCGTGTTAATGCATCGCATCGCCTAGGAGGCGTCTCATTACAACGACAAGACTTAAATGCCTTCCAACCGAACTAAATCTGTGGTTTTCGTCCAGAGGACGGAACTGGTCCACTGCGCGTACGCGTATAATTCGCCCGGAAGAAGATCACCTGTGGACAAACGAGCGCTTGATGGTTCATCTGATGATGACTACTGAAGACGTCCGTTGACGATGCGACGGTCATTTTCCATTCATTATTTCGAGTGAGACATAAAAGTAGAAATGCATGAAATGACAAATGCGTTTCGGTCCGGTTTGAATAGAAAAGCAGCATCCATCTCGAGAAATGAATGGAAAGCTCCGCAACAAGTTGACATTGTGAATGGCTTTGATTCTATTAGGTCTTGTGGAGATGGAACTCGAAGATGGAGTTATAATGACAATAACGGCATTTTGATTGTGAATATTCCAATTAAATTCACGTTATGTGTAACGAAGACGAAAAGACGAAGCATCTTGTCAAAAAGGGAAATAGTCAGTTAAGTTGTATCGCATCTTAGCCTTGGCACACGAACCATCATCATTGTGCTGCCGCCGCCGCCGCCGGCCACAAAGGGCCTTTTGGTCATTTGAATTCGGTGGAGTTATAGACACGAGGCGACTTCCATCATCTTGTCTATTTTGCCTTTCAGCGCAGGATGTGTAGTCACGAAATAGACATCTTATTGTAATATTTGTTTGAAGCATGTCCGGTTTGGATTAACTGTCATTTGGAGACTTTGAATAGAATTTTAGAGAGTCGGAATCTGATAGCCGGCTGCCGCCTGGGGGACAGCTAATGAGTATCTTATGCTGGTTTATTTATGTCAAAGGCAAGGGAGTTGTTGAATGCATTTCAATCTGCGTACGACGCGATGTTTGTTTGAATGGAGGTTAAGAAGATGGGGCAGTGGAGCGGCGGCACACAAAAGCGGCTTGGTTTCAATGGAAATCTTTTACTTGCGAATTCAAGTTGACAGTTGGAATGTGACATGAATTTAAAAATTGTATCATCACGTCAACGAACCAGAGGGTTCATTGTTGATGGATTGAAGGTATTTGTATGAATTGTTCAAGAAAATCATTTGTTCTTTTTACTAACGATTGAATTTTGGAGACCTATCGGAAAAAAATGCATGAAATCTTTATTTGAATCGATAGTACTGTCTAGTTCTTTTAGTGATTGAATATTATTAACCGGGATCGCAACTGAAAGGCCCCAATTGTTGAGTGCAATTTTGGCATAATCTTTCTTACATTTCGGCCGGTATCTAACGAACAAATGCTTCTATATTGGCTTCCAATCCGTCAATCGAAGTGAGCTTGTCGCTATTGACATGAGCCGAACAC
The DNA here is from genome assembly GCA_920937365.1 of Sphaerophoria rueppellii. Lineage (NCBI taxonomy): Eukaryota > Metazoa > Arthropoda > Insecta > Diptera > Syrphidae > Sphaerophoria > Sphaerophoria rueppellii. The sequence continues at coordinate 47,698,601 of CAKKXW010000001.1, forward strand.
AAAAATATTCTTGACTCAAGAAGCATACTAATACTCACGATCTGGCCCATTGTTACGCGTGCTGTGTGACATGTCGCATGTAGCACCGTCTTGTTGAAACCACATATTATACAAGCAGAGTAACACTCACGTCTCACCATTCACAGTAACGTCGTGATTCGCATCATCTTTAAGGAAATACAGCCCATTGATCCCCATAAATCACTCCAAACAGTGACTTCTTCAAGAATCTGCCGCATAATATACCAACACTCAGCACTCATGCTGATGCTGAATGATGATATCAAGCTTAATGACATACGTTGACTAGTCACTAAAGTAAGGAAATGCGTAAAAAACTCTCATATAGCCACAACAACTAGAACGCTTACAGCAGAAAGTAAATCACGAGAACAACCAACAGAAGCATGAATTACTTTTACGTCGGCACCTAGCAATTAAGCCCTATCCGACGTGTGACCATTCACACAGGTGTCTATTTAAAAGTGTTGACATTCACCCTGATGATCCACCAGCATGCAAAAGCACACCTCAACTTTCTAAAGAAAGAAACGGGTACCCTGCATTTGGATTCACACCAGTACCAATTGAATTAGTGCCAGCCCTTATTCATCTTGGTTTGATTCTAGACTACTATTCATGCAACACACGGAACTGCACTCAACCTTCAGTCACCGAAAGAAGAGCCGTAAACCGTGATTTGCGAATAGAGCTGAGCTCAGACAACCACAACCCCCGCGAAGGTCCATCCCACTAGTGAGGTGGCAAATCCTCACTACCCGCGGTACCCAATTGCCCCTGGGTGAGGGGTTGGTGTCACATTTTAGTTTTGCATAACCATTCGTTGTACATCATTGTTTTTTGTGATCTTTTGTTGTTTTGCAGCTTTTATCCAACTGGCGGATGAGGGATACCGCTCACCCTCTGTCAAGTATATCCACATTGATCGAAGGGATGAACCAGCCAATCAAGGGACACACCCAACAGGGCGTCTAATTTCATTAACGTTTATCCACATTCGGTACTCGTTGATCGTATTTCCTCATTTAATATATACTTAGATATATTATCTTTTAAGGATCGCATTAATCTCCATCATACGTCCTGCTTCACTCCGTTTATTCCATTAGACTAAAGCTGCCTACGTTCACAGGTTCATGCCAATAAATTGACAAGAACCTTTTAGAGGCACTACAAGAAGGTGTAGGTCAGCACGTTCACTTCCTGGGGAATATGTACTCGGAAACAGGTTTCCTTTCTAAATTTCCAGGTCCATGATTTTACGTCCAGAACAACGCACAGTCAACCGACAGCAGTTGAGAAGTCCAGATCATTAGACCAGTCGGAGTGATTCGTAAAACCAGCCGGCTAAAGCCGTTAGATCAGCCGGAGAAATCCGTGAACTAGGAGGCAAAAGCCGTAAGAACAGCTGTAGTAATCCGTGAATGAGTTGGAAAAAGTCGTAAGACCAGTTTCAGAAATCAGTGAGCCTACTAGCCGGAGCAAGCTGGATAAATTCGTGTATAATACAGCTGGCTCAAGGTCATCGACCAAGAACCGGTGCCTGCTGAGATAAGCAAGGAACATCATAGTAGAATCGCAGTCAATGCTGGGGATTTGGAAAGACCACTTCTGTAGATTGTATAACGGCGACGACGAACAAAATACCGTCGTCAGACAGGAGCCTTTCATCGGATATGATGATAGCCAACAATTCCGTGAACCCGACCTAGAAGAAGTGAAAACCGCAATATCACGGCTGAAATCCAACAAAGCCGTTGTAGCAGATGGACTAGCTGCTGAGTTGTTGAAAGCAGCAGGCAACGAGCTAGATAGGAGCATGTACCAAATCTTCTGTAAGATATGGTCAGAGGAATGCATGCCCGATGATTTTTTTTTTTTTTTATAATGAGCACACACTCAAGGGGTTTTTATACCCTTTTTATGCCATAGACACAGTGAGTACTTTAGGAATGAAGGAAGGGGCTAGAGAGGAGGTGCCGGTGTACATCGGTCTTAAATTCCTGAACATTGCAATGATCGGGAAAAACAGAGTGTGGAAGAGAGTTCCACATTCGCGTAGTACGGCTAAAGAACGTTTTGCACTCCGAGTTGATTGAGGTCCTCTTCCACTTGAGTGCGCCACCTGAGTCGCGGTCTTCCTCTCCTCCTACGTCCCTCGGGAATAGTGTCGAAGGCTTTCCGGGCCGTAGCATTGGTGTCCATCTGCTCTAAATGACCGAGCCATCTTAGTCTCTGGACCTTGACCCTTCTGGCTAGGTCCATGTCGTTGTACAACCCGTAAAGTTCGCTATTGTATCTTCTTCGCCATTCCCCTTCAATGCACACGGGGCCAAAGATAACCCGAAGAACTTTCCTCTCAAAACAGCCTAAGGCACTTTCATCCGATTTTGTCAGGGTCCATGCTTCTGCACCATACAGCAGGACTGGGATGATGAGTGTGTTGTACAGTTTTTCCTTAGTTGCTCGAGAGAGGGCTTTTCCACTCAATTGCTTTCTAAGCCCAAAGAAACAGCGATTAGCAAGAGTTATTCTTCGTCTGATCTCGGCGCTGGTGTTATTGCCCGTGTTTATAGCGGAGCCTAGGTAGACAAACTCCTCTACTACCTCGAAGTTATACGCGTCTATTGTGACATTTTGCCCGAGCCGTCGGTGTTGGGTGTCCTTCCTCGAA
>CAKKXW010000001.1:47716072-47733571 GCA_920937365.1 Sphaerophoria rueppellii
CTTAGGTTTGTAGCGATAGTATTCGAGAACCGCCACCTATGATAGTATACGTCGAAATTTCAATTACTTTTCTACCACTCAAAGCTGAACTTTAAGCAACCAGAACAGGTCCTAGACGGAGTCACACTTATAAACCAGATAGCAACAGTGTGTCATGCACCACCAGAGCCGATGTAGAAAATAATAAAGCGCCATAACCAAAAAAAACACGTGCGGCCCCAAGACAGAAGTTCAACAACGATTGCCTTGGCACTCCGGATAATGCCAGAGACTATAGTGAGCGCCTGAGTGAACGACTCTCCACTGTTCTCCCAAATATCACAGATGTCAACACTTTGTGGAACCAATACCGCGAAATAATAAAAGATGTAGCCGAGACCACCACGTACTGTGTGACAACGATAGACCAAATATTCACACTGAGGCAGATCCTGGACAAGACCAACGAATTTCAAGTCGAAACTCACCATCTTTTCATTAACTTTAAAGCTGCATATGATAGTATCCACCGCCAAGAGCTTATGATAGCGATGTTTGGATTCGGGATCCCGAACAAACTGATCCAGCTGTGCCGCATGACGCTTAACAATACGCAGTGCAGTGTGCAAATTGGTAATAGCTCATGCGAGTTATTCCAAACATGCGCAGGGTTTAGACAAGGAGATGCGTTGTCATGTGTCTTTTTCAACATAGTCCTGGAGCAGATAGTGCGCAAGGCAGGTGTGAGCACGTAAAACACTATCTTCAACAAGTCCACCCAGCTCCTAAGCTATGCGGACGAGATAGACAACATCGGTCGATCCAAGAGAGCTGTGCTTGAGGCCATCACAGCGATTGAAGAACAGGCGAAACTCGTTGGCCTTGAAGTGAATGAGGAGAAAACAAAGTACATGCTATCAACAATCAAAGCAACATCTGTCCACCGCCTAGGACAACCCGTCACTGTTGGTAACAGCAATTTCGATGTAGTTAAAGAGTTCACCTACCTTGGAACAAACATCAATCCCACAAATGACACCTTAGTGGAGATCCGAAGTAGAATTACCTTAGCGAACCGCTGCTGCTTCGGGTTGCCCAGTGCTGGACGATAAGTAAAAAAGGGGAATTGATACTGGGCACTTTCGTGAAAAAAATTCTTCGACGGTTTTTCGGTCCCGTATGCGACGATGGCGAATGGAGAAGGAGGTTCAACCCAGAAGGCCAAGAAAAGACGACAATGGCTCGGCTACATAGAGCGAATGGACGACAACGCTCCAGCGAAGAAAGTCTAAGAAAGACTTAGTAGCTCACACACATAGGAAATTAGAGAAGAAAAGGAAGCGGAACAAGATAAAATACTTTGAGGAGCTTATAAAATGTATGTTTTTTCATAGAGCAATTGATAAACAATAAAAAGTCTACAATGGGAAACCAAAAAAAAGGTGGAGTTGTTAGCGCAATGCGTACTGCATTGCCTTCCCAACTAGCTGGTCTAAGATTCAAATCCCGAGATGTGAACTTTAACAATTTTTCGGTTTAAATGGAAAATAAGTAAACAGCACCACTGATAAAGGAGTCTGATGATCTGGTTGGCAGTCGTGAAATAGCCATAACTCTGCAGCCAAACAAAGGAATTCACGGAAAAAGCCATTGGTGGAAGCAACTCTAAGTGTTGTTGAAGACCACTGATCAAGCGCCTACTGTAAGTCCCTTTCCTCCATTTTTATGACTTTTTTCACCAAAAAGTATACTGAAATTTAAAAGATCTAGTTCAAACAATTGTTTCACTTAAACAACAGGTCTTAATTAATCAAACTATTTACCGTTGCATCACAGTTGTTTAAAAACCTATAGGAGCTTCCAAGTGTACCATGACTTTTGTGGAACAGAAGCCAGATCAGAAGGGGAAACAAAGTACCTGCATCGTCTTATTAAACCTAAACATCTTGCGGCATTTTTGGCGATATCGCGTATGTGATCATTCCACAAGAGGTGGTCGATGATGCAAATACCGAGAATTTCGGTTTCATTGATCCAAGTGTCACTCATGGACAGTGGCTTTAAAGACAGGTACAAGGCAGCATTGGGTTCTCGAAGCATTAAACGTCTACGCGGTTTTTTATTCCCCATTGTACAATGCTGTTTAAGTCAGAATTTGACTGAGCTTATCTTATTCGCCGTTGCAGTTCCATATCCGAAGACGAGGGATGTAATTCTGGGAACAAATATAGTAAGCTAAGGGTACTATCGTCAGCGAAACAATGTATTGGATTAGAAGTTACAGGCAAGAGATCATTAATAAAAATTACAAATAGGATTGGAGACAAAACGGAGCCCTGTAGCACACCAGCACTTATTTTGGGGGTTTAAGACTTGAACTTGTCCAAAACAACTTGTGTATGCTAGAACTGTTCAAAAGACAGTTTCTAATCGAAATAAGAAGGGACTGATCAATCCCGAAAGCACGCATTAACGATAAGAGACCCTGGTGCCAAACTCTATCAAATGTCTTTGAAATATAAAACGCAATAATCTTAATATTTTCAAAACGATGTAAAGATTTGTTCCACTGTTCGATGAGATAAACGATCAAGTCACCAGTGGAAGTGGACCTATTGGCTATTGCCACGAGAGCCCTACTGCCGGTCATTAAGAAGTTTTCGTTCTTAAAGATATTTCTTAAGCTAATAATTTATCAGCGTTTCCATGATCTTAGGCTGGCCAAATGCTGTTTTCAGTTACTCGAAACGAGCCCAGACGAATAGGATAGATGGAAAAGCTTAGTTAAGGGTTTTGGCATCGTTGAAGAACACCACTTCAGAACAATAGCAGGGATACCATCCGGTCAAGCGGATTTGTGCATGTTGAGATCTTTTAGGACGTTTTATGACTCTCTCTCTGTTTTTTCACTTCTTCCTTCTTCTAAAGTCAATAATAGTGATATAAAACAAAAAAATTGATAGAGTGGCGCGACAGTTCTTGAAGAGCCAAGACTTATGTGGCTTACAGTCATTACAAGTTGAGAAGCACTTTACATGGCAGATGATACTCTTGGAAGTGTTATCAGTTCTTCGTAAGAGGTAGTACCCGTAAAAGATGAAATAAAAACTGTATGGGCACGAGCAGGATTTGAACCTCCGCGATCTGCGTATCAGCCAACGCACATACCGCTACGCCACGGGCAGCTTCACTTCACACTAATGATATAGCCGGTGAAATTCATTTCGCGCATCTTGGATTTCTCGATAATGACAAATGTACAGCCACACATTCTTTATACCCTCCATTCTTTCTAAAGCATTATTCACATGATCACGAACAACTACCTAATAAATGAACGAAAATTCGTCGATTTTGACATTTGTTATGAGAGTTTTTAAGGAATGATTTTTGAAGTTAGACGCTCGCGAACATTTTGTTCGTTGGTAGTGTGGATCGTGTGGAACGCGATTAGAGTCTGGGAGTTCGCACAACAAGAATTTTTAAGGCGACAAATAAATATGTTTTCTCAAATTTATTAACAATTGAGATTAAAAAGCAAATTATTGCGTCATAAATTTGTAAAGTAATACATCTTCGAACCAATCTAAAATCACTTTTCTTCATTCATTCGTCATTCGTTGGTCATGCTCATGGGAATAGGTCTTAAGTCTCATACTGTGTTTCTGGCATAAGGGTATAAATATACCTATATACCTATTTACAAAACACCAGCCCAACTGCAAGATATAGTCGAAAGAAAGAAAGAAAATCGTGTGGTCATCGGCATTTTTCTCTTAACATCGAATACTAGATCTTGCAACAAATTGATAGACCTTTTTTAGTGTGTCTTTAGACCAGAAAGTCCACCATTGATCAAGTATAGCAACTTCATACCACAACTACTTATGAGGCCATTTATAAAAGCGTCTGCTGAGATGACCTTGTCTAATTTTGGCATGCCAGTGAAACTTAATGACTGACTGTTCCATCACTGTCGGAAGAACCTCAAGGGTGTATTGGATACTTACTTACTTAAGGTGGCGCTACAGTCCGTTGTGGACTTGGGCCTCAATCAACAGACTCCGCCAGCTAGCTCGATCCTTAGCTAGTCGTCTCCAGTTTTGCACTCCGAGTTGATTGAGGTTCTCTTCCACTTGAGTGCGCCACCTGAGTCGCGGTCTTCCTCTCCTCCTACGTCCCTCGGGAATAGTGTCGAAGGCTTTCCGGGCCGGAGCATTGGTGTCCATTCGCTCTTAATGACCGAGCCATCTGAGTCTCTGGACCTTGACCCTTTTGGCTAGATCCATGTCGTTGTACAACCCATAAAGTTCGCTGTTGTATCTTCTTCGCCATTCCCCTTCAATGCACACGGGGCCAAAGATAACCCGAAGAACTTTCCTCTCGAAACAGCCTAAGGCACTTTCATCCGATTTTGTCAGGGTCCATGCTTCTGCACCATACAGCAGGACTGGGATGATGAGTGTGTTGTACAGTTTTTTCTTAGTTGCTCGAGAGAGGGCTTTTCCACTCAATTGCTTTCTAAGCCCAAAGAAACAGCGATTAGCAAGAGTTATTCTTGGTCTGATCTCGGCGCTGGTGTTATTGCTCGTGTTTATAGCGGAGCCTAGGTAGACAAACTCCTCTACTACCTCGAAGTTATACGCGTCTATTGTGACGTTTTGCCCGAGCCGTCGGTGTTGGGTGTCCTTCCTCGAAGACAGCATATACTTCGTTTTTCCCTCATTTACCGCTAAACCCATTTTTGCCGCTTCTGTCTCAATTCTCACAAAGGCGCCATTGACATCACGCTGTGTTCTTCCCATTATATCAATATCATCGGCGTACGCGAGAAGTTGAACAGATTTTTGGAAGATAGTGCCTCTGGTGTTGACGGTAGAGTTCTGCACTATCTTCTCAAGAACGATGTTAAAGAAATCGCATGACAGTGCATCGCCTTGTCTGAATCCTTTTTTGACGTCGAAAGATTCCGTGAGCTCGTTGCCAACCTTGATGGAGCAGCGTGAGTTCTCCATCGTCATTTTGCACAAGCGAACGAGCTTGGCAGGGACGCCAAAACTAGACATAGCTTTGTACAGTTCGTCTCTGTAGATGCTGTCATACGCGGCCTTAAAATCGATGAAAAGGTGGTGGGTATCGATTTGGAGTTCATAGGTCTTTTCCAGGATCGTGAAAATTTGGTCGATGGTTGACTTTCCTGGCCTGAAGCCACATTGATAAGGACCAATCAGACTGTTGACGAAAGGCTTCAGACGTTCACATATTACGGTAGAGAGGATCTTGTAGGCGATGTTTAGTAGACTTATTCTTAGTAGACTTATTATTAGTTGGCGCAGTTTAGAGGATCTCCCTTTTTCAGGATCGGGCAAACAATGCTGAGGTTCCATTCATCGGGCATGCATTCCTCATGATCATATCTTACAGATGATTTGGTGCATGCTCCTATCTAGCTCGTCGCCTGCTGCTTTGAACAACTCAGCAGCTAGTCCATCTAATCCAGCGGCTTTGTTGGATTTCAGCCGTGATATTGCGGTTTTCACTTCTTCTAGGTCGGGTTCACGGAATTGTTGGCTATCAATCTACAGAAGTGGTCTTTCCAAATCCCCAGCATTGACTGCAATTCCACTATGATGTTCCCTTGTTTATCTCTGCAGGCATCAGTTCTTGCTCGATGACCTTGAGCCAGCTGTTTAACCTTTCGGTAAAACCTCCGAACTTCATTCCTGCTGTTGGCTCTCTCAACATCCTCGATCTGACGCTTCTCATGCTCTCTCTTTTTCCTCCTGAGAAGCCGGTGTTCCTTTCTCCTCTTTTGCTCGTAGAGCTCAGGAGCAGCTCTTGTCCTTCTATGCAGCGCCGCTTTGTATGCCTCCTGGTTGGCTGCATGGGCCTGCCTGCATTCTTCATCAAACTTTGGATCCTTGGGATAATAAAAGACCAGTTTCGGACAGAGACCTGTAGTCATAGACCTATATATCGAGAATCATGTACAGTCAGTCTTCACATGGGCAATACGATGGCCAAAAACCGTTTAAACAGGCCTATACCTGCTGCTGCTGGACACAGGATTTAAGTTTAATTATAAAAGGTGACTTTTTAAAAGGTTTAGAACTTAAAAAAAAAAGAACACAAGAAATTCGAAAAAATGAATGAGATATTTATTTGAATCGATAGTTTGAACCTTGCAATTCAATGCTTAAAGATAATTTCATGCAAATGTTGACCGCAGCTGCGTCTCAGGTAGCCCATCCGCTGAGTCCAATTTTGGCATACTCTTCAACACATATCGGCCGGTATCTCACGAATGAATGCATGGATGTTGGCTTCCACGGTGTCAATCGAATCGGGCTTGTCCCTAAACATTAGCCTTGACATACCCCCACAAAAAATAGTCTAATGGTGTCAAATCACACGATCTAGGCGGCCAATTGACCGGCCCAAAACGTGAAATTAACTGTTCACCAAACTCGCCTCGCAATTGCTCCATTGTTACGCGTGCTGTGTGGCATGTGGCACCGTCTTGTTGAAACCACATATCATGCCACATATCTTCCATTTCGGGCAAAAAAAGTTTGTTATCATCGCTCGGTAGCGTTCACAATTGACAGTAACGCTGCGATTCGCATCATCTTTGAAGAAATATGGCCCAATAATGCCGCCGGCCCATAAACCGCACCAAACACTGGCTTTTTCGGGATGCATTGGTAGCTGTTGCAATGCGTCTGGCTGATCTTCACTGCAAATGCGGCAATTTTACTTATTTACGTTCCCATTCAACCAAAAATGAGCCTCATCGCTGAACACAATTTTTCGATAAAAAAGCGGATCCTCCGCCAGCTTTCCAAGAGCCCATTCACCAAAAATTCGACGTTGTGGTAGGTCGGCTGGCTTTAGTTCTTGCACCAGCTGTATCTTAAAAGGCTTTACGCCCAAATTCTTCCGCAAAATTTTCCACGTAGTGCTGTAACAAAGGCCTAACTGCTGGGAATGGCGCCGAATCGACATTTCGCGGTCTTCTGTCACACTAGCTGATACGGCCGCAATATTTTCTTCACTACGCACAGTACGTAAACGTGTTGGTGATTTAATGTCCAACAAAGTAAATGTGGTGCGAAATTTGGTCACAATCTTCCGAATAGACTGCTCAGAAGGTCGAGAATGCCGACCATAAAATGGAAGCAGCGCGCGATGAACATTTCGAATCGAGCACGAATTTTGATAGTAAAATTCAATAATTTACAAGCGTTGTTCATTCGTAAGACGATCCATGGTTAAATTGCAAACCAAACTGAAGCTGTTTGACAGTGACACAAGGTAACACACGTCAGCTGTCAAAACCAGTGTTGCCAAAACCAAACCAGCTAAAAAATCACCCGTTAATCCTTTATTGTAATTTTTGTCGTCCTTAAAATCAAAATTACTGCACTGTCCCTTTTAGGCAGTTTAAATTGTGTTTATGAAAATTTTGTCAGGAACCCTTTCAAACTGAAAATTACCAATCGCTGCATGGGGTTCTTGAGAGAAATGTCGATCTTTAGTGCATTCAGCAGATAATCACGACTTTTATTACTTTATCAAGATCATTTATGAAGAGTTGTGTTGGTGCATAGCCATGTGTTATCTTTGAAATGGCGCCAACCTGAACAACATCAACAAAATCTCAATAAATAACACACCGTTACTTACTGGAATCGAAAAAAATAATTATTAACTGTACGTCAGTAATATTTTCATATTTTCCATGTACGATGTACCTTCGTTCGTTTTAATTAATCGACAAGCTGTCCCAAGGGCGGCCGAACCTTAAGAAGAAAAATTGTAATAAGTTTTTTATTGAACCGACAAAAGATATTTTTTTACTTCAGAGATGGCTAATCATAACTTACAATCTCGAAAATTTGACTCTCAGTCTCAGGGGAAATGAGAGGCTGCCTCTTCATTATTCAAACCAGACAACATATCAAAAAGGGAGATGCTTTCATAGGCGCCTCTTGTCAGTTCATCAAATCTTTTATAACATGTCGCTTTCGCCTACACAAAGAAAAAATTGTCAACGCCAATCCATCGTATGTCATTTCGTAATGACTTTTCCTCCTTTTCGACTGTGTTCCGCTTCATTTTTCGCCCCTGGAAAATTGAAAAGGATAATCACTCAACAGCAGGATTTTGACGACGACGGACGACATGATGGATTCCAAACTACCTGTGCGAATCGATAAATACAAATCGATTGATTAATGAAGTCCGTCATGTAGTCTCTTGTGTCGGCATCGAAATTCCTATTTGTCTTCCAAGGAGTAAGGATCCTTGATATATTTTTGGGTTACTTTCTCTCATCGATGCTAGTGCCTTCAAGTGCAACATGAATAATTATCTGCTTTGTTTCGCACTACTAGGAAACAGTATTGGCAGGATGCTATGTCCTTTCTTTTCAATTGTTCCTATTTAATTTCTCGAACGTTAAATCTGTATAGGCGCATGGCGCTTAGTCGTTTGAATCTTTTTCTTTTTGATGCTATTATTCTGTTTTTGTTTCCCAAACAGAAGCGGCATTTGTTTCAAGGATCAATTATCTCAGCTGGGGTTTGGGTTGATTTTCGAAAGTTGTATGTAGGCAGAACAGTTGTGAAAAAATGATCAACGATCAACCTGGAAAATCCTTCTGTTTTGCTTTTTTTTTGTGGCAGACGGCAGCAGTCGAAAAAACGCTGAGAGATGAAGAGAATGGATAAGATGCGATTTGGATCGTTCTTAGTTTACAAACACTATGCTTATACATGTTATCAATGAGAACACATAATTTGGGCATTATGGGTAAACAGAAAACTTATGCTGGTGCTGGTAAAATCAAAACACTGAGAGGGTTCGGTCAAAGAAGAAACAAAAGTATTGTTAAAATATTCCAGTAAAACTGAAGAGCGATCGTCGCACTTCATCCTTGTTTCCTTGTTTCCCCTTCATACTTTGGCACACTTCGCAAGACCCCTTCCACTCCCTTGAATTGGAACATATTTATGAACGGTACATTATAGGTTAGGTTATAGGTAGTGGCTATCTGGGTATTGTTAACTCACTTAGTCCCCAACACCCATATTAATAAAAAAACACTACTCCGCTCTTAATCCACAGTCTAACTGATCCATAGACTAGAAGTTAGTCCATTGTGCATGGCTTAGCTAGCATTTCTCATTAATAAAAATAATTTGATCCCAGAATATTAAAGTGATGATGTGATGTTTACCAAAAATTCCTCTTATAGCCGATTTTTCATTCATCGAAAAAATCAACAAACAACATTTATCGGTTCGTTAGATAAAGTCTATCTGACATTGATATTTGACAACCAATTTGAAAGTTTAGGTCTGTTCGCGTACCGTCCTAAAACAGTAAAATTTTATACGAAAAATTACAAAATTTTACCAAATCCTGTTCTCGTACTCAAGAAATTTCTTTGGCTTGATTTGTGAAAAGTGTCAAATTGGATTTAAAATTACAAATAAGGATTTTCCTATAAAAGGTGTTATTTTGATATTCAAAGAAAAATGACATTTTTTGAGACAAAATCCTTTTCATGAAATTTTCCATAACCAAATCCCAAATTGGCTGCCCTTTGTCCTCGATAGCCTCACTAATCTTATCTTTGAGGACTTTGAATCGACGATGGGCTGTTGGCGAAGACCTTATTTTTCACGTGGCTCCAAAGGAAAAAGTCGCAAGGTGTTAAATCACAAGATCTCGGTGGCCAATTGTGATCACCCCTTCGAGAGATAACATGGTCCGGAAACTTTTCCCGTAAAAGATCGATGAGTGCTTTGCTTGTGTGGCACGTAGCGCTGTCTTGTTGAAAGTAAACGTTGTCCAGATCAATACCATCCAATTCCGGCCATAAAAAGTTTTCGAATTTTTGAAAAAAAGTAAGGTCCAATGACCCCGCCGGACCATAAACCGCACCAAACAGTCACGGGTTGAGGATTGGGACGCTTTTCAACAATAGACTCTTTTTTTTCCGAGCCCCAGATGCGACAATTTTGCTTGTTGACGTAGCCTCTGAGGTGGAAATGGATGTCATCAGTCAAGATGATTTTTCGATGAAATTCCGGATCATTTTCATGCACATGAAGCACCCAATCAGCAAAGACACGACGTTGTTGATGATCACCCGGCTTGAGTTCTTGTGTTAACTGAACTTTATAAGCCTTAAGACCCAAGTCTTTATGCAAAATACGGTGTAATGACGTTTGTGGAATGCCTAATTCCAAAGAACGACGAGGAATGGACAAACCTGGGATGGTAACCTGTAAGCTGATTTTTGATATTTGACAGTCAAATCCAGGCAAAAAGGATAGAAAATTGACTGTCAACTATCAACTATCAGCTTACACGATTCCATCTCTGGGTTTTCTTTGACACTTTGGACTAGAACAGCAATATTCTCAGTTGTTCTTGAGCGACGTGCACGGATTTTATTCTTCACATCACTTACTTGTCCCATCAGCTTAAATTTGTCCACCAATTTCTGTATTGCATTCGGACCGACAAGGTTTCACGACGACACAAAAATGTTTTAGTTTTACGAACCTTCTCTGCCAAATTCACCATTTTTATAGTGAATTTTTAATAATTTCAATGCGTTGTTGAAGCGATTATCGTTCCATTTTTATTAATGGCGTAGTTTCTACTTGTCAAATGTCAAAAAATGACAGCTTCAAAGTGACAGCTAACGAAATAGCCGCCTATTCAAAATAACACCTCTTCCGCCTTTCAAGGTGGACTAAGCTAGTAAACGTCACTTAAGAGGAATTTTATGTTTTTAATAGCAATTTTCACTTTTAATCAGACTAAGAGTTAGTCCATCGCTAGTCTGTAATTATGAATTTGGCTGAAAGGGTCCATTCAATAGAAAATAGCTTTTACGAATGTACCCCCATAATGACTGTTCCCCAGTTTACCATAGTAGGTATGGCCAGTGTTGTTATACAAACAAATGAGCTAAATGCAAACAAACAATAGCTGGGAAAGCTTGGCTTGCGGGTTTTATAAGACCTAGCAAGAAAATACGAGTTTGGCACGTTTTTATGGTTAAGCAACACCGACGGCTCGGACATGACGTCACAATAGACCCGTATAACTTCGAGGTAGTAGAGGAGTTTGTCTACCTAGACTCCGCTATAAACACGGGCAATTACACCAGCGCTGAGATCAGACGAAGAATTACTCTTGCTATTGCCACAGTCATCAGTCCCCGCCAGTCAACTGGTTCTTAGCTAGCTGTCTCCAGTTTTGCACTCCAAGTTGATTGAGGTCCTCTTCCACATGCGTGCGCCACCTGAGTCGCGTCTTCTTCTTCTCTTTCGGGAATAGTGTAAAAGGCTTTCCGGGCCGGAGCATTGGTGTCCGCTCTAAATGACCGAGCCATCTGAGTCTCTGGCCCTTGATATATAACGAATGCGAACTTGTAAGACATGAAACTGTATTTGGATCTTTAGATATTTTTAAAAGTTTGTTAACGTGTCAAATCATCCCGACCTTTCCCTACCACTACCATTTTGGAGAAGATCTCGAGATGATTTAGGTTTAGAAGAAGGATCCTCTAAAATACTCCTGTGACACACATTCTTCCTGTGCGCAAGACTTTAGAACGGCCTATTATGAATTTAAGAAATTGACATTTTCAAGCAATTGTTCAGAATATCTACCTTTTCAAAGTCATAATATTTAATCGCCCCTGAGACAAAATGGAAAGTTGTGTTTCTTTCTGCCATATCGCTTCAAAATGACTGCGAATTCGTCTCATCCAAGAAATGAGGATCAATGACACTTTGAGCACACCAAACAGTCTTTTTGCTCTGACGCACCAGCCGGGACCTATTAAATCACTTGTTGATTTTCTGAGTCTCACATGCGACAGTCTTGCGTGTTTGCATAACCAATAAGTTTGAAATGTTTATCATCAAAAAATGTTGCTCGAAAATTCTCCATAGAAATAGATAGATACAGGGAGCTATTTCGTGAATGATATAGGTAACACTTAGCTCATGTTTGATTTGACGGATAATTAGTTTTATCCTGCCGCTGAACAAATATGATTGCGTATGCGCTTGAACAACGTTGGGGAATATTGCGAAATTACTCTGAAAATCATAATAATGTTGCTTACTTACTTACTTAAGGTGGCGCTACAGCCCGTTGTGGACGTGTAATCAATCAACAGTCTCCGCCAGCTAGCTCGGTCCTTAGCTAGTTGTCTCCAGTTTTGCACTCCAAGTTTTTTGAGGTTCTCTTTCACTTGAGTGCACCACCTGAGTCGCGGTCTTCCTCTCCTCCTACCTCCCTCGGGAATAGTGTCGAAAGCTTTCCGGGCCGGAGCATTGGTGTCCATTCGGTCTAAATGACGGAGCCATCTGAGTCTCTGGACCTTGACCCTTCTGGCTAGGTCCATGTCGTTGTACAACCCGTAAGGTTCGCTGTTGTATCTTCTTCGCCATTCCCCTTCAATGCACATGGGGCCAAAGATGACCCGAAGAACTTTCCTCTCGAAACAGCCTAAGGCACTTTCATCCGATTTTGTCAGGGTCCATGCTTCTGCACCTTACAGCAGGACTGGGATGTGTGTTGTACAGTTTTACCTTAGTTGCTCGAGAGAGGGCTTTTCCACTCAATTGCTTCCTAAGCCCAAAGAAACAGCGATTAGCAAGAGTTATTCTTCGTCTGATCTCGGCGCTGGTGTTATTGCCCGTGTTTATAGCGGAGCCTAGGTAGACAAACTCCTCTACTACCTCGAAGTTGTATGCGTCTATGGTGACGGTCTGTCCGAGCTGTCGGTGTTGGGTGTCCTTCCTAAACTTCGTTATTCCCTCATTTACCGCTAAACCCATTTTTGACGCTTCTGACTCAATTCTCATAAAGGCGGCATTGACATCACGCTGTGTTCTTCCAATTATATCAATATCATCGGCGTACGCGGGAAGTTGAACAGATTTTTGGAAGTTAGTGCCTCTGGTGTTGACGTTGGAGTTCTACACTATCTTCTCAAGAACGATGTTAAGGAAATCGCATGACAGTGCATCGCCTTGTCTGAATCCTTTTTTGACGTCGAAAGATGCCGTCAGCTCGTTGCCAACCTTGATGGAGCAGCGTGATTTCTCCATCGTCATTTTGCAAAAGCGAACGAGCTTGGCAGAGATGCCAAAGCTAGACATAGCTTTATACAGTTCGTCTCTGTAGATGCTGTCATACGCGGCCTTAAAATCAATGAAAAGGTGGTGGGTATAGATTTGGAGTTCATAGGTCTTTAGTAATGTTGCAGAATGTGGAATTTTGGAAGAAGAGAAGCACCGTCTGCTCCGTATGTTCGTTATCTTGTCAAAAAAAAGGTAGAAACTGGCATCCTCTCATCATCGATAAACCAAAGCGTGAAAAGCCAAAAAAAAGTTCGTAAGCCCGAGACTATTGTATAATGTGGCAGAAAGTGTGCGTGAAGCGCCATCAACATCAATTCAACGTCGTTCTCAACAATTGAACATTTCGGAGACATCATTGAGACGAATTTTAAATAAAGACCTTCGTATGACGCCATTCAAAGTCCAATTGGTTCAGGAGTTCAAGCCAACGCTTCGCTAAGTGGGCCTGCGATCGACTTCGAGATGATGCCGATTTTGCCAAAACAATCATCTATATGTAGATGAAGCTCATTTTCATCTTGGCGGCTATGTAAACAAACGAAATTGTCTCATTTTGGGGCACAGGAAACCCGCACGCATACATTGAAAAGGCGATACATACAAAACGAGTCACTGTTTGGTGCGGATTTTGGTCCAGAACCAGAGGCATAATTCTTCGAAAATGAGCAAGGAGTGGCCGTTACAGTCAATGGCGATTATTATCGGGCAATGTTTAACGAATTTTTGTTCACAAAAATTGAAGAGAAGTATATTGGCAACATTTGGTTTCAACAGGACGGCGCTACGTGCCACACAGCCGAAGCTACATTCAATGTTTTGCGCCCTGTTCTAGAAGATCGCATTATCAGCCGCAAAGCTGATATCGTTTGGCCACCTCGGAGTTGCGATTTGACGCCGTTGGAATATTATTTGTGGGCTGCCGTAAAAGATAAGTGTTACGCCGACAAGCCAGAGACAATTAACGCTTAAAAGGACAATATTCGTAAGGCCATTGGTGAAATACAGCTGCACACAATCGTTAATGTGCTTAAAAATTGGACCGATCACGAAGGCTACTGCATTGGCAGCCGACGCAGCCATTTGAATGAAACTATTTTCCATTATTAACGGGAAGGATTGAACTTTTTAAATAAAAATGAAATTTGAAATTTCAGTAGCTTTTTTTACAGCATTTTCAAAAAAAAAAAAGTTATTTGGCGGACCCTTTATCTACATTAGTCCCTAAAACATGTTTTAAGAAGGTAAGATGAAAAATTTTGTATGCAGGCTTAAAACTTGAAAATTTGAAACTCCAATAGTAAAAGCTTTGGTATCTCGATTTCATTAAATGCTAGAAAAGTTTTGAGATTTAAGAGGAAATTTTGCTTTTATCGTAGATGTCGATTACGAGGTCTTCTTTCGGACTTAATTAAAATCTCTTCCCTATTTTGTGATCAACATTTATTTACAACTATAGTTTGATTCATATAATACTCAATTATAAGTCATCGATAGGTGCATATCCACGTATTAAAATTAAAACCCTCGTATCCGTTATAGCATGAAATACCGATTAGAAAAATCAAAACTTCATAATGGTCGCCGCCCCTTAGTCTGTATTCAGCGGAGTATAAGAGAAGCGAACTAAAAAAACGTAATCAGAACAGGCCAGACACGGACTGAGGTAAGGATTTAAAGTCTTCCACAGCGACGAGACGACAACGGACGGAAGTAAGGACCTTATGACGAAAATATGTATTCAGTATTCACATAACGCACAAGAACTATCAACTTCATATTACTCAGAACAGGAATGGTTTCCATTTTTAGCTCGCACGTATGTACGTCTGTGTAGCTATAGCAGCAACTGAACACCCTTTCTTACCATCACATCAGACGTCGTTGTCGATGTCGGCAGTCGTATCACTGCCAACTATAAGTACTCACAACTCTCCTATGTTGTTAAAGGATTGAAATGAAAAAAGGGGGCACCCATAAAACTATAAGGGATAACAATAGACTCCGGGGTTGCCCTGCAGCACGAACTCTTCTTGCAATCTCCATAAAGGTTCCACAATAACAATTCTATGTAAAAGGACACACCAATCCAACCTACACCATATACATATACACAACGAACTTAAAGTTCCTTTCAATCATGACTTTTTTTGCTCCTTGAATTCGTCTCCTTTTGTTTGGTGCTACATAAATTTTGGATTGGGTGAAGATGAATATTATGTATCTATGGATGTTCCTTCAAACCAAACAAAGGACACGACATCAAGAGACAAGCAAACTCACTCGATCCAAAATCTCTCTAGTCCTTTCACATAGGGACATTGTACTTTGTATGAATTTATATGAATCCCATGACACTGCGGAACGAACGGAAGTTGAAAGATGCCTTCAACCGGGATGCTGTTATTATTTTCATTATATTTATAATTATGCAAATGTGGTGGGTGATCCGTACAAGGACGACGACAACGACAACAACCACACGTTGACGATGACGACAACGTCGTCGTTCATCATCCTCATGACGATGATGCTGAGCTAACAAAAAAAAAGGGTTCAGGTTCACATCTTAATAACGAATACATCCTCCCAGTTGGCTGCCATTTTGCGTCAAGGAATCTCTGGATTTAATAATATCTAATGATAAAAAAAAGAAATCACTTCCACCTCGGAGAACATTCTAAAAGGAGCGCAGAAGGATAAAAGTGGATATAAAAAATAATATAGAAGCCCTATAAACAGGCTCATCCCGCTCTTTAATGGCTAGCAATGGCAATCAGAAATCAGAATCACCCTTTATAAACTCCATCTTTGTTTTGTCATCATTTTATGAAACCCATGAACCCATCGTTTGTTTATCGTTTCGCTTCTTCATTATTTTAATATGTATAGCTCCTGCCGGTTGTCTTTGCTATTAGTATAGGTGGGAGAGGATGTCCTTTTATTGATTTTTCATAATTTTTAACCCTTCCGACGCGGGTCTTTTAAGATTGCTGTTGTCTGTCCCATGGTATCATCCCATTTTAATTGTCATGAATTTATAGAATAATGAGAACTTCCCCAAATGGGAATAATTCGGGATGAGTTAAAGGTGATTTTTTTTTTCATGTTGTGTTCATTGTTCCTTCGGCATTATAATATTTTCAATCGGAAGGAAGGATTGGAAACGATTGTTGATGGCATAATGATGTCGAAGTTTGGAGGAAATTAAATGAGAACCGGTCAACTGGAAGAACAATAATTGTCTAACTAAATATAAAAGGGGCTTGAGACTGTTTCGCATATAGTCCTTTTATACATTCATTTTTGTTTTTAATTGGTTTACTGGGAAAAGTAATATTTTGAAAGGATTAACAGGAGATTTGAACCCTGAAGTATCGAAGCTGTTCCTAAGAACGTATAACTGAAATATTCAATTCGTTTCTAGAAAAGGAGCGGCTAAGAACTGAATTCCAAAAAAACAAAAAATTTAAGGCAAAATGTCAAAATTTCAATTTCAATAAATGTTTGCCCATTCCGCGTTTTCAACCAACTGAGTGGCGCGACAGCTCTTGAAGAGCCAAGGCCTAAGTGGCTTACTCTCATCAACAAGTCAAAGTTGAGAAGCACTTTTTCATGACAGATTATACTCTTTGGAAGTTTTGTCAGTTCTTCGCAAGAGGCAGTGCCCGTGAAAGATGAAATAAAAAATTTGGGCCCGAGTAGGATTCGAACCCACGACGATCTGCTTAGCAGCCAACGCACCTAACCACTAAACTACGGACACTACACATTCATAATGAGTGTTATAAAAATATTAGGGGTGAAATAATAACAGGCAATAAGATTAGCGGTGGATCTAGGGGGTGGGGAATGATTTAAAAATATAAAGAGCTCCTAATCAAGCTCCACTCACACTGTACGTTTCGAAAATTCATATTTCCACGCGTGACACAGTTGTCACATTGAAAACATATAAATACAATGTGAAGAAATGGGAGCAACGACTTTGGAGAGGAGAAGTAGACAACGGCTACAGTGATTTGTGATTATCACATTTGTGACTATCATTTTTTACTTGCGACATATAGAATATATGGCAAGCATTGAATTCGTACAAAAAAAAAAAAATTGAGATGAGGATGAGATATGACATTACGATGATAGAGAAGTCGAAAAAAGTGGGTCCGGCGATTCCGTCTGTCTGTCTGTCGGAAAGTTTACAGGCATCTACAGCCTTAACTACTGGTCCGATTGACTTCAAATTTGAAAATTAGAGGTTTGAGCAAAAAGTCATATCCCAATTTTTTTATTTTTGTTTTAAGATCAAAATTTAGGGTAGCCACCATACGATTTTTTTGGC
>CAKKXW010000001.1:47736201-47748610 GCA_920937365.1 Sphaerophoria rueppellii
TCCTGATATATGCTTTGTCAGAGTTCGGGGAATAATTCGGGATGAGTTAAAGGTGATTTTTTTTTTCATGTTGTGTTCATTGTTCCTTCGGCATTATAATATTTTCAATCGGAAGGAAGGATTGGAAACGATTGTTGATGGCATAATGATGTCGAAGTTTGGAGGAAATTAAATGAGAACCGGTCAACTGGAAGAACAATAATTGTCTAACTAAATATAAAAGGGGCTTGAGACTGTTTCGTATATAGTCCTTTTATATATTCATTTTTGTTTTTAATTGGTTTACTGGGAAAAGTAATATTTTGAAAGGATTAACAGGAGATTTGAACTCTGAAGTATCGAAGCTGTTCCTAAGAACGTATAACTGAAATATGCAATTCGTTTCTAGAAAAGGAGCGGCTAAGAACTGAATTCCAAAAAAAAACAAAAAATTTAAGGCAAAATGTCAAAATTTCAATTTCAATAAATGTTTGCCCATTCCGCGTTTTCAACCAACTTATGTCCGGAGGCCTCTTTATGTTAAGTAAAGGATGACGGAAATAATTTTGGATTTGTTGCAATTTAGTCAGTGAGCCAGTCATATTTTTTGTTCAACTCGTGCTAAAAGGTTTTGGATGACAACATTTTTACATCCATAATGAAAAAAAAAAATAGAGTGGCGCGACAGCTCTTGAAGAGCCGAGGCCTAAGTGGCTTATGGCGTTTTTAATTGGCAATCTGGAATCGAAAAAGAAGCATTCTGTTTTTGAAATCAGAAGGGAAATTCTCTTCTTTTCAGAATCAGAACTGTCACTTTTGCCCAATTGAACGCTTTCAGAATGCTTTTTTTTACTTCCAGATTGCCAATTAAAAACGCCATTACTTTCATCAACAAGTCAAAGTTGAGAAGCACTTTTTCATGACAGATTATACTCTTGGAAGTTTTGTCAGTTCTTCGCAAGAGGCAGTGCCCGTGAAAGATGAAACAAAAACTTTGGGCCCGAGTAGGATTCGAACCCACGACGATCTGCTTAGTAGCCAACGCACCTAACCGCTAAACTACGGACACTACATTTATAATGAGTGTTATAAAAATATTAGGGGGAAAAAATTGTGGATCTAGGGGGTGGGGAATGATTTAAAAATATAAAGAGCTCCTAATCAAGCTCCACTCACACTGTACGTTTCGAAAATTCATATTTCCACGCGTGACACAGTTGTCACATTGAAAACATATAAATACAATGTGAAGAAATGGGAGCAACGACTTTGGAGAGGAGAAGTAGACAATGGCTACAGTGATTTGTGATTATCACATTTGTGACTATAATTTTTTTTTTTTCAGAAATCTTAAGACTACAACCACCAATTACTGCATCCCTACCCTAAACACCTCAAAGACGTTAAGCGTTTTGCTCCCGTCAAGAATCGGCTGGGATGTGACGAAAGACTTGAACACAACTGTATTTACCGATACCGATGGTTCGAAGATGGAATGCGGTGTTGGTGCAGCTGTCTTCTGTAAATCTGTGTTCAAAATCCTATAGACTTCCCTACTTTGCCAGTGTATTCCAGGCAGAATTGTTAGCAATATGGGAAGCTTGTATAGCTCTTAAAAATATCCGAGAGAACCAAAATATAGCTATATAAACTGGCCCAGCAATGCTGAGAGGCCCTCAAGGAACTTGAAATGAGCGTCACTCTAATCTGGATACCGAGCCATAGGGGCTATGACCTATGAGTAGGGCTTCACGATACGATATGATACCGATATTTTTCGATTGTATCGGTATCGTATCGAATAACAAATTATTTTATCGTATATCGTATTGATATCGGCGATAGTTTTAAGACAAATTTATCGTATTGTTATCGAATTCGATACGATACCGATACGATACTCGATAGAATATCGAAATAAGAAAAAAATGTGTATTACTATTAAAGCGAGGCAAAAAAGTGAAACGCAAGCTATTCAAAATGTATTTTATTTGATTATAGACTATCCGAACAACCAATTTGAAATTGACATTTGTTGAAAGCTCACAATCCCATCACCGTTCTAAGAGAAAAATATAGAACGGTGTACCTTTTCGCGTAATTTGTTATTCTGGTTTAGGCTTGATATTCCAACCCCTAACAGACTTTATTTATATATATTTGACTATAGATGAAGACAACCTTTCAACGACCTATTATATGAAATGATAATCAACCGGTTACTAACATGTCTCGAAAACAAATGAAAGCACGAGCGAACGCGTAAAAAAAACAATCAATTATATGTTTATTACTGCAAATAAACTACTATTAGTAAATGCTATTGAAAGAAAATTCGAATTTTGCGCACGCAGTATCGAAAATAGAATTCTTTCAGTCGATACGATATATTCGATAATTATCGGCCAGTGCTTATCGGCGATACGATACGACCTTCGATACGATACGATACGATACCGATATTTTCATCGTATATCGGGAAGCCCTAGCTATGAGGGAAACGAGAAGGCAGATGACGTAACTAAGCAATAGGATAAGCCCTTCACACATCATTGGCAGTGGGAGTATATGCTCCTCTTGGAGTTGTGAAGGGCAATATCCTGACCAAATACACATCAAAAGCAAACCATAGGTATAAGAGTTTAACGAGATGTCGTTATATCTAGGAAAATCTGGCCCGCCTATAACAAACCAAAAACATAATTTATAAACCAAGCCAATGATATTGCCAGAATGGTTGCTACCTGCACAGTGCTTGTTTAGGGGAGCATGCGGCAAAATTGGTTATACCAAATACCACATAACTCTTTCTGCCGTAGCGTGAGGATCAGGATGAAAAATAAACACTCCCAGGAAAAAAGCACTCCACTAAGGTAGAGAGTTCTTCAATGGTATTGAGGAATTGTCAGAATTCAAGAGGACATGATCTCTTACCTCAGAAGTGGCTCTAGCGCCCCTTTCCTTTTTCATCCATCACTAAATGGCACGTATGCTAAGAGAAAAATACTCTTATATATAGGATTGTACGTGCGAAACATACAACATCTTTGACGCATT
Source organism: Sphaerophoria rueppellii (assembly GCA_920937365.1). NCBI lineage: Eukaryota > Metazoa > Arthropoda > Insecta > Diptera > Syrphidae > Sphaerophoria > Sphaerophoria rueppellii. Next base: position 47,739,238 of record CAKKXW010000001.1, read on the forward strand.
TTCTTAGAATCTCACGAGGTATGTTATCAAAACGGCGTACTCAGCGTTAATTGTAATCCTACGTGAAAGTATGACAACCATTTCTACCTAACATTAGGGAACATAAACTTTTCTGTTAAACACGAAACTAACTTTGTATTTGGAAGATCAATTTTTTTTATTTCGAAGGTTTGGTCTCAACAAACGAACGTCTCTATTTTATTCATTTTTCTCTTATCTCTAATTGCACTGGACCAAACACGTTCATTTTGTACTGAAAATTTACAAAAGTCCTCAATAATTGAAAAGCCCACACAATTGTATATGAATGTGATTACAAAATAGCTGTCACAAGTAAAAGTAGCAAATTTTTGATTGTCACGTTTGACTATTACATTGCCTTAGAGCATAATTTTGAAAAATCAAAAAAAAAAAAAAAATCAAGGAGTTCTGATTAGAGTTCCCGAAAAATTCTAAACATTTTATTAATAGTTACCGGAAACTCTAATCGGAACTCCTCGATTTTCCCTGGAGTTTTTTCCCAAATTGGGAACTTTGCTATCATGAATAATATTCGAGTATTCGAGGAAAAAGCTTAATTCGAAAAATATGTATCGCCAATAATTTTTTCCAGGGAACTTTTTCCTTATTTGGAACAGAATTTTCCCCCAAGTTAGTTGTGAGGGAAAAACTTGCTGTGCATCACCATAAAGTGAAATGGAAGACTATTTCTCTTTTTCTTTGGTGGAGAGAGGGACAGGAGTCGTGAGGCTAAAGATAAACTCAGAAAAACTTAAAGGATCATCTGTAGAACTTAATCATCAAATTAAGTAAATTTTTCTGGACAACTCTTTTAGATTGAGGACCAAGCCTCGATTGTAGTGCTCCAATGTTGAATCCATGCTGCTTTACGGGTGCAGCACTTGGGAAGTCACAGACGCTGCCACATAAATGCTTCAAACGTTCGTTAATAGATGTCTTAGAAAAATTTTGAGGATTTTTTGGCCCTATCGTATCTCAAATGCTGAACTTCATGCGTGAACTGGTCAGGAACTCATAGACTTTATGATACGATGAGCAAAGTAGCTGTGGATTGGCCACACGCTTCGAAAAGGCGACTGCCATGCAGTGGAACCCGCTCCTACGAGAAAGCAGAAGTGGGCCGGCAGGCAATGGACTTGGCGATGAAAGGGAATCAGCACGACAATGGCTCATAGTAGGAGAGACCCTATGTCCCGTAAAGGAAACATCACCGACGCACGTAATAGGCCAATAGCTTAGGTAAAATGCGTTTAAACAACGAAATAACAAATATTGCCGTTAAAGATCACGAATTTCCCAGATAGCAAACGCAAATGATACGCGAAAGTAAAGATCCATAAGCCCTCTATCAGCTACTGATAACAAAAAAATATCTGCAAAGTCTGGTTACCGAGGTATGACCTCAAATCCTCCTGGTTTTAGTCCTTAGCTTCTTGTAATGCCATATAAAGTATGCACATACAATACATATGTACCTACATATATGTATGTACAAGTCATATGTATGTTCAATGTACATGTATACATACATATTTATGTATGTATATCTTCTGATGCAAATTCCTCGGTAACCAGGGCTAGGAAATGAGTTTGGCTTTCAAAAATAGACTCGGGATTATAATTACTATCAAATATGTTCGTAAAATTTAGCGAAATTGATTTTGTCTTGATGTGAAATCTCACAAATTCATTTATTTTTATTTGAATTTGACACAAACAAAATATTTTATTTTCATTTGAAAATGTTCTGAACTTGTATCGAAGCTCTTTAGTTTGGCATTTCAGCAGGTATTGCATTTGCATGTCAGAATCAGTGGAGTAGATAGGGGGGGGATCAGGGGGATATATCCCCCCCATTGCGATCGGATAATTGTTCAACATAACCAGTTCCAAATGAGTTAAAGAAACGCACTCTGCAATTAATAACTACACACAGAGGCATTATCAAATGAATATTCTATACCTACATTCTATGGAGAAACAGCAAAATTTCTCTTTTTATATCGATTTTTAAAAGGCTTTTATTTTACGTCTCTCACCAATTGATAACAAGTAAACGTGCAAGAAAACGAGCTTCCACCCAGCTTTCCATTACTAAAAAATTAAAATTATGAAGATTTCTTCGCATCGTGTCACATTGTTAAGTTGTTATAAGAAATCGCCAAAAACATGCAGCACATTCATCCTTACAAACAAATGTTCGTAATTGTGTAATTAACCAGAATCTTAACTGTAGCGATAACTCACATTTATTCATTTTTACCACAAAGCAAAATGCGCTATTACTCATTACATAAAGCATGCCTTACAAAAGTTGCAGATTTATTTATATATGTTTTTATACTATTCATATTCAAACTTATGTGAACCATATATTAGCTGACCCTGCAGACTTCGTACTGCCCCAATCGATAATCTATAAGCGTAAGCCTCTACCGCACTACCGAACCCACTACCCCCTTGTGCTACCCAGAGATTGGTCTCATTCGACGCGGCATTGTGTTGTTAAGAGCCGATTAGGTTTTGAACGAAATCGGCTTAGCGGTTTTTTAATGGCAATCAAAAATCTAAGACAACCCTAATATAATGAAAATTATGATAATTTCTGCAATAATTTCAACAATAGTACAAAAATACTTATAGTTAGTAGAAAAAAAAACAATATTCAGTAGTATTATATACTATATTTGATTACTAGCTGACCCACCAAACACTACTTTGCCATATAAATATTAATTTTCGTAAATACTTATCCGATTAGAAAAATTGCTTCAATAATAGAAAACTACAATATTCAGGAGCAATATAGGCTGTATTTTACTGTGCAAAGTAGTTGTTAATGAGGCTACTGTTATTCAATAAACTTAATGTTTTTCATGAAATCATCAGTTTTATGGAATTTGACTTTGAACCAACGTGCGTGTACAACTACAACGAGATGCATCGGCTGAAAATTTTGCAAAACAACTAATGTTTTGACGTATTTTTCTACTCTGGGAAGTTAGTTGTGTGGATTCCATGGGTTGCACTCATATTTTTAAATTTTCCAGTTTTCCATTTGAAACCACTTCACCTAATATAACATGGAATTTTACCTTTGAATACTAATGAGTTTTCCGAGTTTCAATCGAAAACCCATTTTGAAATTTTCCTGTCTTAAATTTGAAATTTTCCAGTTTTCCATTTCAAAACCAATACATATACAATTTTTTGCAATTTTCCGTTTAAAAACCAATGAGTTTTCAGAGTTTTTCATCAAGAACTTTCTATTTTTCTATTCGAAAACACATTTTGAACCAAAAAATTCCAAGCAAAAAATCTATCTTCCGACCTTTGTTTGGTTTTTTCCAGTTTTCCCACTCTCCCATGAAATTATTCCAATTTTTTTTTCCACAGAAATCATCACTGAATACAACAGTATCAACCATGAAAATTTCACAAATATCTGTTGGACCATTTCGGAGTCTATAAGAGACATACAAACAAACACACATCCATTTTTATATATTAGAGAAGAGATTATAAGGTCCGTTCGCGTAATTTCTGCACTAAAATTCGTAAAACGAGACATTTTAATAGTGGGGGTACAATTCTCTCACAGATAAACAAAACTACAAAAAAGTAAGCGAACGGGAAAACAACGAATTTTCCCCACATTTTAAGTGTCAAGTTTTTTTTGTATGAAAAATTGAAACTTTGAATTTGAATTTATTTGCTATTTTCAAACAAATTTGACACTTTTCACAAATCAGCCCAATGAAATTTCTTGGGCTGAAATTCGTAGGTTGAGGAAATATTTTACTCTCACGTGAGCGCTTTCTTTTACGAAAAATTACCAAATTTTTGAATAGGTCTAGGTACTTACAAGAATAGGGTTGGTTATATTTCGTAATTTTTCGTAAAATTGGACTGTTTTGGGAGGGTACGTGAACGGACCTATTATGTAATGAATTCAATGAAGTTTGTTATTTTTTTTTTTTTTTGAGTTATTAAAAATTAAAAAAAAAAATTAGCAAACTGGATATATCTCCCCCCCCCCATAGCGAAAAGCTATCTACGCCACTGGTCAGAATTCGAATTTTCGAAAGCATAGATACAAATTTCCTGTTAAAAAAATATAGAGAAAGAAGGGCCCAGGAAGAGAAATCTTTGGAAGAAAAACTGAAAAACGAAATCACAGAAAGACTCCGCTTGGAATTGGAAACCGGACTGCTGGTGGATATGCCTAAAGCCAATTTCGGTATAGGTAATACCAAATTTTTTATTTTATTTTATTTTATTTTCCAATCTACGAATTTACATTCAACAGATTTTTAAATTTAGATGCATGTTCAATTATAAATTAAAACTAATACTAAAATTAATTAAACGAAAATTTCAATTCAATAGGTAAAGAAATTAATATTTTTTTAAACACATTTCTGGGTAAAGATATATCTAGATTTTCATAGTGTGCATTTAGTAAATTGCAACTTGCGGAAATAGGTTCCTGCTGCCCGTACAAAGTGCGATGTGCCTCAATTTTCAACAGCGGTCGCGTTCTTAAAGAAGTTGATGGAGCATACAAGTGTACACAGCGAAGTAAATGATGACAATATCAGTAAAGGTTTTTATTCTCTGAAAATATGCCTACATATTATTAGCGGCAGACATCACATGTATTAACCATCAATTAATACACAGATTTAAGGTAATTTTAGAGACAATTTCAAGCGGACACTTAATAAACACGTTCAAATTCGGAAGGAATTAATCTGGAAATAGCTACCTACATTTCTATTTTTTAGAAACAAAATTTTCAAGTTGCTTTCTGGTATAGGTGGTACTCAATTTTTCTTTTTCTTTCATTAAACATTTCAAAGCACACAGACTTATGCTGATGGATCCAAGTGTCATGTTCTGCATGATGGTAGGTTAGGATGTCGGATGATTTTGATATCCACATCGAAGTCACATAAAAATTCTGTCGCCAATAATGTTTTTCCTATAGTAATAACAAGCAATGTTCTCTGTGCAGCTTTGGTAGGTTAGCGGAAGGATTCAATGGACTTTAACATTCTAGACTATGCGCGGACGAGGACAACGCAAACGTTTGCTTAGCCTTTCATAGGATCATGGATCTTCATCAAAAGACAACCAGGTTGGAGAAGAAGAAAACGTAGGGCAGAAAATCAATTTCGACAAAACAAAAATGATCTGCCTCGGAGTTGCACCCCGACTATCCTCTCAAAACAAATATTCCTGTCATAGGGTGGAGAAAGTGTAGAGCTTTTAATATCGAATATCGCCTCCATCGAAGGCCGAATCGAACAAGATGGCATCGGTAAAGGAAAAACGGAGCTTGGTATGCTGTACATATATAATATAGGAATAACTCTCTCAATTTAAGAACGAAGCCACGACAGTATACAAACGACGAATCTGTGCTGATTTATGGATGCAGCACCTGGAAAATTACTTTAGTTCAGCTGGTGATGGGCGCATTCGAATGATTTAATCGAATATACATAATCGATTCAGGCAACTATTCGAGATCATTTAATTATGCACTCGCACTGTGAAAATGAAATCATTCGAATAATTTCTCGAATCTATTAATACTTGCTGCTACTGCTAGTGCTAGTGCTCTTCAAAAAATAAAACTCGGATGACGAAAAATCGAGTGACAATGACGAGAGCTCGAATGAAAAGAACTCGAATGCAGATAGTTTGCAAAACATCTGAACCTTCTTTTACTTATATGTTTCTACACATTGGTTAAAATCGACAGTTTTTTATAATCTTTAAAATGAGGTAGGCCCGAATCAAAGTACCAAGATACTCCTGACAAAACAACGAAAACTACCAACACTTTTAATGATATTGACTTGCCGTCGGCAAAACCAACCTAGATTTTGTTTAAAATTACTAACTTTCAAAATCATCTATAAACTCCATTTTGAAATTCCAGATGAAATGACATTTTCCTTACTATGATGATGCCTGAAGCTCACATATGCATGTTTATGTATAACTACCTATAGTTAGATGATAGAAAATAAAACCCTGTCTTCCCATTGGATTACGCCCTCTGGTTCTAAAGAAAAAAACATAAACCATTTGACGTTATGTATCTCTGTGTTTGTTTGCAGACGACAAAATTTGTTTCCGTCGTGTCCGTATCCCAAACGAGTATACACCGCTGAAACCGTATATCTACTTCAATACATTAGCGCACTGGGGAAGGGAAAACGAACTTTATATAAAATGACAAAAGTACAAAATTGTGATTTTGTCACCACCAACCAATGTCGCAATTGGCTGACATAAAATTTTTCCTCAAACCATACATATAAGCATTCCATATACATTTTTCACAATTCTACCTATACACTACATCCGTATTATACCGTCTCCCTCTACAACCTATGTATCTGTATCTTTAAGATGAAAAACATTATTCCCAACTGGTCACCAAGTCGCATGTCACCAAAAATGAAAAAGTCCCTCTCTCACTTCAGCAGCTAAAGTAGCTATAGAGCTATAGATGCTGTATACACAAATCGAAAAGTGTCGTCCCACAAAACGACGACGAAGTAAACAGTACACAGATACACAATACAGTCATATCAACCAGTTTGAGTGTGACTAACACAAATGTGTTCGGATTTCGGATTGAATTTCAATTTCAATAAAACTTAGATTGTCTCTTTGGGAATATAAAGAGTAGAAAGAGAGCGAAACTTGGTGAACAAAACATATGAAAATAAGGAACTACATTATCGACAAACTGTAATCGTCTCTCTTCACGATTCTCAATTCTCAAACCGGCTGAGGAAGAGAAAAATAAGAAAAAACATAAAGGCACCATACAAAAAAATGTCCCTTTGGTGAAAGGTAGATACACACTTATCTGATGTTAGAATGAGATGGATATTCAATATACTTCTGAGAACGAGCAGATACTTTTGTATCTTTTTGTCGTTTATTCTCTCCATTGACACATATAGGAAAAAAAAGTCATTCTCGATTGTGACAAAAATAAATTCAATGTGTGCAAAAGTAGATAGATAGATACAATTTGTGTGTGCGTGTGTTGGGTGGAGAATTTTGTCACTGCTCTGCACACTGTGTATATTGCTGTAAGGTTGAATATGGGGTTTAACTTTTCGTTGTTGTTGTTTCTCGGTTTGTGATATCGTTGGTCTTTTATTTTGTGTGTTCAGTATCTGTTGCCACAAAAGAGTGTAGGTAGAAATATATATACACATATTTACTTCTTAATGCGCCTGAGGAGTTTTAGGATAGGATGACGAAACGAAAGACGTTTGTGGGCAGTTGCGTTGAACTTGTCGTCTTGTGCGTTTCACAGTTTTGTAGTTTTGTTGGAGACATTTGAAATTTGTCGCCGAGTGGGAATTTAATTTTTGTCAACTTGGTTAGAATATATTTTTGTTGTTGGTGTTGTTATTCTCGTTTGTGGTGTCTTCCTGTGACAATATATTGATTTTGCGTGGGAGATAATACCAATTATTGTGATTGTTTTTATTTTTGGTGAACATTTAAAAAAAAACCACATGAGCTGAAAAATATGAATTTTAAAAACGTTTTTGACAACGAAGAAAATTAAGTTAAAAAAAAAGGAAACTTAAAGACCAAAAATACAATTTTTAAAAACTGTGTTTGAATTTCAAGAATGACAGTGACTTTATTTTTTATTCGTGCTTGATCAGAATTGTGTGTTAGTAATTTTTCCGGCGCTTATTTTTAAACTTTTTGGATTCCATAGTCTGCGCAAGATATTTCGAAGAACTCTCTATTAAACTGTCGAAATTGACACTGAACTGGATCGTTTCTATCCTTCAAACAAATTGTAAGTATCTACCTTTTTTTCATTCTGATCAATTTTTCTTTTAGTAAATTGCTTTAATGAAGCTTAGTTTTTTTAACATTTCCCGACGGGAATGTGTTGTTTAATTTTTCATTGAATTTTCAAAATATATCAAAAGATTTAAAATGAAACCAACCTTGTAAATAATATAAGAAAACAATACATAAAATTCAGGATGTGAATAGGTTTATTTAGTTCTCGGTTGATTCAAATTTCGCCCCTAAAAGCGTTTAAGAGTTTAACGTACTTTTCGAAAGTTCTACCTTAATTTGTTTGCTAAAATTGACTGAAGTTTGATTTCATTGGCAACTTTTCATGTTCATGCTCAGACTGAATCCTTAGACTGCACTGACTTAGATCGAATTTGACGTAGCGAAGTGCCTCACATATTGACAATCAAAATATTTAACACAATTTAATGCAAAGTACTTAAGCTTGTCCTTTGATTTCTTATACGCATTTAGTGTTGAAGATGTTTGGGCGAATAGGCTTGAACTGGGTGTGCTTTAAAAACATTCAACAACAGCCCCACCTAAGTATCAATGAATAGGCCGGTTTCACCTGACTTAAACTCACAGAGATATCGGAGCTGTCAGATATTTTTTTTTCAGCAAAGCTTTTTATAAGGTTTGTGAAGTGAAAATTCGATCCGAAATCTCAAATTGGCATTGAGATCTCTGAGTTTTGTTTTTGAGTTGGAACTGGCCGTGTGTCAATAATCAAACCTCAACAACTTTTTTCAGTTCCAAACGAATGTAAAGTTCCCTAAAGTGCGCCTTGTAACTTTCCTATAAAATGATCCCAGAGAGCAGTGGCATATTATCCTTAAGGAAAAGTAGACATGTGCCTAGGGGCGCGAGGGTACAAAGGGCGCAGTGATTTGATGAAGTGGCCCATAATGCTAGTTCCTACGTGGTTGTTAAGGAAGAAAGCTTATGACCTCGCACCGCACTTAAAACTTATGTTGAGATAAAAATCGGTTCTGAGCAATTCCACTTACAGATTCAACTCGGTTTGCAAACTCAGCTGGGTAATTCGACTTGACAACTCGGTTTGCCAACTCTTAAAACCACGCGGTACAGCAGTTTCGGTCAAAAATAGTACGAGTTATTTCTAATATAAGGGCGCCGATGAGATGCATGCCTACGGCGGCGCTCTCAACGCTTAATCCGCCACTGCAAGAATAAATTTTATTTTTATTTATTTATTTACAATCTATCGAGTACATTATCTCTCTTAGACTTAACAATTTAACAATTAATTTTACAAATTTAATAACTTATCATAATAATATATAACATTAAACACATACTGTAATATGTCTTAAAAAACTAACTGTCCTGCAGTAGTTTTAAAAACTTGCCTGCTGAGACACAAGTCAATATCTTGACAAACAGAATTGAACTCAGAACTAGATCTTGCAATAGGATCGGATCTACCGTAGTTAGTAAATGAACGTGGAACGAAAAAAATGCTTGCCTT
>CAKKXW010000001.1:47799893-47819262 GCA_920937365.1 Sphaerophoria rueppellii
GAGGTTCATTTTCAAATTTTAATTTTCTTAATGAATTCTAATTATTTTTATATATTGAGTTTTTTTTGTGAGTTACGTGTAAGCTGTAAGTAAGGGTGTAATCAGAATTGCTTATAGTATATCTCTTATTTTAACACTACTTTTTGCAATTTAAGTAATCATAAATGTTTAGTTTTAGCATGCAGGAGCAAGTTCGTACGACCCAGTCGTGCACATTTTTAAATCTAGTTACCTAGTTTTTATTCTTCTCTATATTCTTATTATCATAAATTATAATTATTTGTCATTCTGTAATAATCGCCTGAAACATTCACTGTCATAAAGGCAAATTGCAAATAAGTATTTTGGAAAATCAGGGGCCGAATAACCGCATCCGTCATCGAATAATAAGTCTACTTCTAGTATAATAATTTGAAATTCTCTGCTCAGCTATCGAGCTTTATTTCATTTGACACACAAACAGGTCACTGATGGAGCAACTTGCTAAGAAAAAACTAAATTTTTTTCTTTGAGTTATTTTATGATGAAATTGTAAGCCAATAATTTAATAAGGTCAAGATTTTACCTCTCCAAAGCTTCACCTATCTCGTCTTTTCATAACAGTCAAACTGTGTTTTTTCATAAAAAAAAAAGAAATATAATATTTCTGCCTTCACTATTTCCCTCAAGTTTTATTTACTTATTTGTCAAACCTCTCAAAATTCCTTTAAAATAATCGAGACCCGATAATAACTACCACAGTTTTGAATTCTCGAACGATACCTGAATGTCATCATCCCAAAATATTTACTCGTTCGTTCGATCACTGATGAGACTCACTCACTCGATAACGGATGCCGTAATTCGGGATCAGATTTTTCTGAAACAACAAACAAGTAGGTACATTCTACAGATTTAAGCTGCCAATTCCCGTGTGCATACGACGGTAACAGTTTTCCCCGTGTTTATTGTTGGGCTGAAGCTATGAAAGCCATAGTCGACGGCTATTCGGAAGCTCTAACCAGCATATCTTCCGATAAAGGGCAAAAAGACATCACGAGGAATGAAGCGGCGCACCTTCTACAGAAGATGAGTGGTCTCGAAACCGCTTTATTGGAAGTCCTTTGGAACGATATCTTGAAGCGATTCAACGCTACAAGCAAAGATGTTGCAAGATCTGAAAATGGTTGTTGAATCGGCTATCGGCAATGCGTGCACTAGAGTCATTGAAATCATTCGTGGAAGCTAAATGAAATGATTTCGATAAAAACGAGGACGCTGCCAAAAAATATCTCAGACTGATGAATACGCCCAGTCACTTGACAGGACCAAAAGGGGAAACATGAGGTTGAATCCGCTCGATTACGAGAAATACAAGGTATCTGTCTTTATTCCAGTGATCGACCAGATATGCGTTTCTCTTACAGAAAGATTGCAGGGTTATGAAGCTGTACGTTCGAGGTTTGGATTACTCAATCACATTGAGAAGATGCCAGCTGCAGCAGAGCGTTTGGTGAAAGTTAACGAAGATGATTTAGAACCTGGTCTTCGTAATGAATTAGTTCAATTCGTGTCTATGATCGATTTATACAAGAAAGATTATGTGAAAAACCAATCTCCGGAAATTTTTTTATTACCATTTCCTTGAAGACCAAAATATCAGAGCTACATTAATTCCAAATCTTGAAATTATATTGAGAATGTATTTGGTTCTGATGGTATCGAATTGCACTGGAGAGCGTTCATTTTCAAAAATGAAAATTATAAAAAATAGACTTAGAACGACGATGGAACAAAACCGTCTATCCAATCTTTTTCTAATGATTGTAGAAAGTAATTCACTTCGAGAACTAAATTTCAGCGGAATAATCAACGATTTCTGGACGAAAAAGGCTCGGAAGGTTCCACTCGGTAGTACTAAAATTTAATAAATCTTGTATTCCAATTATATTCATAATATGCTTGTTAAATAATGAAGTAATAATATATTCTTGGTTTCAAAACAAATTAATATAAAAAAAAACTCGACTGTAAGAAACTGTCCATTTTAAATATTTTTGAAATAATTTGGGGCCTCCACTCCTTTGCTGCCCGGGGTCTCCACATCTCTTAATCCGGCCCTGAGAAGATGCTATGAAATGCACGACTTTTTTTTAGGATAAACATTATTAAATTGAACTATTGCCATCTTGTTTTGGAGATGTGTGGGAGATTGAATTTGCTTTTTGTGGACTTGTTGTGTGTGTGTGTGTGAGAACTTCCCAAAAGGCCAAAAGATGCCCACATGTCTGTAAATTCCCTTATCATTCTCGTATTTTTTTTTTTTGAAGAAAGTTAATCATTTAGATTTAAATTTAAGATACCTACCCACTACGTTCATATTTGATCTTCCATTCTTGATATGTGCCCAGTCCAGTTCCTTTCAGTTCTAATTTCTAACAATTGAGCTGTTGAAAGCTGCCTCCAAATACTACAAAAAACAATGGTTGCGACAGAGGTGACCCACTGCCACTCCTCTATTAATTTAAAGGGTTTTCCAATACGGATTTGACAACATTTTTTAAAAATAAAACGCAAACCAATTGAGGTATATTGCCCAAGCGAGGTAACCGTCGTCGGAGCGGAAGTTTCTCCACACACACACAATACATGTTGAATGAAAATTTTATCTCAATGGGTCGTATGCTAAGGGATGAGATTAAACTCTTTTCTCATTTTTTTTTAAGAACTTTCTTAAGGTGGCAAAACAAAATTACTAACCGAGTTAGATCTCAATTTTTGAGTCCAATCTCAGAGGGATGAGATCGATCTCAAAATGAAAGCTCACCATGAGATTGATCTCGTTTTCATATGCCGATATCACAAATTGTTAGTCATGGCATTTTTCGGACTCAGTTCACAGAAAACAGTAAGGACGGCCGACTTTATTGTTGATTATGTCGGACAAAGAAATTATAAAGAAAGAAGGTATCCAATTGGTGATGGTGCTCTCACAAACCAAGAAAAAAATGAATCTTTCTGCGATACGTAGGAGTCCCAGGGTTCCAAATTGAAGTTGGTGAAGACGTTGGATTTCATCAATCAACAGTCTCAAGAGTATGGTGCAGCAAGTTTCTGCAGCAAGCCAAACACAGAATTGGATTATATTCCCACATACTGTGGAAGATATACGAGAACAAGAAGCTCAAAGGTTATGGAGCAGGAAGTACGAGTTTCCCTATGAAATTGGTGCTTTAGATTGCACTCATGTCCGTATAATTGAACCCTTGCCCTATCATGTAATAATAGATTGGCTCGACAGCTCTTGAAGAGCCAAGGCCTAAGTAGCTTACTCTCATCAACAATTCTCTGGGTGCGTATGACCTACAATTTAAAACGCCGATTCCGAACGGCAAAGCGGAGAAGCATTTTTCATGACAGATTGATACTCTTGAAAGATGAAATAAAAACTATCGGCACGAGTAGGACTCGAACCCACGACATCCTTTAAACGCAAATTTGGAATTGTCATCAAACAATTAACTACCCAGCAAACTTCAACACTTGCAAACTTTTCTTCCGCATTGCATGAAGCTTGAAAATTAATGAAGCAGTATTCTATACGATTAATGGACACTCCACATGATAGGTGAATGATTCCGTAGTGTCCGTAGCTTAGTGGCTAGGTGCGTTGGCTGCTAAGCAGAACGTCGTGGGTTTGAATCCTACTCGGGCTTAAAGTTTTTTTTTCATCTTTGAGGGACACTGCCTCTTGCGAAGAATTGACAAAACTTCCAAGAGTATCATCTGTCATGAAAAAGTGCTTCTCAACTTGGCCGTTCGGAATCGTGAAATTGTAGGTCCCCTCAATTCTTCACACGCACCTAGAGAATTGTTGATGAGAGTAAGCCACTTAGGCCTTGGCTCTTCAAGAGCTGTCGCGCCACTCTATTTTTATTTAAATGCGTTTGGGTGCCGCCCCCCAGTGGCAAATTTCCCAATTTTCACCAAGGAATCACCATGCGATTCACCAATGAATGGAAGCTTCACTCATGAATTTCAAGGTGAATCATTTGGTGAAATTTACACAGGGCTGTCATTGGAGTTCACCAAGTGAATTTCTTGGTGAATATGCATAAGTGAAATCATTGAATAAAAGTAATCTATGTTTTCATTTGTTCTCTAACTCCGATGAAATGTTAAGTTGCTCCACAATCCAGATTCCAGAATACCTTTAAAACATTTTTAGATATTTAGTTTAATTTCATTTCTATATATGTCGAAAATAAATACCTATTTATTTTTGAGGATAACTCATGTTTTCTCCTGTGCTGTTTTATTATTATTAATTCACCATTAAAAAATAACTTACACATTCTTCACATCAACTGTCTTTAACTAAAATTTCGATTGCACTGATTGAACATAGAAAAAAACATTTTTTTAACGATCACAAACAAAAACAGTGGAAAAAACTAAAACCATTGCGTCGTCACCGGTCGTCGTTCGCGTCGTCCTCGAGCAATAAAAGTTGAAAGTACATAATGTTTATATACACGGATTCTTGCAGGTCATTTCCACCCTTAAAAGAAAATACAAAAACCATCACCTGCGCTAGTAGCTAAACAATATTTTTGTTTCTTTTTTGTTCGTTTATTCTTCTTCTTATGAATACAACACACAGTGCTCAATGCCAATTGCGAACTGGTAAAGTTGTGCAGGACTTTTCCTTACTGAAATCACAACGTTCAGGCATGCGAAGAAACGAAAGCATAAATAGAACAGAGAAATTGTACAGAGGAAAAAGGACATTACTTTATTCCTATGAAATCATTTCTTTATTTTTCCTCTTAAAAGTGTGGAATGAATTCCTTGCTCTTTTCACCAAAATTTTTCATCAGGGATGAAATTTGCCACTGGGCCTGGACGATTTAGAGTCACAAATCAGCCATACTAGCTACTACTACTACTGCAGAATATGTGCAAAAAATGGGTACGGACTTTGGAAAAAGAGAAGCACCGTCAGCTCCGTATGTTCGTTATCTTGTGAAAAAAGTGAAAGAAACTGGCATCCTCATCGATAAACCAAAGCGTGAATAGCCAAAAACAGTGCGTAAGCCCGAGAATATTGTATACTGTGGCAGAAAGTGTTCGTGAAGCGCCATCAACATCAATTCACCGACATTCTCAACGATTGAACATTTCGGAGACATCATTGAGACGAATTTTGCATAAAGACCTTGGTATGACGCCATATAAAGTCCAATCGGTTCAGGAGTTGAAGCCAACTGACCACCCAATGCGTTTTTGCTTCGGTAAGTGGACCTGCGATCGACATAGAGAAGATGCCGATTTTGCCAAAAAAAAAATCATCTTTTTTCTGATGAAGCTCATTTTGATTTTAGCGGATATGTAAACAAGCAAAATTGTCGCATTGGGGGCACAGAAAACCCGCACGCATACATTGAAAAGTCGATACACACAAAACGAGTCACTGTTTGGTGCGGATTTAGGCGCAGAAGCATTATTTTCTTCGAAAATGAGCAAGGAATGGCGATCCTTATCGGGCCATGTTAAACGAATTTTTCTTCACAAAAAGTGAAGAGGAGGATATTGGCAACATTTGGTTTCAACAGCACGGCCGGCACTAAGAGCCACATAGCCGAAGCTACACTCGATGTTTTGCACCCTGTTTTTGAAGATCGCATTATCAGCCGCAGAGCTGATTTCGTTTTCACCTCGGAGCTGCGAATTGAAGATAAGTGTAACGCCGACAAGCCAGAGACAACTGGCGCTTTGAAAGACAATATTCGTGAAGCCATTGTTGGAATACAGCTGCACACAATCGATATCCAGTACCTAGTTTTTTTTTAAAGCATTGTTTTTTGAATTTATATAATTTATTAAAAAGAAAGTACTCATACACCACAGTGTGTCACCATCATCATAATCAAAAATTCAAACCATCAATTGGATTTTAATAAATCACATCGCATTTTGACAAAACCTGTGTTACATTATTATTCTGGTGTTGACCTGAAGGTAGGCAAGATGAGGATCGCGGGATCAGCTTGTTTTATTATAAAGTTGGGAATTTTCCAATGGCAATAAGTGATGTGAAAAATAATAACCATCAAATGGTAGTTATCGCAGTTTAAGGTATCTAGACTCTAGAGTTCGGGGTCTAATTGCCGTAAACGGTCTTTTAGCCTCACAGAAAAAAATCGAACGTTTTCAAATCGGATGATCTTGGTGACATGATATTGGATCAATGACATCTCTTCGATCACAATTGTGAGTTGTCCGAGCCCTATACCTAATAAACAGCAATTTTGTCGCTGTGACTCATGAGTTATGATTTTTTTTCGAACTTAAATTTGACCTCCGTAATTCAAATTTCTTTGAAATGAAATGAAACAGATTCCTTCTCACACTTGCCATTTGAGTGAACTGGAAGCAATAAATGAAAGAAAATAAAAAAAATATTGAATGAGAAGTGAAGAACGTCAAAAATGAGTCGTTAGAAAATTTTCCTGTGACTCAACGGGCAAATTATTTTCCTTTTCTTCTTTTCATGACTCATGTCATGTCCTAAATGACAATTTGTTCGAAAAATCAGTGTTTATTGTCTGTTGTTTTGACCCCCAAGAAGCGTATCTACTACGCTTTAAGCGATAACATACGTAAAAGGCAGATATTCAAGCAGAGAACACAGTTAAGTTTGACAAGTATCAGTACTGAAAACTTGTAACCTCGAAACTGATGACTGATATTTTATACATTTCCGCCGGTCTTATGGACGGCATCTCTTCATGTACCCATACATGCACTTTAATTTCATGAACTAGTTTGTGGAGTGATAGACCCCACGTTTTATCAGCTAGACTAGAATGCCATTACCCATCTGCAAACTGCGGTTTTGTTGTCCTCTTCTCTGTCTAATTACCTTGCCCAATACTCAGAGATTGTCATCTTAAAATGGTGGAGACGTTATTTCTTCAGTAAATTTTAAGCTAAGTTATTCATTAAAGTGCACTTCTCATCGCTCCAGAATGCTTTTGGGATCAGTGGTTGCCCTTTTTTTTACGAATAGTTCAGCGCGTTGTAGACTGCTCAAGCTCATGTTTCGGATGGATTGGTAGAACTTTCGCGCTTGGCCCTGTCCTTGCTTTATATTTGTTTAAATTTCTAAGACCATGATTTTTTCCCTGGCTCCTTTCTATTGCCTGTGATGCTTCTTTTCTTCTGTGAGACTGCCACACAACAATGTCTTGCATTCATCATCAAACGCAGTCGCTCCGATCCCCGCGAATTCAGCGGTCCTCAGCCATGGATCACTATCACCAGTTCAAGATAAGGAAGGTATGGATTCAGTAACGAAGCGTCACACTTCTCGCCTTGAACGCCGACCAGCCCGGATTACTGTAAGAAGCAATCAACCGTACCGCCCGAACTATTATAAAATAACCGCCCGGACTACGACAGCCTTGGAAAAATACAACTCCGTGCACCCGGACTATTATAAAAATAAACAACCGCACCGCCTAAACTATAATATCATCCGCAGCTTTACCGCCCGGAATATGAATCACATCAACGTAAATAGCATCATAGACTACCTATTATGTATTTTCTTGTGTACTTTTAATTCTGTGATTATACAATTCACATTTAGTTTTTACCTAATAGTTGATAAGTAGATGCTAAGATTATCATATAATGGGAGAAACATTTTGGTTTGTTCTCCCAACGCCAATAATTGAATAGCAATAGTTGGTGGTGCATAGGGCAATTAGTATTGTCTTATTTTTGGATATTAAATATTGGTCGAGGTTGTATTAAATTTAGATTCCCTCCTTCCGAGAATCCCCCTCACTTCGAGGCCGAGGCGAGAGGTTATAGTTTCCCCTCCTTCCGAGAATCCCCCTCACTTCCAGGTCGTGGCAATAGCTAAGTTTTCCCTCCTTCCGAGAATCCCCCACACTTCGAGGCCGAGGCGACAGGTTATAGTGTTTCCTCCTTCCGAGAATCCCCCTCACTTCGAGGCCGTGGCAATTATCTCCTTCTGAGAATCCCCTTCACTTCGAGGCCGAGGCGATAGGTTATAGTTTCCCCTCCTTCCGAGAATCCCCCTCACTTCAAGGCCGTTGCGATAGGTTATTTTAGTTTCTCCTTCTGAGAGTCCCCTCCCCTTGAGGCCGTAGCACTTGCCTATTCGTAAACGTTATTTAAAGTGTGTATATAAGAATTCATATGTACATTATATTCTAAGTCGAATCGTTGCAATAAAAGAGTTAAGATCTAATTGGAGAGAGTTTGGTTTTTTTTCTATTATTCTGAGTTTTCGTGCTTTCCTCAGAGAGACACTGGACACCGGCGAGAGTACCCCAGCCAGAGTAAATTAAGCATCACAATTCTATTTAAGGACCTGACAAAAAATATCTTTCCGGGGAGCCAACCTCCGTTTTGTGAGGCTAACAGCTTCGGCGAGAGCTGCTTGGGATTTTAATAGCCTTGTCTCCGATCTCCGAAAGGTTAATCTCGCAACGCCCTTAGATTGTGGGCAAAACCCTTTGGGAAAGCCTTGTCTTTGCAGGTTTTTTTTTGCGCGTTCTTTTTGTCTTGGTTTCCAAGACACCTTTACAGTCTTGTACTTTCAGATCTTTATAGAGGCTTATAAATGCCTCCGATCCCGCTGTAAGGATTGTCTTCTACATGACGTTCTTTGTACTATTGTAGACGTTTTTGATATTGGAGTTTCGGACGTTTTTACAGCCCACGTTTTTACAGTCCGACATTACACTTCCCATTTAAAAACAACACGAAGGATTACATTCAATGTTAAGGCTGTTACAATTTGTGTGACCTCAAAAGTCACTTTGGTTTGTTACAAAGCTATCAATAACAGTTGTGAGTACGACAGTAAAGAGAACATTTATTGACAAACTAGAGGAAAATAAAGTGCCTGCATATTTTTGTGTTTAATTGCCAACATGGCAACGCAACAATCTCAAATGAGAACACTCAAGCCACAACAAGTACAGCTTGCCATTAATGGGGCCAGTGACGACTTTAATGGCAGAACTATTCAAGACCACTTGATTGATGTGTGACATATGTCAACATCGATGATATGTGGACACACCAGGGGGAGATGGTTTTTTTTTTCATTGCCTTTTATCTCAACAAGGCGATCTTTCATTTCTTGACCATTCAGCCGCTTATATAGTCGTAGCCACAATCACAGCTACGGAGAACAGACAACTATCATCCAACACACCATCATGATCGGTGATCGGACCTGGTTTAGCTTCCTCAGCTATAGCTCTGGATAGTCCAGGCCATATTGTGTCTAAAAAGCTGAGAGTTTATTCAAATTTAACCCTGCTGTCATGTGCTGTGGTCCAGCATCGTTGTCGTCGTTGTCGTCGTCGTCGTCGTTGATCGCTGATCGTCGTCATCGCGTCAGTAATCGTCTGTCCGTCCGTCTGTCTTGATGATTGTAGTAAAATTTTCAAATTACTATAATTATCTTATGTGCAGAGAGTCGCGACTTGGAATGAACGACATACGAGAACATTGGACAGAGGACAGAACCACGCAGAGCTCTAATATTTTAGCCCAGGTGTAAACTGGACGAGCGACTTTTATAAATGCGACTGTGGATTACCAACGCCAACAGGAGGAACGCACGCGGGGCCTTTAAATCACTTTGTCACCTGTCGTCAACAATTCCACATTCACATGTCGCTCGTGTGCTGTTCGCCGGACGATCGTTCGCAGTTGGGTCGGCTGCTGGACCATCATATGGTATGGACCTCTGTGGTATCCTCCATTTGAAGATGCAACAGAATCAGTGAGCTTAATTGTTAGTTTCACAAAGACGACCAAGACGACTATCTGACATTCGACGTTTTGTGAGAAAGTAACTTCTTAATATGTTTTTCGTTCTTTGCGTTTGTCGTGTTAGCTGATGGGGCGGTTTTGTGTCCTCCTGTGACGTTTTGAATGTGGGAATGTCTATTAGACATGCGCGCAGGGCTATAATTTGGTGATTTTGTGATGGATCTCTGCGCAGGGATTTCGTTATTATCATTTTGTTTTCTTTTTTTAATTTCTTGACAATTTGATTTGACTTTGGAATTTTTTCTTTCTTTCATAAGAGGTATCGAGATTTGTACACCGATTAAAGACTTGTTGCAAAAGTGCCGCAATTTCGAATTTGACACAAGGGGTAGAGACACTTTTGATTGACGTTGATTGTAGTGGACAAGTTTGTATTTTTTGTCTGCGTCTTAGGTAATTCTGTTCGCAATGAAGTGCGTCATTTGGCCAGTCATTTTAATTTCGCAAAGGGGCGTTTTGGGGCTTGACACCTGATGTGAAGCTCAAAATCCTGTGACAAGAAGGTTTTTTGCAAGGTAAATAGAAGAAATAAAAGTTGTCTATAACTAAAAAATTATGACGAGGTTGATTTGCATTTGTTTGAAATCAAGTCTTTGCAAAGTTTAAGTTGGGATCATCGGTTGATTTCATTTAATATAGCAGGTGAGACTCAGAAATAGAAACTTAAACTTTGGGTTCAAATTGACTTTTGGCCGTATTTTTTCTGCTTTGCGTGTAGTTGAGGTATGTTACGAAGCGTTACATGCTCTCATACAACAACATCAATTTTTCCATCAATTCCTAAATATACGGTCAATTTTGCATTTTTGAATGCATACAATTCACGCTCGCTTCAAATATCCCACATGCAGGCAAAACTAATTTGTGGATATATTGTATATATTGCATTTGGAATTGAATTTATACCAAACAAGGCATATCGTATGACTCATTAACACATGGTGTGTTTACATTCATCATCGATAACATTCTTATTGCATGGCAGCCAGTTACACCGAAACACATGAAAGTTTAACTTTCATGTTCATATAATTCACACTAGGTTTTAGTAATAAAGTTCATATGAGGGTGAGTACTTTCGTACTAAAATCACCACTACCACTACTTTTCATCACTACCTTAAGTTGTCATTTCAACTTTGAGTTTTGGACTGAGTGTTTTGGTCATTTCCGCCGCCGACCGCAATTTCGCTGTTAAAGCTTCCCCCACCAGTGGTAAGGGGTTTTAATAGCGAAGGAAATTGTCCTCCATACCGACCGTGCAGCAACCGCAATTTCAGTTTTAAAGTTTCTCCCCACCAGTGGAAAGGGGTTTTAAATACTTAAGGAGATTTGTCCTGCGTGCCACCAGGGACCGTTCATGTACTTGCCGATCGACCAGAGCTATTGCCTGCCGTGCCTACGTGCCACCAGGGGCCGTAAATAAACCTGCAGAGCGACCAGAGCTGTTGCCTGCCGTGCCAACGTGCCACCAGGGGCCGTAAATAAACCTGCCGATCCACCAGAGCTATTGCCTGCCGTGCCACCAGAGCTATTGCCTGCCGTGCCAACGTGCCACCAGGGGCCGTTAATAAACCTGCCGATCCACCAGAGCTATTGCCCGCCGTGCCAACGTGCCACCAGGGGCCGTAAATAAACCTGCCGATCCACCAGAGCTATTGCCTGCTGTGCCAACGTGCCACCAGGGGCCGTAAACGTACCTGCTGATCCCCTGGAAATAAAACCGGTCGAGTTAAACAATTCCCAAACCGACAAACGGAAACAGGAAAAGGAAATCCCGTAGTGATAGCCCCATCGCCAGTCGGGACCGGAAATGGACATCTAGCAAGTAGAGGCTTTAACCCCGAACTACGTTGGAAACCCGTAACCGAATCCGATTGCATGCCGGAAGTAACATATTAAATTTAGGAAGAACCAAACCAAACCTATTGAATTTATTATCGTAGTTATTAAGTGTTTCGAATAAAGAATTTGTCATTAGGTTCGAAAGACCTATCATTGAAGTTTCGTGTTTTCTTCAACAGACCTTGGCACCGACGAGCGAAACCTCGGCTGGGAAACAAAAAGCACATCACAAATTGTTTCTGGCTTTCCAAATAGGTACAACACGGTGTTGTAAACGAAGCCGTTGATTTTTAATATTTTTTTTTATAAAATAAGTCAATTTTTCAGAAAATTACCCCTCCCGGAGGAATAGACCCCCCCCCTCCCATTTGCTTTTTTTCTTGTCTCAACTCAACAACTACACGCTCTTGCTTTTTGGCACAACGCTTGTGCATCACCCTGTATATCTCAGCAGATTCTTTCTCGCGTTTTTAAAGTAAGAGACCTAGGGGTTCTTTTACACTGAATCTAGATTTTACGGAGCACATCAACAACATTGTTAATAAAGCTAATTCTATGTTGGGGTTTGTTAAGCGGTGGTCAAAACAATTTCTTGATCCTAACGTCTTTATGATTGCTTTGTTCATGCAAAATGTTTCATTGCACAAATTATTATTTTTAACATGCTTCATTTGCCGTAAACCAGGAAATGCGTATAGGCACTTAAAACAGATAAATTACTTACACTAATACCACTGATTCCGGGCCTTACTGGTTACTGATGCCAACAACAACTTTTTGAGAGCTAAATAATTCATTAAACTCAACATTTTTATCACGGTAGTGTAGGTACCGCAAGCAATCGGAGTTATGGATTTTTCTTAAATCCAATACCACATAAAAACCAGGAGCAAGCTATCGCCGAAGATATTCGCCTTCGCCTCCTAACGCACAGGGCGTTGCGAGATAAGCACTCGGAGATCGGTAATAATGATATATAAAATCTTACCATCAGCTTTCTCCGAAGCGCCCGGGATTGTGGGGCTTACACTTTACAGCTGTAGTAATTGAGGAAGAGGTTATTAAGATTGCAGGTATGGAAGTGTCCGGACCTTTTCCGTAGCGGAAATGATACTTCTGTATCCCATACCGAGGAAAGGAGAAATCGCAGACACAGTGTGCTGCAATTGCAGGGGAATAATATTGCTGAAAAAATCCTTTAAGTTAATGTCCTCTATCCTTAAAATTCGGATAGTCTCCTAAGCGAAGACCATTACTGGCTAATATCAATGTGTTTTCAGACCAGACAAATTGATAATTGATCCGGCATATACCCTAGCTAGGCAATGGATAAATGTTAAGAATTTAACATTAAAAAAAACTATGGGATCTGTTTACAGACTTTATGACCACCTTTACCCACGTAGTCAGGGTAGAACCTGGGCAAAGGAAAACCATTAAGCATTTCAACATACCAAATAAATTGACAATAGGCTGACCATAACCAGCGTTTCAAGGCCAATTAAAAGTAACCAGATTGCTATCCAGAACCGTCAACATATTCAATAAACTCCAACAAGGGGATGGACTAGCTCTTCAACCTGGATTTAGAACAGGTCGTGACACTGGAATATCTACAAGACTGGAATATCGTCAACAAATTCTCCCGATCACAGGTATGATTTGATGAACACGAGTTCAAAGTAGAGTGATCCTTCCATTGCCTTGAGGCAGTTGTATAGTGTCGACGACCTATTTTAGTCTTTCAAGGCTGTTTAAATTAAAAAATCTTACCATCAACTTTCTCCGAAGCACCCGGGATTGTGGGGCTTACACTTTACAGCTGTAGTAGTTGAGGAAGAGGTTATTAAGATTGCAGGTATGGAAGTGTCCGGACCTTTTCCGTAGCAGAATGCGGAAATGATACTCCTCTATCCCATACCGAGGAAAGCAGAAATCACAGACACAGTGTGCAACAATTGCTAGGGTATAAAATTGCTGAAAACACCCTTTAAGTTAATGTCCTCTATCCTAAAAATGCGGATAGGCTCCTAAACAAAAACCATAACCGACTGTAATCAATGTTTTTTCAGACCAGAAAAATCGATAATTGATCCGGCATATAGGTACCCTAACTAGGCAATGGATAAATGTCGTGACAGATCCGTCAAAATTTTCAATAAACTCCGACAATGGGATGGACTAGCCTACCCGCTCTTCAACCTGGATTTAGAACAGTTCTTGACACTGAAACAACTACAAGACTGAATGTCGTCAACTAATCCACCCGATTGCAGGTATGATTTGATGAACACGAGTTCAAAGTAGAGTGATCCTTCCATTGCCTTGAGTCAGTTGTAGCAGCCGAAAACAGTATCGAAGAATAAATACCTACATCAGTCTTTCTAGGCTATTTAAATAGAAAGATCTTACCACAACAGCTAATTCGGAAGGTGCAGGCAAATAAGTCCACGGGAACTATCTCCATTGAGGGATTTAGTTCCCCACCAAGTGAGAACTAAATCCACTTAAGCAAAGTGGGATCAAGTTCCCATATATGGTGAGAAATAAGTTCATTTGCTTACGAGAACTAAGTACACACTATATATGAAGTTGGAACTAAGTCCCAATTATAAGAATGGAACAAATATTTCAAAACTACAGTAAGCGGAATTTGATTTTGGGACAACTTACCCACCATATGGTGGGTCTTAAGTCCAGAAATCAAATTCGGGGCTTTTGAGTTTTGACCTGCGTGCAAAATTCAAAATATGTTTTATTACAATTATTAATTGATATAGGCAAGATTTTTCCGTGCATAACGGTTGATGTACGTAGGGGAACTATTTTCCAATGCAAATATTCTTCTGCACACAGGGATGTCAAAGTTCGGTGAGAATAGAGGATTCTACAAGTACAGAATGGACCCAAGCGGAAAATATTTTGTCCAAAATAGAATCACTTCGCGTGGAGTTATTTCCCTACATCAATGCGGAACTGTTGTATAAGACGATAGTGTTCTCACTTTCTCAATACTTATAAGGATTCCGGAGAAAAGATATTATGAATTTTACCAAGTCTATACCGCAAAGCAAACGCAATGAGAATAATAGACTTAGGTCGACTACAACCAGTGCCGGTTAAGCACTACCAGCGCCCTGGGCGAGATTAATACGGCGCCCCCTAACTGCAATTCAAAACCCATATGCAGTAGCAACCGTTACAGGTATAGTTAATAATATGCGCATTGCATTGATATCCATACATTTGGGTACAATTCTTGTAAGTTGGAATCTTTGATAAAATTTAAAACAAGGGTAGCCATATCCACATTCTGATCAGGCAAAACAGATTTGAGACTTATGAGGTCATCACGAAATAAACACCCAACTATAGCTGATTTAGAGTCTGCAATTAATTTCAATTGGAGATCACCACAGAGTTTGACAAGGTCATGTATTTCCGGAATCTGCTTTATATTGTAAAAAAAAGGCCAATATTCAGAGTACTCATTTAACTGTTAAAATATCCTTTGTAAGGGAAGAGCAAAACATAAAACGCACCTTTTCAATCAAAGGTCTAACAACGAGTGTCTTTATTCAAAGCTCTCTTAATATAGGTTACATCGAGATCTTTTGTTGCATGTGCATGATATACGATATAATAATACGGTAGATTATAAAATAACATGAGAGTTGATCATACGATCATAAAAAGCTTGCTTATACATAATTGGAATAGAGAGTACATTTAAGAATAAATAAGAGCACAATGATAATAGATAATGGAAATAACACTGCGGTTACATAGATTATTGCCTACACCTTCATTGACTGAAATTAATGTAGTGTCCAAAAGACAGTTGAAAAATTCAATCTGTAAGAGTTATGAACTTACTTTGCTTAAATATTGTTTTGATTTTTTTTTTAAATCATTGACTTGATATATTTGAAAATATATTTTTTAAGATTCAGTCAATCATTGAAAATCGAAAAATAAACATTGATTGTTTTCTTTGCTTCTGAGAAGGACATCCTTACAACTTCAGAAGTGGGATATTTCCGAAAATTTTGAAAAATATTCTTCATAATGAAAAAGCCCGAAATTCAAATCTGGCTCAAGGAGAAAATCGTTGACTTTTCACCAACAGCTACATTGACGCAATTACGGAAGCTGTATGATGAAAAAATCCATGAGCTTAATCAACAAAATAGTAATTCCGTTGTTGATGAAAATACCGAAAATTCAGTAATTAATGAAGAAGATGAATTATAGTCATTCAGGAAGAAGTTCAAAACATTAATCCAGTTTCCAAAAACGCTTCAATAACTCGGCTTGCGTCTTTGGAAGAAGCTGTAATTGATGCACAACTTAGAGTTATGGAAAAACGTTTGAAAGAATTGCAACAAGAACTGAATTTCACTCCAAATGTTTTGTCTAATCCGAAATTCGAAGATATTCAACATTATATTGTTCCGTCAAATCTCATTTTTTTCCGGAGAAGCTATACGTTCATCGCGGGCAGTTTCACCAGCTTGACGCTTAACATATGGAATTCTTGTCGTGGCTCTAAGCACAGGTTCAAATTCCAGCTCTTCAGCTAATTCCTTCCCTGTTAAAATGGCGCTTTTGAAGCCTGTATTTGTCGAAAAATGTTTCGGTGTTTTCATATAACTATTTTTTTTAGAACGTGCCCGTGAGATTGTTTCCAAAAACAAGTAGAACAAAGTTAAAAATCCTTCATCTTCAAGTCTTATCTTTGATGAGGAACGTCAGTAGGTATATCGCAACGTAGCGTGAACCGTCTTATTACTGCGCCTCTTTGTTTTAAAATAATTCCAATAACTATTTTAAGTGCGTGCACCGACTTAATGAATGAGAATGAGCTGAGTGTGTTCCGCTTCGGCGCCTTCCGTGCCCCTTTATATGCGGCGCCCAACCGTGCCCCATCCTAACACAGCTACTGACTACAACTAAGGCTATATGCTGAGTGAGCGAAGAGAAACTAGCCCGGGGAAAGGCAGACAAAATTTGAACAGACCAAAGTATGTATAATGTTGACCAGGACGTATAAAGCGGACCGGATACCGGTTTTGAGACATATATGTTCATGATAATTGACGAAAAAAATGTATACTCCAAAAAGAATGATTAAAATCATGAAAACCATTTTGAAGGTATACCGGAAGGTACTTAACCAACACCTTGACAAAGCATTAACCAGTCACATAAATTAAACCAACGCTTAAAGTCAAAACAAATTTAAATTTACACAATTTCAAATTAAAATAAGCAAATTATAATAATTCCAACAACTTTGTTAGTCCTATGCTAATACGAATCGATAGCCTTTCAAAAATAGATAACCAGCAATTAATCAATAAAATCGTTCCTCGTAAATAACCTTCACACCCAACCGCCCGCGCCTCTTTTATCCGGTAATATCAATAGAGTTATCATTCCGTAAAATACCCGAAATACAAATTGAGTTTTAACTTTTTTGACACATTCTGGTAAAATTATGCAAATTCCTTTCAAGCCACTTGTGTGTTTTGCAGCTCGACTCACAACTCACAAGCCAGATGAATTTCATACGATCGGAAATGTTAATACATTTTACCTACTCTGTGAACACATCCACACGAACGCAACCGATGATGGCTTTGAGATACCTACAGTGGAAAACAATTTTATCACTCCACCACACAACGAGGGAGCGCACAAGTACCATCAAAATGAATGTCCGCTCACCTGCTGCGATTTTTATTGTTTGCAATTAGGCATCCAAAGGCAATCGTTCAAAATATTTTCGTTTAAACATTTCAATAGCACAAAGCTTTTTTTCATTCCCAAAAAATTCACAACAATCTTGTGTTTATTTACTCAATTAGAGAAAAAGATCTGCATATGTTAGAAAAATTTCAAACTCGAGAATGTTTAAAACTTTCAAATTAACAACAACGATGGGGCGTTGAGGCATTTTTTCAAATAAAATCCACATTAAGTGCCACAAGGTTGCATTATTAGTCCTAAACTCTTTGTTTACAATCCAAACAACGTTATTATCGATGTAATTTTCGGTAAGTATATTTTTTTGTAGTTCTTCGAAACAGCAGAAAATATGATTGGCAAATCCAGATGCCCACAGATATTCCAAGTATCTTCATGTCTCTGGTTACTGGGGGTTTGAGGATGGACATGGACTTTGGATGGAAAAACGAGGCCACTCTCAGCCATCCATCAACATGAGGAAGATTAACTTATTCTTCATAGGTGATGGTTTTGCAATAATTATTATACACAATATGTGGTGGCTGGTGGGCTTAACGATTCTCATTCTCGCTTCACAGTTGTTGCCTCAACGATGCGTTGATGGTGGTGTGATGATGAATTCTTAATCTTTGGATAGTTTGCTCACTTGCTCGTGTCCATTTGATGGGTGAATCGCGGGTAGCTGGACGGAGAGGGAGTCATGAATTAGCACAGTTTTGTGTCTATTTTTGAGGTTTTATGGATAGGAAGAGAACGATGGAATCTGGTTAGTGTCGGTCAAATATTTAAGACATAACCAAATTCTACTTAGGCCTTTGTAATTGGCCACAAAGTTTAATATCGGAGTCTTTAGCGAAGTGTTTATTGTAGAGTAAAGTCATTCAATTTTGGATAAATGAGGTTTACAATTTCTTAAGAACTCAGCTATCAATAGCATAGATAGTGAGTTATTCGACATCTACCAAGAATGGACCAAAGAAATGAGCATGAAGAATTTCAGTAGCAGAAAATTATGGTAGTTTCTGGAATCTATGCAAACGAAAGGCACTCTTTTTACGGTTCGATTGATAGAAGAAATTTGTCACAGATCTAGTCAACAATCTGAAATTTCAGGAGATTTTCTTTTTTTTTCTTTTTTTTTTAAAGAAAAAAAAAAACTAACTTTGCTATTTAGACAATTTTTAATGAGGTGAAAAAAACGTTTTCTAGGGGCTTACAAGGTAATCCTGGCAGCGATGACCTACTGATTCGACCAGAATTTCTGCCCGATGAGTGTCTTTTTCATGTTTAAAAAAAAATAAAAGTCGCACTTAGCCTAGTGGATCACTGGAGCATACGGCGGACAACGCAGCAGTTCCTAGACTTAGTCGATCAATTTGGCATTGGCGATGGCGGAGGTTTAAGCCGGAGCATTATCATGGTGGAGAGCACATTTCTTTCACCAAGTGGGACCCTTTTCTGCTTCAATTGGAGACGCATTAGCAAGCCCCTCTTTCCCACTGGGGCACTCTGGGCAAGTGCCCAGGGCCCCGTGATCGATAGGGGCCCCTCGTCCCTGCCAGATTACGAACTTATTTACTTATCCGCCTCACTATCAATGAAGGAACTCAGCCTGAGATACTGGGACTAGGACTGGTAAAATCAAAGTTTTGTATTCAACAATGTCTCTTCCAAAAAACTGTGGAAGAACATAAAATCTCTTGGTATTACGACGAAACAAAAGAATGCTGAGGATGACTGTGATGTAAATGAACTAAACAAACAGTTCGTAAGTTCTGTTTTTGACACAAATAATGGTGCTGCGTTTGACACAAACTTTGAAAGAAGTAACGAGCTTCTCTCAAGTTTCAGTTTTAAAAGAGTTTTTGAAGTTGAGGTATTTAAGGCCGTAAAAGACATTAAATCGGACG
>CAKKXW010000001.1:47828458-47844205 GCA_920937365.1 Sphaerophoria rueppellii
AGATATCAACCGCGTCAAATCTCCTAGAGGGAAAAAGTCGGACTAGTTGTCAGAGCAGTTATCAACCGACAGAGGTCAGAGCGTGAAGAGAGACGGTGTTATAAGCAATTCCTCTGTAATTGGTGCAGTTTATTGGATCTCCCTTTAAATCGTCACCTACTGCCTACAACAGACTGTCCGCTTCATCTGATGTGTTGGATTTAGATGGTTAGATAACTTATGGCGAAGAAACAGCATTTCTACAGCTCGAGAGTAAAATTAAAATCCTAAAATGCCTCCCCAGCCACCTAAATAAATAACGCTAGTCAGGTGGAACTCACAGGCGGTGGAGCAATTAAGCCAAAGTGAAGTGCGAGACTGGAGACAGCCAACTATTGACGAGACTGTTGATCAGGCTGAAAAAGGGAGATCCTCTAAACTGCGCCAACTATAGAGGAATAAGTCTACTTAACATCGCCTACAAGATCCTCTCTACCGTAATATGTGAACGTCTGAAGCCTTTCGTCAACAATCTGATTGGTCCTTATCAATGTGGCTTCAGGCCAGGAAAGTCAACCATCGTCCAAATTTTCACGTTGCGGCAGATCCTGGAAAACACCTATGAACTCCAAATCGATACCCACCACCTTTTCATCGATTTTAAGGCCGCGTATGACAGCATCTACAGAGACAAACTGTACAAAGCTATGTCTAGTTTTGGCGTCCCTGCCAAGCTCGTTCGCTTGTGCAAAATGACGATGGAGAATTCACGCTGCTCCATAAAGGTTGGCAACGAGCTTACGGAATCTTTCGACGTAAAAAAGGGGTTAAAACAAGGCGATGCACTGTCATGCGATTTCTTTAACATCGTTCTTGAGAAGATAGTGCAGAACTCCAACGTCAACACCAGAGGCACAATCTTCCAAAAATCTGTTCAACTTCTCGCGTACGCCGATGATATTGATATAATGGGAAGAACACAGCGTGATGTCAATGGCGTCTTTGTGAGAATTGAGACAGAAGCGGCAAAAATGGCTTTAGCGACAAATGAGGGAAAAACGAAGTATATGCTGTCTTCAAGGAAGGACACCCAACACCGACGGCTCGGGCAGAACGTCACAGTAGGCGCATACAATTTCGAGGTAGTAGAGGAGTTTGTCTACCTAGGCTCCGCTATAAACACGGGCAATAACACAACCGCCGAGATCAGACGAAGAATAACTCTTGCTGTTTCTTTATGCTAAGAAAGCAATTGAGTGGAAAAGCCCTCTCTAGAGCAACTAAGGTAAAACTGTACAACACACTCATCATCCCAGTCCTGCTGTATGGTGCAGAAGCATGGACCCTGACAAAATTAGATGAAAATACCTTAGGCTGTTTCGAGAGGAAAGTTCTTCGGGTCATCTTTGGCCCCTTGTGCATTGAAGGGGAATGACGAAGAAGACACAACAGCGAACTTTACGTGTTGTACAATGACATGGACCTAGCCAGAAGGGTCAAGGTTCAGAGACTCAGATGGCTTGGTGATTTAGAGCGAATGGACACCAATGCTCCGGCCCGGAAAGCCCTCGACACTATTCCCGAGGGACGTAGGAGGAGAGGAAGACCGCGACTCAGGTAGCGCACTCAAGTGGAAGAGGACCTCAATCAACTTGTAGTGCAAAACTGGAGACGACTAGCTAAGGACCGAGCTAGCTGGCGGAGACTGTTGATTGAGGCCCAAGTCCACAACGGACTCTAGCGCGACCTTAAGTAAGTAAGAACATAAAAGCAGACTATCTCACGCATTATATAAGACATAAATCATAACAAGTGACTGCAGGCTACCAAGTAGAAAACCAAATCCATGCCGTGTTTGGTCGCATGATTTACTATCTACGTTTCTATAGACAACTTGGTTGCCATTGCCATTGACCATGGAGAGGTCATCTTGTGTGTGAAGTTGTTTCGACTAGAGTATTTTTTAAATAAATAAAAATAATAGAAATGGCTGTCCCACTTAAGCAGAAGACACAATTAGCGCTGAGTGCGCCGTTTTGATATCATACCTCATGAGAATCTAAAAAAAATTTGGATGG
Source organism: Sphaerophoria rueppellii (assembly GCA_920937365.1). NCBI lineage: Eukaryota > Metazoa > Arthropoda > Insecta > Diptera > Syrphidae > Sphaerophoria > Sphaerophoria rueppellii. Next base: position 47,830,516 of record CAKKXW010000001.1, read on the forward strand.
GTTAGGTTTTCGCACGTACAATCCTATACATAATGTAGTATGAATCTCCCTGCACTTACGGCCTATTGTCTCATGGTGCAATCTAGTTTAGGAGTGATAAGTCAGTTTGTGTTATTGAGGTATGAGATCATGTCTTTGATCTTGAATTCTGAGAGTTCCGCAATACCTAAGTGGAGTGCTGTTTTCCTAGCCAAGGCCGGCTAGGAAAAGAAGGTGTGGGAACGTTTCTTTATCATCCTGGTTCTCACAGCTACAGCTCACAGCTTGTAGCAACAATTGATTGATTTTGGTTTGTTATAGGCGGGCCAGATTTTTCTTGATATAATATAAATGCTGGTGTCCCCCAGGGCTCCGTTTTGTCTCCAATCCTATTTATCATTTTTATTAATGATCTCTTGTCTGTTACTTCTAATCCAATAAATTGTTTCGCTGACGATAGTACCCTAAGCTTCTCATATTCGTTTCCAGATTCACATCCCTCCTCTTCGGATGTGGAACTGCAACGGCAAAATATGATAAGCTCATTAAACTCTGACTTAAACAGCATTGTACAATGGGGAATTAAGAACCGTGTAGAGTTTAATGCTTCAAAAACTCAATGCTGTCTGGTATCGTTGAAGCGAGATATACCCCCCCTGCCACTGTCCATGAGTGGCGTTTGCATCAATGAGACCGAACATCTCGAGATTCTCGGTATGTGCATCACTGACCACCTCTTGTGGTCCGAGCACATACGCGATGTCACCAAAAATGCAGCAAGATGTTTGGGTTTCTTAAGACGGTGCAAGAAATTTGTCTCCCCGTCTGATCTGGCTATTATCTATAAAACCTATATCCGTCCAAAGCTTGAGTACAATTCACATCTCTGGGCTGGTGCTCCAGCTACATACTTAAGCCTCTTGGATGGAATTCAAAAAAGAGCTGAAAGAATGATTGGTGATTGAGAGATTACTGACGCATTCACCACTTTAGACCACCGTCGTAACGTATCGTGTCTCTCTCTGTTCTACCGTTACTTCTACGGTAAGTGCTCTAGAGAAATAGCCAGTTGCATTCCACCCCTTAATCAATTCAACCGTAATACCCCCGCTTCCAGGAATGCCCATCAGTTTACACTCGAGCCCAACTTCTTTCGTACGCTCAAGTATAGAGAATCGTTCTTTAGCCGTACTACGCGAATGTAGAACTCTCTTCCACACTCTGTTTTTGGCGATCATTGCAATGTTCAGGAACTTAAAACCAATGTACACTGGCACCTCCTCTCTAGCCACTTCCTTCTTCCTAAAGTACTCACTGTGTGTATAAAAAGGGTATAAAAACCCCTTTGAGTGTTTGCTCGTTATAAAAAAAAAAAAAAAAAAATAACGCAACTCGTTAAACTATTCCACCTATGATTCTGATGTTTATTTGGACAGGATATAGCCCTTTACAACTCCAAGAGGGGCATATACTCCCACTGCCAATGAGTTGTGATGGGCTGATCATTGCCTAGCTATCTCATCTGCCTTTTTATCTCCCTCATAGCCCCTATGGCCCGGTATCCAGATTAGAGTGATGACGCTCAAATCGAGTTCCTTGAGGGCCTCGCTGCATTGCTGGACCAGTTTAGAGGATGGTAAAGCTGAATAAATGGCTTTAATAGCTTCCTGACTGTCTATTAGTATAGCTACATTTTGGTTCTGTCGGATATTTTTAAGGGCTATATACAAGCTTCCCTTATCGCTAACAATTCTGCTTGGAATACACTGGAAAATTCGGGAAGTCTGTAGGATTTTGAAATCTTAAGAGATTAACAGAAGACACCTCCATCAACACCGCATTCCATCTTCGAACCATTCGTGAAGATAGTTGCGTCGAAGTCTTTCGTCCCATCGCCTTCCTCTCAGTCGATTCTTGACGTGAGCAAGACTCTTAACTTTTTTGAGGTGTTTAGGGTAGGGATGCAGTAATCTGAGGTAGAAGATAGGATGTGTGATGGTATCAGGCTTGTTTGGTTGCAGTGCCGGTAGGATCTAGTTTTCCAGCAGCCTATTTCTTTGAGTCTCAAGATACTGCAGGACACCTGATATTTTATAAGGAAGTCAATCGAAAGAAAGTCCAGGATAACGTTAAGTACACCCGTTGGACAGGATATCCCTACGCAAGCATTTCTCTGCACCTTTGTAAGCTTATTGACTATGTAAACTTTGCTGAGAGCAGTCCAATAAACAATGGAACCATTTAAATATTAGGTACTCAAAATAAAAATATTTTGTTCTTTAGATGAAGTAATCGTATTTATGGCCGACAACATTAAGTTAAAATCTACGCCCGTTATTGCGAGGCGGATTTGACAGAACCTGCACTAGGCACTCTGTTGCCAGCTCACTCACTGACCGATTCGAGTAGCAAGTCAGTTTTTGTTGTAGGCGCGCTTTTTGAAATTACAAAAATTATTGTAAAAATCAGGGACTCTCAAGCGCATTTTGTTTTAATGTTTTGTCTCTAGTTGAAATAAGTAGGGTAGATGTAATGATGCTAGATTAGTGCTTGCGAAGAAACGATTTCAGCGCCCCCTCCTGCAGCCTATTAGCCTATAGTTTAATCAGGGCCTGCTTACAAGTGACAACCATAAGCGTTCTCGTTTTCTCAATCGTAATTTCGTTTGAATTTTTAAAACAGGCTGGCAAAACGTGGTAGAAAGTGACCAATGGTGATTATTACTTTTTTTTATTTGCTTTAAAATAATACTTTTTTTCTGTCCAGTTCCATATAACAATAACTTACTGAGAGTCAAAATCATTTGGTGGAACATAATTCTCAGTTTTCGGCGAAGTTACCTTACAAATTGTTGTTGTACTGTCAGTAACGTCAAAGGTGCTTAGCAAATTCCATGGCCGGACTACCGGTCACCGAAAAAAAGGCTTTAGTTAGGTCACACCATGAACAACGACCCAGGCAACTATTTCCGAGCAAAGGGTGTTGCAGCCAAAAAAGTTGTTGTTGCGACAGTGGACGAAGGATTAAACCCAACACCGTGACAGTACACCGGCAAACCGAACCCCGGCGGACCGAACGCGGCAAAGGATATAAAAGCCGCTGCGAACGGAAATTTAATCAATCATCCACGGGAACTCAAAGCGAACAGACGTGCCTATTTAGAAGAAGATTTTATCAGTAGCAAAAGTAACCGAAGTCCTGAATAGAATTAAATTCCGCAAAAAACCACAAAAGAGCCTGAATAAACCTTATCTGTCTTAGGTGCTTCCTAATAACCAAAACAAGACAAGACTGCCAACAACTCAAGTCTCCAGAGAGACAGCAGCCACCGCCACCGAGTCAGGATAGACCGACCTCTAGCCGAAGCCGTCATGCAGAACAGATGATGACGAGAGATGAGCTCCAGGCCGGGAAACTAATAAGCTCTCCTTTCGGGTACAAATAGAATCGCTGGCCAAAAAGTAAGCCAAAACTATCCGGGCACCAGTACCAGTTGCCAATCTACTTACTAACTTTCTTACTTATGGTGGCGCTACAGTCCAGGTCGGACCAGGGCCTCACCCAACAAAATTCTCCAGCCAGCTCGGTCCCTAGCTAGCTGTCTCCAGTTTCGCACGCCAAGTTGGTTCAGGTCCTCTACCACCTGTGTGCTCCACCGGAGTCTCGGTCTTCCTCTTCTGCGACGTCCTTCCGGGTTGGATTCGAAGACTCTTCGAGCCGGAGCACTCTTTTCCTCCGACCAAATTTTGCAAATGAGCTGGTGCATGCTCCTAACCAAATCATCTCCAGCTGCTTTTTACAGTTCGGCGGCTAGCCCGTCTGCACCAGCGGCTTTGTTCGACTTTAGTTTAGATATCTCTATCTTCACATCGTCCATGTCGGGTGGGTGGAATTGTTGGCCTTCTGCACCCAAATTGAATGGTTCTGTATTGCTCACGGAGTTTTTTGGTCGTCTTCGGCATTATACAGCTTGGAAAAGTGGTCTTTCCATATCCTCAGCACTGACTGTGGTTGATGGTCTCTACAGGCTTCAGTTCGGGGTGTATAAGCCCTGGAGGTTTGTTCCATCTTTTTGTAGAACTTTCGAACCTCGTTCCTGTTGTGCCATCCCTCTATCTCCGCGATCGCGCGCTACTCATTCTCCCTTTCTTTCGTTCTGAGAAATTTATGCACCTCTCTCCTTTTCTGCTTGCAGATCTCACGAGCTACTCGTGTCCTTCTTTGCAGCGTCGCTTTGTATGCCCTTTGTTTAGCTGCATGTTCTCGCCGGCATTCATCGTCAAACCAGGGGTTTCGTTGTCGTGGCCGTGTAAACCCTAGCACTTCAGAGGTGGCATCTCTGATGTGTGCTTGGCAGTGATGCCATCACTGGTTCTCTATATTTTGAGCTAGCAGCAAAGGACTTCTGAGACGTTTTTCGGGGACACGATCGCAGAAGGATCTAGCAATCTCTTGCGATTGTATTGCCGTTTACCGTCGAATTTCCTCCTAGCATTTTCGCGTGTTGGCCTTGATCAGGATATCCGCATTCGTTACCTTGGCTACAACAAGGTAGTGGCCCGGTGGTTGCCAATCAAATTACTAAAATAAGGACACGGCACGGTAGACCAAGCGGCTTGAGATAAAATGAAGACACCCGTGAACGAAGCAGCTATTTGATCCACGTCAAATAAACAAGCGGATTGGATGTAGTAAAATTTATAGGCTGAACCAAAAGCCTCTCCAGCCAGCACTCAGCAGCCTTGTCACCAATGCTGCTCCGGAAAATCCATTATCAGCCGAGGAATTCGATCCTTTCGAAGGGATCCGACTATGTTTCCAAACTTGAAAAATAACCAGCCGGAAGAAATTGCAGTCGAATGAAGAGGTCATCGTCACCACGCACGGCCTGCTTTCGAAACTTCGAGAACTCGTATTTTTCGTCTTCTCCTGATGATCTCTCTTCTTACTAGATACTCCGGTAATCGAGGATGTTGATGTATTCCTGAAAATGTAGGTCCTGTTTTCGCCAGATTCAAAAACATCAACTGTGCCTGTGAGGGCCCCAAGCACGGAGCTCAGGTCAGAATTCCTTGAAGATTGGTGCTTCTGTGATGACTGCCTTACGTACGAACTTTGTTTCATACTGGGAGTAGAGACTTGATTTTCATATCCTTGTCTCTTCGTATTTAAGCGTCTTCTACATTATGAAACCTCCCGGATTGGAATAATAAAGACAGATTCAATTTTTTAAGCAGCTCCAAGGACATGGAGTGTTATGACGTTACGCTCCCGAAATGGTAGCCCTTATCTGAGTTACGATTTCATGTCTTAAAGACCTGAGTAGTTGGAGGTGTCTAAAGAGATTCAGCTTACACACCCACACGGGGTAGCATTCAAATTCAAAGTAAACCTTCCACTAACAAGCACACTTACCAACTTAGAGCCATAAACAACCTCTTACATAATTAATTGCCAAATAAAGACTTAATGACAAAAACCTTTGGCAAACCTTAAACTTTAATCCAATTTATTGTAAGAAACAGTTATTAATTTGCACAAAACTTCATCTGAATTACCCTAATTCCAACTTTCATCCCCTCTACTCTACGACCCATTTTTCATTTTTGAATAAACAGAAAGTAAAATTTTAAATTTAAGTTTGAGTGTCTTGTAATGTCGAACTTACTGAACCCCTCCCCTAGTTTGCCAGAAACAATCGGCAGCAAAGTTTACTTAATTAATTTACCTGCCACTTACTTCACCGCCAAGTAACAATCAAACAGGAGCACAATCAGAGAAATTCCCATCCCAAGAATTCAGCAAGAAGCTCTGGAAAAGTCTGTCTTTTGAACGAAAAGCCCCCCGAGTCACACACAAAAGCCAAACAGCAAGACATTCACAGTTTCTTGAAAATTCGAAGACATGACCCCTTTGGTATGATTTTCGAGTTTGAGAAATTCCTTAATTGCTTGCGTTTTGCCGTTTGTTAACATTCTAAGTTATCGTCCCGCAGAGACAAACTTTTTGGCTAATTGCCCAACTCGACTGCGGAGGATTTTGTGAATCGGGAGAGGGGAAAGAATAACTCATTTTTTCTCCCCTTCTCGATGGATGCCTCGACCTTCAATTCGTCTTCGGTTGGTCTTCATAAATATTACGAAGTGTCAAATCTGACATTCTTTCTTCTTTCCTACGTGAGGGATGAACGCGTGGGCTAACGAAAAAAAAATCATTCGCGGGAAAAAATTTACATCCCCCATTCCGCATGGAAATCTCACATATACAAATAGGGTTATTCTCAACGACTTCTACTGCTTTAGCCAAAGCTCTTGTGCGTCCTGCATATGAAATGAGTGCACATTCTTCTTTCTTGGGATGTCAGAGACCTGCCGCTAAGGATTTAAGAGATTCTTAGTGCAAATTGATATTGGGTTGGTTGGGTTTGTTATTTATGTTCGCCTGGGGGACACACACCATGTTATACCAGCAAACGACTAAACGAAGCCGAGAGAGAGAGAAAAAGAAACTTGTCACAACAGGGAAACGGTCTGATTATTTATGTGACGCAATTTCCATATCCCCCAAAAATAGCATGAAATGAATTGAAGGCACTTTAGAGAGTGGTAATTGAACCAGGGCGACAAATCATCTTGGAGGGTGAGTTGGGATGTGCTTAACCCTTTTCTTTGGTGTGTCTTTTCGGGATGAAGTTGATTTTGTCCTTTTTGTGGTCGTTGCCTTGTGTCCGAAATTATTTTTTATCGGCTGACCCTAAGGTGCCATAGATTATCGGAAAATCGAAAAAGGATAATATTTCTGTATGCACTTACCGTAATTGCCAATTGTCGTCCTTGTAAGTCGCATGGGGACCTGCCCACCCTCAAATACTTCCATGAAATTGGATTCGAACTCGAACAGGTTACAATCATGCCTGTGGACTTGTTGTAATGACGACAACGATGACTGCGACTTGGAGACCTGCGCGACTCCTGCACTCATTAACCGCACTATGTGAACCTAAGACCATACCACCATCAGCGAGTGTCCATAATAATTCCTCCGGGTTTCGATGTTGTTCAGTAAGTAGTGAGTGGCATGTCCCCACCATGATGATAGAAGCACATCCGCAATTCGCAGAGGCGCATATAGAAGCAACAATAACCTAACCCAACTTAACTTAACCATACCGTAGCCGTAGGTACTCTTTAAGAAAATTACCGACTCGTCGACCGACGACGACGTCGTCCCGGTTTCGCGGCAGTTAGATTTCACAGTGCAGCCGGCCGGGGCGGCTAGATGATGATGACGATGACGATGAGGATGACGACCCAAGTGGTTTGCTTATGGAGCCGAGCCATGAGGTTAAGTAATCGCTTCTAGGATGTAATGCACTTCGCGCGCATCCGTTTGAACAGCAGCGCAGTAGTAAATGGAACCTAAGCCAGCTCCATCGGCAGAAGCAACTTGGCACAGTATAGACTATATTCGAGCATCACCGCATGCACCATTGAAATTGTTGCGCTCGATGGATGATGATCGCATAATATGGATGTTTTTTTTAGTCTCATAAAAGCTGTGAATTGTGAATATATATGTTTGGGTGATGTGTATAGCCTGGGAGGTGCATCAAGCATATCATGCGGACGCGACGCGATGGTAGATGGATGCGAGTCTCTGGTAAGTTCAAGGATTGCGTGAATTTGGAATTGCTATATAGCTAATTCGTGATCTTCGGTCACGTTTCTGGGTGTGATCGAAGCTATTTTATTGGTGGAATTTATGGGTGAGATGCGATTTTTCACTAAACTGGAATCTGGAAATGAAGATTATAACAAGAAATCTTCAGAAGATAGATGGGGCCAGAGAGGAGAAGAAATAGATATATTTGTGGAAGATTGGAAAGCGCTTGAACTTGTTCTATGTGGATCTGGATCTTTTGAGTGTCAAATGTCGCATCTGCATCCGTCTAAATATTAACAACAATTTCTGCAAGCCTTCAAAAGACAACAACACGTACGTAGAACTTCTTAAACAACGTTCCCCATCAACAAGTCTAAAATGCCGAAATTTCCAACCACAACAAGAATTACTTAAGCAAACGTGTCCACTTGAGGTTATTTGTCAAGTGTCCCGTTCGCCAAAAAACAGCATCTGCTTCAGTGAATAAATTTCTTAAGGACATGAGGCTGAATTGAACAAATGAGTGTCACGTAAGGCAATCTGTTGAACAGCACGCAATTGTCAGCTGTCCGAAAATATTTGATGAGTCCTCTAATAACGTCATTACACATCGGTGTCCTTTCATCAAGACGTGACTTACTTTCGTGGAATCCAACACATCATCTGCAACCACGAAATACACATTTCCCTTCACAGAGACGATGACCATCAACAAACGAAAAACCTTCTAATTCGATTATCCTGTGGTTTTGTCAAACTTGTTTCTTATATTTGAAAACATTATTTTTGCTTCCCCAAGTTTGACAGGACGAACAAGACCGGTGATTAGTTATTCGTCCAGCCGGGCTTCGCAAAAACGCCAACCACCCCTTCGAAATTCCACTTAACCTATACGATTTTGGTTTGGCTTGATTAAAATTTCATGAAAATCATTTTCGTTATGCGAAACGATTTTCATTTTTGGAAAGCTTCGAAGGTCCTTGGTGTCCTGACGTCATATTCATTAAATCATTTTGCAATGGCATTGCTCTGTAGTTTGCCAGTCTACCCCAAGTGAATATGGATACCTCTCCACCGCGCCCGCCGCATGGCGCACATCAGACATCACACATGTGAATAGGTATCAAACCCTTTATGGATTATTCAGGAGATGATCCTACTTAAGACAATATTTGGTAATTTTTCTTTAGATTTTTTTACTTGGAAATGTTTTCATCTGATGTGCTGTGTAATGTTATTTCATAACGACCAAAAAGGAGGACAAGTTCCATTGGAAGTGGAATTGTCGGAATAAGTATAGTTCTATGATTGGTAACCTGTCCCCAGGGTGTCGTGGTTATTCTTAAGGTATGAATAGCCATTACTTTACTGAGAGTTCCCAAAACGGATGAATGACGTTTATGGTTCGGCTTTGGTTTTCTTCTGTCTAAGAATAAGAACAAGGAAGCACTGTGCTGGCTACTGATACTGCACCAGGACATGGACTGGACATGGACATAAACAGGACAGGTCATAACTCATTGACCAAACAAAATGAAAAATAAATTTATATGACTGTGTTGGAGAGTGGAGTGTCGGTTTTCAGGGTTGCAATTTGGGAAAATCATGAAAAGGGAAACAAAAAGGAATATTCTTTGTTTCGGTCTGTGCACACAGAGCTGACGTTTTGACGTCACAAGAAATGAAGAAACCTCAGACTATCGGTTTTGGGCTATCTGTATTAGAAATTATTAATGAGGGTGCCTTGGAAGAGAAGCATCACGAAGCCACAAAACGGTTCTTTAAGTTATCTTATGCCAGTTTTGAAATATAAGATTAAACGACTGATTTAAAAAAAGAGCTTGACCTTAAGCGTCGAACAAAATTCAGATATAGGACTTGCCCAGAATACACATTTTAAACAGGTTGAATAAGTGCTTCAAAAATTTCTTTCAACGGCGATAAACTTCCCACTTAGCTAATATGACTTTACTCAACTTCTCGTGTTTCTGCGAATTGGCGTGAATGTTGGGGAAAGTATTCCACCACTTGTGTGTGACTGTGGACGAGGAGTAGTCAGTATACATTAATTTTGAAGTCCTGAAGGCGGACGCGTCGCGTCGTACGGCGGACGAACGAGTCTCTGTACTGAACACTACGACCGAAGTTGGGATTAATGGTAAACTGACGTGCATTCCTACAAGTACGAGTATTATGGTTTAAATTTTTAAGGATAGAAATGCAACTGGTTATTTTGTACAAGAAACTGTAAAACAGCGAAAGACACAAAACGCTAAGGCGATTGTAACGAAGTGTTCCCTTTTGGTTCATACTACACCTCGAATACCAAAACCAATTCTTTACCGAACATCACTGCATAAAAATAAATATAAATAGAGTGGCACGATAGCTCTTGAAGAGCAAAGGCCTAAGTGGCTTACTCTCATCAATTGAGGGGACCTACAATTTAACGCCGATTCCGAACGACAAAGTTGAGAAGCACTTTTGTATGAAAGATGATACTCTTGGAAGTCTTGTCAGTTCTTCGCAATAGGCAGTGTCCGTGAAAGATGAAAGAAAAACTTTGGGCACGAGTAGGACTCGAACCCACGATGTTCTGCTTAGCAGCCAACGCACCTAACCACTGAGCTACGGACACTACTCGAACATCACTGCATCAGCTGAAAATCTTTCGAACAGCTTCGCCATTTACAGCCACTCATGAAATAAGAAGTAGGAATGCAATATGAATGTTTATACTTTGCATGAAACAATTCACATTCAATTTGAGCGAAAAAGTAAAAAAGTAAAAATGAAGAAATAAGTGATCAGTGCTAGCCTATATTGCCTCTACTTGTACTACTAAAATACGAGTATCCCCCAATATTATTCCCCTTTGATTTCAAGTGGTGGACCTGTTCTTTTTGTAACATAGCGTCCGCGTCGTAGAATGAGGTGGGAATTGTATGTTGTATCGATAATCCCCCGCCCTCATATGGTGACGTAAACACCTGTACCGGATATTCCCCCGCACCCGTCTAGTGAGACGCAAGCCCAAGTACACTAGGAGTTGTACTCAACCTTTGTTCGGATATAGGTTCTATGGTTAAAAGGCAGATTAGAAGAGAAGACATATCTCTTGCACCGTCGAAAAACAAACATAATTGCGGTCTTTTTGGCGACTACGACGTGATGTTGCATACTATGTGATTGTTCCACAAGAGGTGGTTATGCACATAATTTAGCCTTTGCTGTTCGACATCCGAAGAAGAAGGATATGAGTCTGGCACCGAAAGATGGCCGGGTACAAAACGGAACCTTGAGGTACACCAGCATTTATATTGCTGGTGTACCTCGCGCTTTAACAATCTAGGCTATACTAAATGCCATATTTCAACTAGAGTTTATATTGTGTGGTTAATACACATTCCAAAATACTTGATCAGCTATCAACAGGCATGCCATCTGGGGCGAGAATACTTGTATCACTCGCTTTTGGGTTGTTCTTTTGATCCCTTGAGTACTGAATACATGGTCTTGTAGTAAACGGACTGATATTTAGTTCTTTTTTCTTTTACTATTTGAATGCCCCTACCATTTCCAGTGCTCTTTACTAAATTTGCAGCTCGATGCTCTTTTGTTTCGGCTCAAGTTTTATTACATAAAACACACAATTGTACAATAAGTCAACGTCTTTGTGAAAATTTGAAATCCTGTAAGTAGAGAAAATTATCTTACTGTTTAAGTAAATCAGCAATCCAGCTATCAAAGGGCACGGTATCGCCCAGCCAAGTTCTAGCACTACTTCATTTTTACAGGATCGAACTCAAGCTTATTTTTAACCCCCCATAACTTTTCAACCCATACAGTTAGAAGCTTTAAATTTGAATTAGGTATTAACTTTATGGGCACAAAGGCCCTGTGAAAAACATAATTTTGTAGAACAACTACTACAATAAAAATTTCAAAAACCGTATTTGACTCCACTGACTCACTGATCATGCAAATTATGAAGCACTTCTACAATGGTAGGTTTTCGGGTGCATAGAAAGGAAGCAATCGAAAATTTCAATTTGCTCATTCAGGGGGCGTGGTATTCGCCCACTTTCTAAAACTGGTCGTAGGATCATGAAATTCGGAATTCTAATAGGGTTTTCGTTGAATATAAGGATAAATATAAGTAAAATATTTTGATTTCATTTAGGGGCGTGGTATCCGCCCACTATCTTAAAACGGTCGTAGGATGTTGAAATTTGGAATTCTTTTAAAGTTTTGGTTGAATAATATGAAAAAAATATTCTATCTTCATTAAGGGGCGTGGTATTCGCCCACTTTATCAAAATGGTCGAAAACTTTTAAATTCGAAATTTTTTTAGGGTTTCGGTTGAATATATGAGATAGTATAAGAACAAATTGGAGCGCAAATCAGTCGCAGCAACTAGAAGAAAACATACCAGGGGCGGATCCAAAAACTCTTCTTGGGGGGCGGGGGGCGACCCTGAAAATTTTGATTTGATAGGCAGACAAAAAATAGGTCTTTAAAAGAATCGTGCAGGGTTTTGAAGGGTATAACGAGTACAATTTTATAATCGATGTTTGCTTTGTTCAAATCTTTCTATGATATAGTCTGTATTCAAGTCCAAATCTGAATGTTTAATAGCGCTAAGCCAACTAGTCAATCTTCTGCCATGCTTGATTGCAGCCAAATTTGAGTTTTTCTGAGAGTAGAAAAAGTTCTCTGTCTACTTGCTGCACTGAACGTAACAAAAATTTGGAGAGCACGCGCGATTTCCATCTTAGGGGATCTACCGAAGAACATATACGCAAAGAATCGAAGAACAGTCATACTTTTCCAATTTCCATTTTATTTTTGCACGTTTTAAATTCGGATGCTATTAATACTTATCTCTTTTGGTAGTGCTCGTCGCTTATTGGTTAGGTGCGTTGGCTGCTAAGCAGAACGTGCGTCGTGGGTTTGAGTCCTACTCGGGCCCATAAAGTTTTAATTTCATCTTTCACGGGTTCTACCTCTTGCTAAGAACTAACAAAACTCCCAAGAGTATCAATGTGTAAAGAAAGAAAGACCGTTCGTAATCAGCGTTAAATTGTATATCCCCTCAATTCTTCACATGCACTCAGAGAACTGTTGATGAGAGTAAGCAACTTAGGCCTTGGCTCTTCAAGACCCGTCGCGCCACTTTATTTTTATTAATATCTCTAGGACATTTTTGGAGATAGAAAACCAAGCAGTTCAATAATGACAATGCTTCCTACTTTACTTCAGTAGGCCAGTTCCGACTTAAAATATCTCACTGAGATATCAATGTCACTTTGAGTGAGCCAAAATCATTTGGTTGAACATAATTCTCATTTTTCATTGAAATATAATGGTTACCTTACAAATTGTTGCTGCACATTGTCAGTCATGTCAAAATAGCAGAGTGAGAAATCGAATCTAAAATAATTTTATCTCAGAGATCCCTGAAATAAATCTCAGTTCTCAGCTGAGATTTTTTGTTCCACTTATAAAACTCTGAGACATATGAGATCTGAGTGAGATAGTGTTAGGTGGAACAGGCCTTATGAATTGAAGTTGATTTTGGTATTTTGTAAGCAAAATTTTGATATTTTTAACTGTCCAGAGGAAGTTATTGTAAAGGGTCCGATTTTGTGAATTTACAATTTTTGCATCAAACCATTTTATCATCGTATCAGCGTATGTGTATATGCGTATTGGCGTTACGTTGTTTTCTGCGCTTATCTCGCGGACGACTCACAGTATTGATATAAAATTCGACCCATTCGATGCCGAATCACTTTTTACTTGCGACATATAGAATATATGGCAAGTATTGAATTCGTACAAAAAAAAAAATTTGAGATGAGGATGAGATATGACATTACGATGATAGAGAAGTCGAAAAAAGTGGGTCCGGCGATTCCGTCTGTCTGTCTGTCGGAAAGTTTACAGGCATCTACAGCCTTAACTACTGGTCCGATTGACTTCAAATTTGAAAATTAGAGGTTTGAGCAAAAAGTCATATCCCAATTTTTTTATTTTTGTTTTAAG
>CAKKXW010000001.1:47844741-47858429 GCA_920937365.1 Sphaerophoria rueppellii
AACAAAAAGTTAGGAATGTTTTTTGGTGATTCGGAAAAAGCGAGTTGAGTCAAGAGTTAGTTCATTAAAACCCGGCGTACTCTGGTTAAACTATAGTCGTGGTATTCGCCAAGCGCTATAGAATTGCTTAAAGTATATCTCTTATTTTAACACTACTTTTTGCAATTTAAGTAATCATAAATATTTAGTTTTAGCATGCAGGAGCAAGTTCGTACGACCCAGTCGTGCACATTTTTTAAGATCTATTTAAGTTTTCAGCGATAACGGATTAGCAATTTTTAACTGGCATTACAAATTTGAAAGTAGTAAAAATTCGTCATTTATGCATGAAAATTATGATTATATCGCGAACCGCTTATGGTGCTGATATCAAATTGGTCTCATGCGGCCCAAAATTACTTGATTGAGAACTGAGTTGAGCGAAAAAGGCTTAGTGGTTTTTTGTAAGGATTGAAAAACAAAAAAAAACTGAAAAATCTAACAAAATCTGATGATGATTTTGAAATCATCATCATATTTTGCAACAAAAGTTCGAAAAATGTTATTCATCAATGTTAGAAAATATATTGTTATAAACAATTAAAAATGATTTCAAGCGGATATATTTTGTGGTTCCTAGGAAAAGAGATTGACAACAGTTTGATTTTCTACAAGCAATTGAATATTTTTTTTTTCATTTTTTCCCTCTCTGGGAAGTAAGTCGTGTGGGCTACAGGGGTCGCACTTATATTTTATTATTTTATCTTCACCTGAATAAAATGTTACCACGTGCCACGGTCGTGATGATGATGATTTATGTTTAACATTATTTTTAAACTATATTCTGCTTGTCAAATCACCACATTTCAGGCGGCTCAGGGGGGGGGGGGCGATCGCCCATTTCATCCCCCTCTGAATCCGCGCTTCAAACATACCAAACGAATTGGTAGAAATAAATAGATTTTTCTTACATACGTTCAACAAACTCATATTATGCCTTTTATTATTATTATTATTTTCTTTTTTTTTGTCTGGCCAAAATCATCATTTAAACCCTCCAAGTGGGTGCCGGGCTGGTATAGAAGTCCTGTGTGTTTTTGGTGCATTTGGCGCTGGATGGAGATCAGCTTAGATTAAGCTGGGTCTCTGAATTGTTCGTAACTCATCAAAAGTACAACGTTCGGAAACCCAAATTAATCATAGTTTAGAGGTTCCTAATTTCAGTGGTGGTGTAAACGTATACTTTGTACGAAAACCGTGCCGATTCATGAAGGGCTGGGGTATATAAACCAGCTCATTCGGACGCCGCTCGTGGTAAGGTCCGGCATATTTTTGCCCAAAGTCAGGTTGAATGAAAATTTACAAGTTCACTTGACAAGTTTTCGTTTGATGCGTGATTACTGACATTTTAAAACTTGAACAGTGACTTGAACATTTTCATTCAAACTAACTTTGGGCTCAAATTTTTAGGTCATATTTCAATTTAAATTTTTATTTTTGAATTTTAATTACCTACATGTTTTTATTTTTTAATGTTTTTTTGCCCGTTTAGTTTTGGAAAACAGGAGCAAGTTCGTACGACCCAGTCGTGTAATTTTTTTTTGCTTTCTTATATCTTAGAACTCAAGGAATAAGAAAAGCAAATCATTTTTATAAATAAACAATTGCTTCCTCTTTCGATGACGCCGCTGCAGTCTTACAACTGTTCTGTTGGATTTAATTTCAAATTCTCTGCCGCGTTATATCATATTTGATCAAAAATCTTCTGCAATAAATTCTTGTGAATGCAAAACCTTCCATTGGGGAGTGTCATCCAATTCAATTGAAAGAGAAATTGAATCGATATAAACGGAGTGGTTTTCCATTTTGAAGTAGGTGCGCTATGGTATAAATGTTTATGTTAAAGAATTAAGACAAACATAACTTTGGTTCCAAATTTATAAAAATCAAAACCATGATAAGTCCCAAAAACTCATCCTGTCGCTGCTAAGTACAAAGACAAACTCTGCAACCCCTCAGGCGCAACCAGAAGTTGTTCAGTGTTCAGACTTCCCAACTCCAAGCCCTTCACCAAAATATTCTACCTTATAGTCCAACTTTTGTTCCAACTGCAACAAGAAAATAACCAAAAGACAAAGAATAAAACAACTACCGGCGATAAACATTCCGCAAACAAATTAACACCGCTAACAAGTTGACGTTTAAACAATTCACATCACAAGTCATCCATCCATCGAGCCATATTTATAGCCGGCATCGGCATCTAGCTTTGGGAATACAAAGACACAAAACATTCATACAAAGTTATAAAAAAGAAGAACATGTGACTTCTTCTCGAGATCGAACATCAATTTACGCCTGTTTACCTCCTTAACTTAGGCAACAAATAAGACGTACCGCACCATCCCACCTCCTACGTCCTATGCTGTCACTCGTTCAATAATAATTAGCAGTTCCTCGGTGCCAGAACAATGCGTCGCCTTTGTCTTTAGCTGAAACTCAAAGAATGGGAAAAAGTAACTTTGTCTGCTGCAGCTGATTAGGAACAAACTTCCTAGTGACGGTCTATGCATTGTCACTGATGCATGTGCGTCTTTCGTTGGGTCGGGGTCGGTGTCGGTGTCGGTTGGTTAAATCATTTGCACGTGATGTTGATGGGGCAAGTTGCTCGATGCATGACACTCGCATATGAGTGTGACATGGCTAGAAGAGTTAGTGATTAGCGCCTAGTTGGTTAACCCAACTATCTTGGAGTTAAGAAAATTGAGTAACGAAGAAAAAAAGGGTTCTGACCACGCCATTACAGAACATCAACCGTTGCGGCTGCCAGAGAATTCCATGTTCTCGGAGAATTATGGTCAATCACAGGGCTATGCATCATAGTGGGATGATGAACACTCATGTACGGTAAACACCATCGAACACCAAAACAGCAGCAGCAGCATTCGCACATTCGGCCAAGACCGAAAACCAGCTGCATATGGAGCTCGTTCTCGATATAACGCGGGAAAATAGAAAACATGGCTTTCGAGCTGCACTCCAGATCTAATATCACTTTATAAATCATGTTTACACTACACGACCGGGGACGCTGCGCTGGCCCAAGGACGGACTGAGCTCAGGCTGTTCGCATCGCGACGGACGACGGGCTGAAATGTAATATCGCGGATAATTTCGTTTGCAAGGATGCGAATGGAGCTTCTTTTTTATGTTGTTTTTTTTTTGTTTGCTAGAAAATTGATGGCAGTATAGTAGTTTCATGACCGACATCGTGAATTTTGTGCATATAGCGAGCATCAGCGACGGTGTAGTAACTTTTATCCCGTCCACAGCGTTTCCGGTGAGCAGAGTAACATCATTCACAAGTAGCATTTGGAAAACATACCGTTTCAGGGCAATCATAAATATTCTTTTGGTTGATTACATTTTCGGAATGCTACCCTTTGCGTTTGGGGGCGAAAACTATATACGATGTCTTTATATGGTCCAGGTTACATGGCCTGGGTTTAGGATTTCAATTTGATTGCCGAGGGAACAACTTTTGTCCAAGGTTGTGTTGTGCTTTATTGCTTTTCAGTTTGGAACCTTGGATTTTTGATTAGATATTGCAAAATTGAATTGAAGTCCCCCTTACGTCTATAATTTAGGTGTGAGGTCTCTACATTCATACCCGATATATTTTTTTACAAATACAAAGCCAAATAATGAACTCACAATATATGAATTGTTGAAATTGGGATCATAAGTCATGGAATCAGGAATGAGAGGATGACATGACGATCGAAACTCACACTATATACCAACAGAATCGGCAAATGTCTTACGGATACGTTTTGATGTCAAGGAAAGCTGTAGATGAGTTATTGTGCATCAGAATTCAGTAGTCAAACCTCACCACAACAGGCTTCAACCATTTCAAAAGTTTGTTCAACTGTTGGTCAATAAGGACGATTTTGGCGTAGTCGTCAAAGTACAGCTTGGAGTCTGTAACACTTTTGAGAACAATCAGAGAGGAGGAACAAAACTGGGTCTTTTGGTAAATGAGGGGAAAACATTCAATAAGGACAACAAACACCGGCGGTGACTTGGTCAGAAAGTAACAATTGGCAGAAACAACTATGAGGTGATTACAACTTTCGTATAGCTTGGATCCGCAATCAACACAGGTTTTTATACCCTTATTATGCCATAGACACAGTGAGTGCTTTAGGAAAGAAGGATGGGGTTAGAGAGGAGGTGCCGGTGTACATTGGTTTTAAATTCCTGAACACTGCAATGATCGGGAAAGACAGAGTTTGGAAGAGAGTTCCACATTCGCGTAGTACGTATTCTCTTACTTGAGCGTACGACCGAAGATGGGCTCGAGGGTAAACTGATGTGCATTCCTGGAAGCGCGAGTATCACGGTTGAATTGTTAAAGGGGTGGAATGCAACTGGCAATTTCTCTGGAGCACTTACCGTAGAAGTAACGATAGAACAGAGAGAGACACGAAACGTTACGACGGTGGTCTAAAGTGGTGAATGCGTCAGTGATCTCTCTATCACCAATCATTCTTACAGCTCTTTTTTGAATTCCATCCAAGAGGCTTAAGTAAGTAGCTGGAGCACCAGCCCAGAGATGTGAATTGTACTCAAGCTTTGGACGGATATAGCTTTTATAGATAATAGCCAGATCAGACGGGGATAAAAATTTCAGCAAGAGGTGGTCAGTGATGCACATACCGAGAATCTCGAGATGTTCGGTCTCATTGATGCAAGTGCCACTCATGGACAGTGGCAGGGGGGTTATATCTCGCTTCAACGATACCAGACAGCATTGAGTTTTCGAAAAATTAAACTCTACACGGTTCTTAATTCCCCATTGGACAATGCTTTTTAAGTCAGAGTTTAATGAACTTATCATATTTTGCCGTTGCAGTTCCAAATCATCCAAAAGGAAGGGATGTGAGTCTGGAAACGAATACGAAAGGGTACTATCGTCAGCGAAACAATTCATTGGATTAGAAGTAACAGACAAGAGATCATTAATAAAAATGATAAAGAGGGTCGGAGACAAAACGGAGCCCTGGGGTACACCAGCATTTATATTGTGGGTTTCAGACTTGAGTCTACCAATTCGAAAGAAAGTTTCTAATCCAACGAAGAAGGGATTCATCGATACCGAAGGCACGCATTTTCGATAAGAAAGCCTGGTGCCAAACTCTATCAAATGCCTTTGAAATATCAAGTACAACAATCTTACTTTCTCCAAAACGATGTTAAGATTTGTTCCACTGTTCGGTGAGATAAACCATCAAATCACCAGTGGAACTGTTGCTACGAAAGGCGTACTGCCGGTCATTAAGAAGCTTTCGGTCTTCGGGATATTTCTTGAGCTGATAATTTATCAGCGTTTCCATGACCTTAGAAAGAAGGGACGTAAGTGCAATGGGACGATTATTGGAGGGAGAAGAAGATTCACCTTTTTTTGGGATTGGCTGGATAAATGCTGTTTTCAAACTGCTCGGAACGAGCCCAGAAGCCAGAAGAGTAAGAACACCTCTTCAGAACAATAGCGGGGATACCATCCGGACCAGCGGATTTATGGATGTTGAGATCCTTTAAGACTCTCGCCACACCACGAGTGTGGAAGAAGATTTGTCCCATGGAATCATAGACGCGCTCAAGAACTGAAGGAGTCATGACACTCTCTGGCAGGCAAGAGTTGGCGGCGAACTGCCTAGCAAAAAGGTTCGCTTTCGCGAGCGAGCTATCAACTGGAGTGTCACTGTCGACGAGCGTAATGACGGAGGAAGAAGAAGGATTCTTCATATTTTTTACAAATGACCAAAAATTCTTACTGCTTTTGGGACATTGCAGTATTTTTTGCCTTAATTTTTGGTCATGTAAAAATTTGGTCCGCCGAATATGGGCATTGCAGGCCTTCCTGGCTTGTTTAAACTTGTTGAATAAAACTTGTATGAATAGACATGGAAAGTGAAACTGCAGACAGCTGTTTACTTAATTACTAACTAAACCCGTTCATGTAGGATTCCAGCCTAAGATACAGTAGTTTTTCGTTGTAAACGGTCCCTTGCATGCATTCTCCAGTCATCAAAATCATGGGCTCTGGCATTCGCAGTTACCTGGTCTAAGATCTCTAAGAGCTAACCCTTTTAAAGAACTCCGGCATATGTTCAGGAAGAGGGAGATTAAAAGCTTTTTCATAACCGACAATTAAGGAAAAAATACTTACCCTATGGTCGTACCTAACATTTTTGGGTTAATTGTTAGATATGCGAAGAATTCTTCAACTTCCTTGGAAGACAATGAACCTATAAACGAGTTCTACTACTCTAAGAGAGTTTCATGAGTTAAGTTTTTAACGCTTCTTGCAGATAAATCTCGTTTCGTAGTCACGCTGTAGTAAAAGCCCTTAAAGACGTTAACAAACATAAATACGCTTTTCCGGAGGTATTTCCTGCTGCACCTATTAGAAGCATTTTGTTATTCGACCGCCAATGCGTCGAAGTGGTTACCACCAATATTCGAGCTTTCACTACTGAATAAGTTGAATTTAATATCCGAAAAAGCCTCTTTAAACTAATTAATAAAAACACTTAAGCCTATTGTCCTAATTTCAAAAACTGGTCTATTCACTTTTAACAAAGGTCAGTTGAACAAAACTTCAAGAACCGCATTTTTCACCTACAAAATTTGTTTTTTTTAACTCGCGGTTGCATAAGCATCAAGAACCTACTTAATCACTAATTTAAAATTAATTACGCAACTCACTTCCATATTCCTACCTTCAACAGTCAAGTGCACTCTACTGATACTAGCCCCTCCATTGCACAAACAAAATCACCATCGCCATTTTTCATTGAATTCATCATCAGGATTGCGTTTGGCATTGGAGCTCTTTTTAATTCTTAAGCACACACACTCTAGTAATTTATCCACAATCAACGAAATCCGTTAAAAGTGGTCATTACTACCTTGTTGGCTTGTGGAAATCCGAAATCGTAAAAATCCTCCATTCTCCAGCTCCAATCCAACCATCACCCACAGCAACAATCATCGCGAATGCTCATGTCCCTGTTGCTATTTCGTCCTGATATGTCTACCCATATATTTTGTTATGCCCCAACGTTTGTACGAACAAGAGTGCGTGCGTCGTCATCAGCGTCCTGCGTATCAATCCTTGTAATTACAACACGTCATGTGCAATGTGTACACAAACAAACCCAAGTGCAAACATAAACAAACGCGCATCACTGGTGAATTAAATTGCAACAGAGCATTCAATAGCACAACCATCATACCACCACCACCGGCAGCACTATAGCTATACCCTTTTCAGCATATCACTGCTATGGAGACAGATACCAACTCCCTCTTGATCTCATCCCAAATCCTGTCAACGCAATTCCTGCCGATTTCGATTCTACCTGAGTGAGTCTGACTCCTTCGTTTAATTTAATCAAAATGCAACGCATTGCGTTTGAATGCAAAACAACTCGATGATGATGATGACTCTGGCGGCAGTGAGAGGAAGACACAGAGATGGCAAGAAATACCAGTGGAATTATCGAACCCAATGGTATTTTCAAGTTGGATGCCATTCTATGGCATCCATCCATCCGAGATCCTCCAGATTCAGAAGATAAATTCATTTCAGGCTTTGGTGCACAGAGCATATAGTCGATATACCTACACGCATCTTTATAGACACATCAAATTCGGTATTAATTTGCTGTACATGCATTGACTTGATGCGTTCCTGTGCCTGACATTGGGAATAATATTTTGTGAAAATTGATCCCCTTATATGCTTGTAGCTTTGGGTGGAGTCTCAAGTTGCAATAGCTTTGGTATTTTGTCAAGAGTTCGAATGGTTAAAGTAATTTCAAGGAACATTATCAGATTGCCTTCATGAACTCATGAATTTGTGGTATTGGCGGTGGGGTGAAAGTTGCAGACAATTTTATAAAAAGAAGCTAACAATTTATTTAATCATTGCATTTTTATCAAAGGGCACGTTAGTGCCCAGGCAAGTTCTAGTTCTACTCACTCCTTAAAGGAAACCATAGAGTTAGAAACTTCAAATTTGAATTATGTATTAACTTCATTGAGACAAAAGCCCTGTAAAAAATAATTTTGTAGAACCACATCTTCCTGAGAGGCGTAATTGACTCACTGACTGACTGACTGCCAATAGGTTTTGATTGAATGATATGAAAACAAATATTTCCATTAAGGGGCGTGGTATGCGCCCACTTTATGAAAACGTTTCAATTCGAAATTCTGATTGGGTTTCAGTTGAAAATAAGGGAAAGTATAGAATTTAGTTTCAGTAAAGGGGCGTGGTTGCCGCCCACTTTCATAAAAGGGTCGTAGGATGTTGAAATTTAGAATTCTAGTCTGTTAACCTCCATAAATCATAACAATCCCATTAGTAACTTTCATTAGTGGTTTCACAATGAACCCTTGAGTGTTAACAACATCTACCCACTCTTACCTAACCTTCCTATTATTTACTTATAAATTGTCAGAGAAATTACATTGATTTTTAAGTTTGCAAATTGCTGGCTTGAGTCTTAAATAGTGTTGAAGAGGTTAATGCTTCCTGCTGCAAAGAGGATGTCAGGGAAAAACAAGTAAAGTTCCGGTGTTTTAGAGCCAACCCAACTGAGGAATTTTCACCATTTTTATAGCGAATTTCAATAATTTCAATGCGTTGTTGAAGCATGTTCTGTTCCACTTTTATTAATGGCGTAGTATCTACTTGTCAAATGTCAAAAAATGTCAGCTTCAAAGTGACAGCTACCGAAATAGCGGGCTATTCAAAATAACACCTCTTATTGGCCAAAAATTAAGGCAAAAAATACTGCAATGTCCCAAGGGCAGCAAGAATTTTTGATCGTTTGTAAAAATTATGAAGAATTATTCTTCGTCCTTGGTCCCTACGCTCGTTGACAATGACACTCCAGTTTTTTTTTTTTTTTTTGTTTTATAATCTGCACACACTCAAGGGGTTTTTGTACCCTTATTATGCCATAGACACAGTGAGTGCTTTAGGAAAGAGGGAAGGGGTTGGAGAAAAGGTGCCGGTGTACATTGGTCTTAAATTCCTGAACACAGCAATGATCGGGAAAGACAGAGTGTGGAAGAGGGTTCCACATTCGCGTAGTACGGTTAAAGAACGATTCTCTATACTTGAGCGTACGACCGAAGTTGGGCTCGAGGGTAAACTGATGGGCATTCCTGGAAGCGCGGGTATTACGGTTGAATTGTTTAAGGGGTGGAATGCAACTGGCTATTTAACTACAGCAATTACCGTAGAAGTAACGATAAAACAAGGAGAGACACGAAACGTTACGACGGTGTTCCATTGGAGTGAATGAGTTAGTGATCTCTCTATCTCCAATCATTTTTACAGCTCTTTTTTGTATTTCATCCAAGAGGCTTAAGTAAGTAGCTGGAGCACCAGCCCAAAGATGGGAATTGTACTCAAGCTTTGGATGGATATAGGTTTTATAGATGATAGCCAGATCAGACGGGGAGAAAATTTTCTTGCACCGTCTTAAGAAACCCAAACATCTTGCAGCATTTTTGGCGACATCGCATATGTGATCCTGGTCATTCCACAAAAGGTGGCCGGTGATACACATACCGAGAATCTCGAGATGTTCGGTCTCTTTGATGCAAGTGCCACTAATGGACAGTGGCAAGGGGGTATATCTCGCTTCAACGATACATGACAGCATTGAGTTTTCGAAGCATTAAACTCTACACGGTTTTTAATTCCCCATTGTACAATGCTGTTTAAGTCAGAGTTTAATGAGCTTATCATATTTTGCCGTTGCAGTTTCACATCCGAAGAGGAGGGATGTGAATCTGGAAACGAATATGAGAAGCTAAACAATTTATTGGATTAGAAGTAACAGACAATAGATCATTAATAAAAATGATAAAGAGGGTTGGAGACAAAACGGAGCCCTGGGGCACACCAGCATTTATATTGTGGGTTTCAGACTTGAATCCGTCCAATACAACTTGTATTGAAAGATTCGAAAGAAAGTTTCAAATCCAACGAAGTAGGGATCATCGATTCCGAAGGCACGCATTTTCGATAAAAGAGCAAGATGCCAGACTTTATCAAATACCTTTGAAATATCAAGTGCAACAATCTTACTTAGTTGTTAGCTCGCTCACGAAAGCGAACCTATTTGCTAGGCAGTTCGCCGCCAACTTTTCGCTGCCAGAAAGTGTCATGACTCCTCCAGTTCTTGAGCGCGTCAATGGGACAAATCTTCTTGGTGTGGTGTGGCGAGAGTCTTAAAGGGTCTCCACATCCATAATTGCGCAGGTCTGGATGGTATCCCCGTTATTGTTCTGAAGAGGTGTTCTTCCACGCTGGCAAAACCCAGGCGTAAGCTTTTCCATCTAACTTACTCTTGTGGCTTCTGGGCTCGTTCCGAGTTGTTGCAAAACAGCGTTTGTCCAGCCTATTCCAAAAAAAAGGTAATCATCTTCTCCCTCAATTATCGACAGTTAAACTATCAGCTCGAGAAATATCTCGAAGACCGAAAGCTTCTTAATGACCGGCAGTACGGCTTACACAGCAACAGGTCCACTATTGATCTGATGGTTAACTCACCGAACAGTGGAACAAATCCATACATCGTTTTGGAGAAAGTAAGATTGTTGCACTTGATATTTTTGGCATCTTGCCTTTTTATCAAAAATGCGTGCCTTCGGTATCGATGAATCACATTCTTCGTTGAGTTAGAAACTTTCTTTCGAACCGTTTAATACAAGTTGTATTGAACCGTATGAATGCTGGTGTCCCTCAGGGCTCCGTTTTGTCTCCGACCCTCTTTCTCATTTTCATAAATGATCTCTTAACTGTTACTTCTTATTCAATAAATTGTTTCCCTGGCGATAGCAGGGAGTAATGCACATGCCGAGTAATGCACATGCCATGTCTCCAAAAATGCCGCATGATGTTTAGGTTTCTTAAGACAATGCATGAAATTTGTTTCTCCTTCTTATTTGGCTATCATCTACCAAATGTACATACGTCCTAAACTTGAGTATAACTGTCATGTCTGGGCTGGTGCTCCAGTGACATACTTAAGGCTTCTAGACAGTTTCTAAAAAACAGCATTCAAGATCGCTCTAACATCGGTGTAATGTCACATGCCTCACCCTATTTTACCGTTACTTCAGCGGTATATAAAATAAATAAAAATAGAGTGGCGCGACAGCTCTTGAAGAGCCAAGGCCTAGGTGGCTTACTCTCATCAACAATTCTCTAGGTGCGTGTGGAGATATTGAGGGACCTACAATTTTACGCCGATTCCGAACGGCCAAGTTGAGAAGCACTTTTTCATGACAGATGATACTCTTGGGAGTTTTGTCAATTCTTCGCAAGAGGCAGTGTCCGTGAAAGATGAAATAAAAACTTCGGGCCGGAGTACGATTCGAACCCACGACGTTCTGCTTAGCAGCCAACGCACCTAACCACTAAGCTACGGACACTACTTCAATGGTATATGCTCTAGTGAAATAGCCAATTGCATTCCTCCCCTTAAGATATTCTACCGTAATACCCGCGCCTTCAGAAATGCCCATCAATTCACTCTTGAGCCCAACTTCGGACGTACTGTCATGTGCAGAGAATCGTTCTTTAGCCATACTACACGAATGTGGAGCTCGCTTCAAAACTTTGTCTTCCCCTGCCATTGCATTCAAAACCAATGTTCACCGACATCTCCTTTCATACATCTTCTATCCTTTCCCTAATACTGGCACTGTGCTCTTGGCATATAAAGGGTAATGGAAAAAGCCTTTGAGTGTGCGTTGATTACTTATAAAAGAAAAAGGAAACATCTCGTCGTTACAGTTTGAAACTTTCCTCTAGGAAGTAGAACTTTGTCGCTATTCAGCTCCTGAATAAGATCATTGTCTATATTCTCCGCCCCTGGCACGGAACCAAAAATCAAGCATAAAATTCTTCTCTCGAAAAAAAAGAAAGCGATTTGATAAATCACAACCACAAATTTGTAGTTGTAATTCACAATCACAAATTTTGTATTTGAATTTGCTTTGCACCAACTACAAATAAGTGGGATTACATATTTGTGATCGGAGTAGGCTGTTACTACCAATTACCCCACAACGAAGGAGTGTTCCCACAAAGGCACTCCCACCGAGGGACGGCAGCGAATGAATTTCTTCTTTGGAATCAACGGTGGCGTCTCCAGTTCCAGTTAGGCCGAACTACTTGGTGAACACCTTTACGGGCTACTTCGACTTATTAGAAGCCCAGGCCGTAAAAGGAGCGGTTTTTCCGGCTCTTGCACTTGGGACACATCAAGTGCCTGGTACTCCAGGTTGGGTGTTGTGCGTTGGGGTGACTTCCCGACCACGTAAAACAAAATTTTAACAGGCCTCGGAAACGGACGGATACACTGATGACGACCCAAGCAAATGTACAAAGGACAACGATTTTCGGATATGCACGTGGAATGTTAGGTCCCTTAATTGACCGCGTGCTGCCGAACAGTTAGCGGAGACCCTCAACTGCTACAAAGCAGATATTACCGCTATCCAGGAAATGCGATGGGATGGACCGGGCAAAAGGAGGATGAGAAACTGCGACATCTTCTATGGCGATTGTTAACGAGAGCAACAACAGCGACTATTTGGATGCGGATTCGTCGTGGGAAGCAGACTCAGGCAAAAAGTCTTGAGCTTCAAATGCGTGAGCGAACGCATCACGACAATCCAAATCAAGGCTAAATTCGGCAACATTAGCTTAATATGTGCGCATGCCCCCACAGAAGAGAAAATGGACGACACCAAAGACGAGTTCTACGTGCTCCTTGACAAAACATACGAGCAAGGTCCTAGTTATGACATTAAAATAGTCCTCGGCGATTTTAACGGAAAGCTGGGAAAAGAGGACATCTTTGGTGGAACGGTCGGAAAGCACAGCCTGCACGACACACATCCGATAACGGATTCAGGCTGATCGAAATTGCTGCGGGGCGAAATGTTGTGGTAGCAAGAACCTGGTTCCCTCATCTCAATATCCATAAAGGCACATGGAGATCTCCTGATCAATCAACCGTCAACCAGATTGATCACATTGCGATCGACGGAAGGCACTTGTCCAGCATTTTAGATGTTCGAACTTTCCGAGGAGCTAACATAGACTCGGACCACTACCTCGTCGTAGCCAAGGTAGTGTTACAAATATCCCGACAACGGCCAAAACAAGGAAATGCTGCAAGAAAATTCGACGTCGGACGGCTACAATCGCAAGAGATCGCCAGATCATTCTCTGATCGAGTGTCAAGTAACCTCTTAAGGAGTCCTATGCCGCCAACATGAAGTATCGAAGACCAGTGGCAACATTGCCAAAACGAAACCCCTGGTTTAACAAAGAATGCAGGCAGGCCCATGCAGCCAAGCAGGAGGCATACAAAGCGGTGTTGCATAGAAGGACAAGAGCTGCTCGTGAGCTCTACGAGCAAAAGAGGAGAGAGGAACGCCGGCTTCTCAGGAGGAAAAAGAGAGAGCATGAGAAGCGTCAGATCGAGGATGTTGAGAGAGCGGACGGACGTAAGAAACAATTTGGTCCCCAAAGCAAAACCGTTACAACGGTGACCAGAAGCTATGAAGTACAACCGCCGTATCCTGAGGAATTCTCCAATGAA
>CAKKXW010000001.1:47873124-47884688 GCA_920937365.1 Sphaerophoria rueppellii
TAAAAGTCATAATGAATGAAAATAAAATTCTAAATGAAATTAATTTTGCCTTAGGCGATAATCATAAAAACAAAGAAATCGCATTTTTACCTCATATGGCAACCATACAACTTGAGTTCCAGTTTTACTCGAGGTATAATACAAAACAAAATCTGAAAGCAAAATAACGGATTATAAATTCAAGGCCATGCAATGCAAACAATAACTTACCAATGCAACGAAGCAAAACCCAACCTGTGAAGAAAAAGCAACAACAAAACGTTATGAGAATTGTAATTTTTTGAATTACAACAAATACAACACATAGGCACATGAGAATATAATTATTTAATGCAATATATGAAGCTAACAATACAATACAATATACTACAGTTTACTTACCTTAATTAACACAACACAAAACATTTAATAAAAACTCGAAACGCGAATAAAATCTCCGAAATAAAATTAACCCACTCTCAACACAATGCATACGGAAATATAGCACGAACACATGAATGAATGAAACCGTGGATGAAAATTTGACGTTTCTAAACAAATCAACATCGAGTCTCGATTATAAAAATGCTAAGGCTGGGTGTTAAGTAGAAACTTGAATTCTCAATAGATGGCGCTAATTTTTTGTGTTTGTTTATTAGCCTTTGATTTGAATTATGTAAATTATAGTAAACATTTCATTAATCATTTCTCTCTTTTCATGTGAGCCGACTTCTATTTTCGTTCACTGCGTGCACTGGGGGGGGAGAATGTTGAATGCTGCCCGTTCAATTAACGTCGAACTCACCCATTATGTGTCCCAAAAAGCCAAATGTCAAAATTTATACTTGAAATTGTTGAATTTGTAACGTTTATTTGTATTTGTTAATTTTGTAAAGAATATACGAATTTTAAAGTCAAATGAAAGTCAAACCGATTTGTAAATAATGTAAATAAAAGCCTCTTTAATTACTGTTGAACAGATATCGAAATCGTCAAGGTGTTTTTATTCCAAGATTGAAGTTTTTTACCCACCCTTTTTATCACCCATTTTCTAAATCGCCCTTTTTAACAAACAGGAACATAAAGAATTTCTTGTAACCTTTTAGTTGAAAATATTTGACCAGATTCAGCAACAGCGACTCTTTGGATGCGGATTCGTCGTGGGACGCAGACTCAGGCAAAAAGTCTTGAGCTTCAAATGCATGAGCGAACGCATCACAACAATCCGAATCAAGGCTAAACTCGGCACCATTAGCCTTATATGTGCGCATGTCCCCACAACACCAATGACGAGTTCTACGAGCTCCTTGACAAAACATACGAGCAATGTCCTAGTTATGACATTAAAATTGTCCTCGATGATTTTAAAAGCTGGGAAAAGAGGACATCTTTGGTGGAACGGTCGGAAAGCACAGCCTGCACGACACCACTTCCGATAACGGATTCAGGCTGATCGATTTAGCTGCCGGGCGAAATGTTGTGGTAGCAAGCACCTGGTTCCCTCATCTCAACATCCATAAAGGTACATGGAGATCTCCTGATCAATCAACCGTCAACCAGATTGATCACATTGCGATCGACGGAAGGCACTTGTCCAGCATTGTAGATGTTCGAACTTTCCGAGGAGCTAACATCGACTCGGACCACTACCTCGTCGTAGCCAAGGAGTGCTACGAATATCCCGACAACGGCCGAAACAGGGAAATGCTGCAAGGAAATTCGACGTCGGACGGCTTCAATCGCAAGAGTTCGCCAGATCCTTCTCTGATCGAGTGTCAAGTAACCTCTCAAGGAGTCCTATGCCGCCAACATCAAGTATCGAAGACCATTGGCAACATTGCCAGAGAGCAGTTAGAAATGCCGCCTCTAATGTGCTGGGTTTCACACAGCCACCAAAACGAAACCCCTGGTTTGATGAAGAATGCAGGCAGGCCCATGCAGCCAAGCAGGAGGCATACAAAGCGGCGCTGCATAGAAGGACAAGAGCTGTTCGTGAGCTCTACGAGCAAAACAGGAGAGAGGAACGCCGGCTTCTCAGGAGGAAAAAGAGAGAGCATGAGAAGCGTCAGATCGAGGATGTTGAGAGAGCCAACAGCAGGAATGAAGTTCGGAGGTTTTACCGAAAGGTTAAACAGCTGGCTCAAGGTCATCGAGCAAGAACCGAAGCCTGCAGAGATAAACAAGGGAACATCATAGTAGAATCGCAGACAATGATGGGGATTTGGAAAGACCACTTCTGTAGATTGTATAACGGCGACGACGAACAAAATGCCGCCGTCAGACAGAAGCCTTTCATCGGACACGATGATTGTCAACAACCCGACCTAGAAGAAGTGAAAACCGCAATATCACGGCTGAAATCCAACAAAGCCGCTGGAGCAGACGGACTAGCTGCTGAGTTGTTCAAAGCAGCAGGCGACGAGCTAGATAGGAGCATGCACCAAATCATTTGTAAGATATGGTCAGAGGAATGCATGCCCGATGAATGGAACCTCAGCATTGTTTGCCTGATCCTGTCAAAGGGAGATCCTATTAACTGTGCCAACTACAGATTAATAAGTTTACTTAACATCGCCTACAAGTTCCTCTCTGCCTTATTATGTGAACGTCTGAAACCTTTCGTCAACAATCTGATTGCTCCTTATCAATGTGGCCAGGAAAGTTAACCATCAACCAAATTTTTACGTTGTGGTAAATCCTGGAAAAGACCTATGAACTCCAAATCGATACCCACTACCTTTTCATCGATTTTAAGGCCGCGTATGACAGCATCTACAGAGACGAACTGTACAAAGCTATGTCCAGTTTTGGCATCCCTGCCAAGCTTGTTCACTTGTGCAAAATTATGATGGAGAACTCACGCTGCTCCATTAAGGTTGGCAACGAGCTTGCGGAATCTTTCAATTCAGACAAGGCGATGCAGAGAATTGAGACAGAAGCCGCAAAAATGGGTCTAGCGGTATATAAGGGAAAAACGAAGTATATATACTGTCTTCGAGGAAGGACACCCAACACCGACGGCTTGGATAGAACGTCACAAAAGACGCATACAACTTCGAAATAGTAGAGGGGTTTGTGTACCAAGGCTCCGCTATAAACACGGGCAATAACACCAGCGCCGAGATCAGACGAAGAATAACTCTTGATAATCGCTGTTTCTTTGGGCTTTGAAAACAATTGAGTGGAAACTCCCTCTCTCGAGCAACTAAGGTAAAATTGTACAAAATACTCATCATCCCAGTCCTTCTGCATGGTGCCGAAGCATGGACCTGGACAAAATCGGATAAAAGTGCCTTAGGCTGTTTCCAGAGGAAGATCTTCGGGTCATCTTTGGCTCCTTGTGCATTGAAGGAGAATGGCGACGAAGATACAACAGCGAACTTTACGGGTTGTACAACGACATCGACCTAGCCAGAAGGGTCAAGGGCCAGAGACTCAGATGGCTCGGTCATTAAGAGCGGATGGACACCAATGCTCTGGCCCGGAAAACCTTCGACACTATTCCCGAGGGACGTAGGAGACCGCGAGTCTGGTGGCGCACTCAAGTGGAAGAGGACCTCAATCAACTTGGAGTGCAAAACTGGAGACAGCTAGCTAAGGACCGAGCTGGCTGGCGGAGACTGTTGACTGAGGCCAAGTCCACAACGGACTGTAGCGCCACCTCAAGTAAGTAAGTAAGTAACGAATTGAACTTTTTTTATTCAATTCATGCTGACCTCCTTCGGAAAATATTACAAGCAGTGAACATCTGAAGCCTATGATCAAAAATCAGAGACCAAGAGAGTCTCCACCATCGATTAGATGACAAGGCTGTCATGCGGCTTCTTGTTTTGAACACAATCCTTGAACAAAATTGCTGCTTTTTTGGTTGGTCACTTTGGAGCAATAACTTGCGAGGTATATCGCTTGAGAAAGTTGTGACAGGAATTACCTATTATGATTTTGTTTAAAGAATTGAGTCCTAGATAATAGGAAAAAACCCGGAAAAGTTTTCTTTTCCAATTACAAATCACGTCACAGCAGTGGCAGATGGAAACAAAAATGTCAAGCTTAGAAATCAATGTGGCTTGAGAAGCTTGGTCGAGCAACCCTCGTCTGTCCTGCATTGCCACCTTACAAAAGGAAGCCTTGATAAGCAAATAAATAAATAAATTAACACACCAAATTGTTGAATTTTTATCAGTTGGTAAAGGGATTCTTCAACCATCCGTATTGATTCAACCATTAGAATAGCAGAAACACGCTAATGTTCAACGATTATTGCATTTAAAACGTTTTACCAACACTTGAATTTTCTTCAAAAATAAAAATCCCATTTCCATCAATTGAAAGTCAAAAGAAAAAAGGATACATCCCAAGATCATGTAACAAAAGGACTCTTCCGATTATATTTGCCATTGATTCCTTCCTTCCTTTCCGAAACCGAAGCGGGGTTCACGACTAAACAATTGATTGAATCAAGTGTATCCTTTTGAAATTATGCAAAGCGTCACCCCACCTACGATTTTTTAAAAATATAAAAAAATCCCCTTTTGACAGCTAACTGACAACCTTGCAAGGATGTGAATATAAAATATGACTCTATATGATTGTAATCCAATTTTTCACACACATCAAGTGCGTCGCACGTCATACGTACATATCTATCAATATGATGATGATGTTAAGCCAGCACCACAAGAGTCGTCCTTTGTTCTCAGTTCAAAACATAGCTCCCCATGGGATCTATTTATTTCCGTTTTATTTTTTATTTTAATCTCATGGTCTTCGTATTTTGCCCGCGGGGTCGTGGGTGATTCCTTTTGAGGCATAACATTGAGACACTCATCACAGATACTCATGAATGGTGTAATTCATCCTTGATATACGAAAGGTAGGTAGTCAAGTTAACCCACTCGAGTATTGTTAGTATTTTGGTTATTTAAGGATTTGATGAATAATTGCGGTGAAAATTCTTTTCAGTTTCAAAATTCTTATCGTTAAAATATTCTACCCTTTCGACAGTTGGAGATGTCAATGTCTGTTTTGTTCTTTTTTTAAATTCTTTTTTGAAAAATGACGAATTGAAATTATTCACAGACACATTCATATCAGTATAACCTTATACCTTTTTGTCAGAATTTTTGACATTTTCACGGTTATTTTCCAGAACCCCAAGTGGATGAATAGTTTTTGAGGTTTCCTTTTTGAATAGAAATTGTATGGAATTCTTTTTGACAGTTTCGAGAGTTGCTGGTTTGCGATTGAAGTGGAAATAGTAAAAGGGATGTGATATGGTCGAGAAATGGGGGATATGTTTTGTTAGCTGGCTTTTCATTGTTGTATGGTGTGGAAAAGGTGTGGGTTGCATTTTTAACCGATGTCATTTTTCTTTACTTCTTTTTAAGAATGCCTTTGGATGTTGGCTTAAAGGTTTGTTGTTTCATACGTTTGAATTTTTCAATTCAAAGTTTGTGTTACCTAGAGAGTTACCTAGAGAGGCAATGCAGACGTCTGTCGATATGATAATCTTAAAGCTTGTCCTTTCATTGTCTTGCTAGCGAAATATATACAAATTTCGATGTTGATTTCTTAATTTGATAATCATAAACATCTTAAAAAGTACCTAACTGTTGTACAAATTGAAAGTTCTTCCACCGTACCTGCTCAAGTCTTTGAAACAACTTAAAGGATTTTAATGCAGTTTTCAGCAATTGATAAATACTGTTTGAGTCTATCGTATGTAGTGGCCTTTCCTTTCATTGTAGTTCAATTATCTGTGATAACCAGCATGGTTTTGTCAAGAAAAAGTCTACTGCTACTAATCTGTTTAACTTTACGTCCTTTTGCTTAGATGTTTTTGAAAAGCGTAAGCTAGTAGATTGTGTATTTACTGATTTTAGTAAAGCATTTGACAAATTGTGTCATAAAACACTAATTTTAAAACTATCCCAACAAGGTTTTAACGACAATTTCTTACATTGGATTTCATCGTATTTAGAAAATAGACAGTATAGTGTAATATTTCGTAATGAGTGTTCGAGTCCATTTGTTGTTAATTCTGGTATCCCCCAGGGCAGCCACTTAGGCCCAATCTTATTTATTTTATTTATAAATGACCTTGTTGCGATCATAAAAAACACGTCTGTCCTAATATATGCTGATGACATTAAACTTTTCAGAAGTATAAATTCTACACCTGACTGTCTACTTCTGTAGGAAGATTTAATATTATTTAGGGAATGGTGCAATCAAAATTGTCTTGTTTTAAATGTTGACAAACGTAAAACCATGAGTTTTACACGCAAGAAAAATCCAATTATTTTTGATTATATGTTTGATTCTTGTCCATTAAGTAGAGTATCAAATTTTTTCTAACTTGGGGTAGTTTTAGATTCCAAACTTACATTTACTGAACATACAAATTTTGTTGTTAAAAGAGGACATCTTTGGTGGAACAGTCGGAAAGGACAGCCTGCACGACACCACATCCGATAACGGATTCAGGCTGATCGATTTTGCTGCGGGGCGAAATGTTGTGGTAGCAAGCATCTGGTTCCCTCATCTCAACATCCATAAAGGTACATGGAGATCTCCTGATCAATCAACCGTCAACCAGATTGATCACATTGCGATCGACGGAAGGCACTTGTCCAGCATTTAAGATGTTCGAACTTTCCGAGGAGCTAACATCGACTCGGACCAATACCTCGTCGTAGCCAAGGTAGTGCTACGAATACCCCGACAACGGCCAAAGCAAGGAAATGCTGCAAGAAAATTCGACGTCGGACGGCTACAATCGCAAGAGATCGCCAGGTCATTCTCTGATCGAGTGTCAAGTAACCTCTTAAGGAGTCCTATGCCGCCAACATCAAGTATCAAAGACCAGTGGCAACATTGCCAAAGAGCAATTAGAGATGCCGCCTCTAATGTGCTGGGTTTCACACAGCCACCAAAACGAAACCCCTGGTTTGATGAAGAATGCAGGCAGGCCCATGCAGCCAAGCAGGAGGCATACAAAGCGGCGCTGCATAGAAGGACAAGAGCTGCTCGTGAGCTCTACGAGCAAAAGAGGAGAGAGGAACGCCGAGAGCATGAGAAGCGTCAGATCGAGGATGTTGAGAGAGCCAACAGCAGGAATGAAGTTCGGAGGTTTTACCGAAAGGTTAAACAGCTGGCTCAAGGTCATCGAGCAAGAACTGATGCCTGCAGAGATAAACAAGGGAACATCATAGTAGAATCGCAGTCAATGCTGGGGATTTGGAAAGACCACTTCTGTAGATTGTATAACGGCAACGACGAACAAAATACCGCCGTCAGAAAGGAGCCTTTCATCGGACACGATGATAGCCAACAATTCCGTGAACCCGATCTAGAAGAAGTGAAAACCGCAATATCACGGCTGAAATCCAACAAAGCCGCTGTAGCAGATGGACTAGCTGCTGAGTTGTTCAAAGCAGCAGGCGACGAGCTAGATAAGAGCATGCACCAAATCATTTGTAAGATATAGTCAGAAGAATGCATGCCCGATGAATGGAACCTCAGCATTGTTTGCCCGATCATGAAAAAGGGAGATCCTCTAAATTGCACCAACTATAGAGGAATAAGTCTACTAAACATCGCCTACAAGATCCTCTCTGCCGTAATATGTGAACGTCTGAAGCCTTTCGTCAACAATCTGATTGGTCCTTATCAATGTGGCTTCATTCAAAACATTGTTTTATAACAGTTTAAATTAAATTTAGATATAAGTTAATATTTAAGTACTTATTTATTTGTAAGCATGTTTCACGTTAGTATTTAACGAAATTAAATAAATAAATTGATTGATTGATTAAATTCAAGGGGAAGGTTTGTGATTCTTACTTTTCCAAGGCTGGCGTACAGATACTCGTCCAAATCCAGGGTCTGTCAATTCCAATTCGTTCCTCAGCCTGAGGGGATTCTTTTTAGGATATATTGACACAAACTTGATTGAAGGGGAAACATCGGATGGAGAAAGTCTTTATCTAAAGTCTCAGGGTGAGGGGCAGACTCGGAAGGAGGTAGAACAGCAGCTGCCTCCTAGAGTGCGGGATTTTCGCAAGCAGGTAAAATAGCCGCCGCATCAAAGTGAGGCGGATTCGGACGGCGATAAAAACAAAAATAATATTTAGAAAAAATTAGGAACTATATATAAATTACCCTAAGCAAGTATCATACCTTGTTACTATTCAACTAGTAGGTAGCTGTGGGAGAACTATTACTACTTAGATTCTAGGACTAGGACTAAGCTGACTTAAGGAGAACCGGCAAAAAATGTATAGAAGCTGACCTAGAAACTAATTACAACATGATGTATATCAATGGAAAGGCTTTTTTGTCTACTTTAACTTTTGCTATGGTAGCAAGTCACCAATTGCTTGTTTGGAAAAAGTTATAACACATGATCTCATTACCGAAAAGATACCGGCCGGTAAAATTCAATACGAATCAATTCTGGCAGTAGACGCATCATATCACACTGATTTTCGAACTTCGAAGACTGATGGCAGCGCGGCACGGGCGGCGTGGAGTAAGGTTTTCTTCGAAGTTGCCGGATCCCGTGTGGCAATGCTTCTCTTCTCTCCATTTCATTCAACAAGCCCAAAGCAAACTCAAAACTCATGGCCCATTTCCGGCTTCTCTTTCGATTTTAATCCTCTGCGACAACATTACCCACTCAATGTCATCAAATCACATCACGCGATGCTCCGAGCATACTTTGCCACCATCCTTATAGCCCACACATTCTATCTCATTCGAAAACCAATTTTAAGCTCGTGTCCAATCATCCGAAATGATAATTTACCAATCTATGCAAATCATGTTATCCCGGCTAAGACCTCCGGATGATGACGACCGACTGACTCAGTGACGATGCCTATCCAACGACAACATCAAAGCGGAGATCAAAGTGCTGTTTGCGCATTCATCGCAGACGTCGTCGTCGTCGTCGCCGTTGGACCACCTACAGCATTACACCACAACAACACAACTGCACCGACCTGTAGAGCAATCGGCACGAATTCACCAGAAGATTTATGTTCCGAGTGGTGACAACAAATTAATTCCTTACGCCCATGCGCGCCCAAGACTGATGGAACAACAGAAGCCAAAGTGGATCCTGATGCACGAAACAGCAAAAAAAAAAAAAAAAAGTCCTCCAACCATCTCGCGATCGGTGTCGCCATTCTGATATCCCATATAATCCCATATAACTCGTCCACGGATCCATTTGTCCACCGTTACACATGATGCTGCTCATCATCCGACCGCAATATCACTATCATCTGCGCATTGCATCGACATTACAATCGCGAGAGTAACGCGCAGAAG
The DNA here is from genome assembly GCA_920937365.1 of Sphaerophoria rueppellii. Lineage (NCBI taxonomy): Eukaryota > Metazoa > Arthropoda > Insecta > Diptera > Syrphidae > Sphaerophoria > Sphaerophoria rueppellii. The sequence goes on from CAKKXW010000001.1 coordinate 47,882,440, forward strand.
CGCGCGTAATCTCTGACAGTGGTGTGTTTGCGTTCGCATTTGCGCAGTGTCCTGTCCCTGTCCGGACCGTGTCCTGTCCACTGTCCACTGTTATCTTAATATTGTCATTGTCACAATTTACAAAGAGCAACGCTAATGGATTACACGTTTTTCCCATTATCTCTTTGTGGTTGCGGCCGCGATCTGGACTTATCGCACCCGGTTCCGTTGCGATGCGATGGCAAAGCGCAGTCCTGTGATGCCAATAGTATTGTATAGGGAATCGGTGCGGAAATTATGCGCGAGCCCGGTGGCGGTTTAAGTGGTTGATGCACATAGTTTTGCACTAACGCGGCATAGCGTGCCTTCGGAGTTACACCACACCGGTTGGCAGATAAAGTTGATAAGGTTTGGCGTTACAAGCTCGAGCGTTTTACTGCCGATTCGGTTGTTTGGCTTGTTGGTTTCTTCGTTTGTGATGTTCGTGTGAATGCGGCGAGATACGTTAATACGCATATCTCGAAGTTGGGACCCTTTTGGCGTAGCTAAGATCCTCCAGGTTGATTAGCACAAGGTATTGTACATCGGACTGCGGATTGGGCATTCGCACACGGAACACTTTCTGCGTACCTATCCGCCATATGAAATACAGCACAACATGATTTGACCTCGAATAAAATAAAAGAATGACGAGGCGAGGGCTGGAAGAGGGCGTGACAGAGCCTATGAGACAATAATCTCCGCCTGATTGTGATTAATTGAATTTCGGAGTTAAGTGCGACACCTGTGAGGACTTTACAGAGTTGTAGTTCATAGAGCATCGAGATCGAAGAGATTTCAAATGCGATTTCAAGTAAGAGGTTGAATTTACAATCAAAACCGGCAAACCCACCAACCGAGAGCAACTAGAGATTGCCTGAAAATTATCGCGATTGAAGCGATTAAGTGGAAACACAAGCAATTATGAGGATGGCTACAAAAATAAGGTTTAATGAGGCTCGCTGGAAGAGCGCTTGGAGTGAACGAAAGTTGAACAGTGAAAAGAGCTTTTTATTCCTTTTAAACTAGTGGACACAGCTCTCGAAATGCGAGTGCCAATTTATTTGTTGTTGAGTATTCCTTTTCATTAGATAAACTAAGTCTTTTGAAGACTGTTTAAAGTTAGCAGAGCTCAAGTGAAAAAGTTCGCCCAGATTTTCAGCAAATAAAATGCTCTTCCGTTATATATAACTAGCAAAACCCCTGCCCGCTTCGCAGGGCTTCGGCCCACAACGGTTCGGAAATTAGAGATTGGCAGGATGAAGAATACGGTAATCGATGGATAGGCAGAAATGAACAATATTCTTAGTAAAATCATACCTGTATTTGCTAATCTGATGAATAATCTATTCGTTTTTCAATTATTTTACATAATTTTTTTAGTTAATTTACCCGTTCAGCATATCTTTCCCTAATTTAGCTCCCTGTGAAAAAGCAAGCCAGCTATAGGCATAAGTATGCTTTTAACCCTCTTCAGGATTGCACAATGTTATAAATTTTCTTAAAACTAACAATTATTGGGATATCTAAAGTGCTGCAATAAAAATATTGACAAAAACAAAACCTAAATTCGATGTTCTAAGCTTTTTTAGATTTTCCCAAGTATTATAAAATGTATGTGGTTTTGTTTATCAATGAGATTTTATTTGCTAATTTTTTTGTTCATAAGGTAAAAATAAGAAAACTTTATGTTCTTTATGCATTATTTGAAAAAAAAAAAAATATTTATATCTTAAAGTCAACAAGTGAACACCACTTAAATACAAAGTTAGCCTTATTTAACTTGTGACATATAGAATATATGGCAAGTATTGAATTCGTGAAAAAAAAAATTTGAGATGAGGATGAGATATGATATTACGATGATAGAGTAGTCGAAAAAAGTGGGTCCGGCGATTCCGTCTGTCTGTCTGTCGTGAAGTTTACAGGCATCTACAGGCTTAACTACTGGTCCGATTGACTTCAAATTTGAAAATTAGAGGTTTGAGCAAAAAGTCATATCCAAAATTTTTTTTTTTTGTCTTAAGATCAAAATTTAGGGTAGCCATCATACGATTTTTTTGGCCCAAGAACCAAAAGTTTCAATTTCCTCTAAAACGGCTCCTACGATTTTTTTTAAACTTCCTCGAGTTTAATTTTTTTTAAACGTTCATGTATTTAATGTAAAAAAAAAATGTTTGTATTGCTCCAAAACGGTACCTCCCATAGAACCGTTTTTTTAAAAGCTGATG
>CAKKXW010000001.1:47995465-48007330 GCA_920937365.1 Sphaerophoria rueppellii
GGAATAACATGTCCTTTGGGAAGTTTTATAAAGACTGGAGTGACGGTTGCTTGGATGAAATCTTGGCTAAGGTAATTTATGTGGGGTTTGTTTAGACCGTAGTCAGGGTTTTGGTTTTATATATAAGTAAAGAGCAAATGATGGGCTTTGTTTCGGACTTCTGTATAACCGAGTAAACCAGCTAAGTTTCCAATAGTGGTTTGGAAGTTCGGAATTTACAAGATTATATTTTGGTTTTGGGACTGATGCCAGATTTGTTTGGGGTGTATTTAATGGAATCGGTTCTAAAGTAGGTTCGTTGGCAGTGAGGTCAGAAATATTTTGAAGGGTTTCCTGTACAATAAGGGGAGGGCAACTGTCTTGAGAAGTTGCAAGGGCGGGATCAGGTAAATTGTTGCTCTTAAGCGAGGACTTTTTTGGAGCCGGCCCTTTGTTGGCTGGTGAGGTGGCCACATCCCTACCTCTCTTTTTAATATATATACTTATATATCCAAAAATAACCAAAGCTACTTCAAAAACTTTTTAAAGAAGAAATGTGATTTATTTTTTTCTCACAAAAATATATCTCATTGATTAACCAAAAACATAAAAATAACAAAAATAAATGTATATCTCAGTGAGAAAACAAAAAAAATATAAAAGTATCGAAACTGGTTATTGAGAGAGCATTTAAATAAATCATACCAAATAAGAGTTATTTAAGGACCAGTGAAAGTGGTAACCATAAACTTTCGAGCTCTGGTTATAAACAATTGAATATTGTTTTTTTTTCCCTCTGGGAAGTAAGTCATGTGGACCACAGGGGTCACACTCATATTTTATAATTTTCTTTTCACCTCAATATAATGTTACCAGCTACGTGCCACGGTCGTGATGATGATGATTTATGTTAAACATTATCTTAAAACTATATTCTGCTTGTCAAACCACCAGATTTTAGGAGGCTTAGGGGGGCCGATCGCCCCTATCGCCCCCCCCCCTCTGAATCCGCCCTTGGTTCCGCTGAACAGTTCGTAGAGTTCTTGATTAAATCTTCGTTTCCATTCTCCATTAATGCAGACAGGACCAAAAATCACTCGAAGAATTTTTCTCTCGAAGCAGCCCGAAGCCTTTTCATCCGATGTTGTTGTTGGTCCCGGAAAGTCCACCACCGATCAAATATTCACCCAACGGCAGATCTTGGAGACGACCCAGAGCAATATCAAGTTTTGGCATCCCAGAGAAACTCGTCCGTCTGTGTAAGATGACAATGGAAAACTCAAAGCTGTTTCATCATGGTCGGAAAAAACCTAACGGATGCTTTTGATGTCAAAAAAGGTTTTAGACAAGGCGATTCGTTGTCATGCGATTTCTTCAACATCATTCTTGAATTGTGCAAAGATTGTGCAAAGCTCCAACGTCAACACCAGAGACCCAATCTTTCAAAAGTCCGTTCAGCTACTGGGATACGCAGACGACATTGACATAAGAAGAAGAACACAGCGTAATGTCAGTGGAGCGTTTTTGAGTCTTGAGACGGAGGGCAGGAAGAAGGGTCTAGCGGTTAACGAGGGCAAGACCATGTTAATGCTGTCAACAAGAAAAGACAACCAACGTCGACGTCTTAGAGCCAACTTAAGTATAGACAGATTTAACTTCTTTGAGTGATTTTTGGTCTGCATTAATGGAGAATGGAGACGAAGATTCAACCAAGCTGTACGAGCTGTACAGCGACACTGACCTAGCCAGAAAAGTAAAGATGCAACGACTTAGATGGTTGGGTCACGTTGAGCAAATGGAAAACAATGCTCAGGCTCGTAGAGTCTTCGAATGCAACACGGAAGTACGTCGCAGAAGAGGAAGACCGGGACTCAGGTGGAGCACACAGGTGGTAGAGGACAGGAATCAACTTGGCATGCGAAACTAGAGACAGCTAGCTAGGGTCCGACATGGACTGTAGCGCCACCATAAGTAAGCAAGTAAGTTGTTATGGTCCATGTCTCTGCAGCATACGTTTGGACCGGAATGATGATGGTTTTGTAGACATTAGCTTTGACATACCCCCACAAAAAATAGTCTTATGGTGTCAAATCGCACGATCTAGGCGGCCAATTGACCGGCCCGAAACGTGAAATTTACTGTTCACCAAACTCGCCTCGCAATTGCGCCATTGTTACGCGTGCTGTGTGGCATGTGGCACCGTCTTGTTGAAACCACATATCATGCAAGTCAAGAACTTCCATTTCGGGCAGAAAAAAGTTTGTTATCATCGCTCGGTAGCGTTCACTATTGACAGTAACGCTGCGATTCGCATCATTTTTGAAGAAATATGGCCCAATAATGCCGCCGGCCCATAAACCACACCAAACAGTGGCTTTCTTGGGATGCATTCGTAGTTGTTGCAATGCTTCTGGCTGATCTTCACTCCAAATGCGGCAATTTTGCTTATTTACGTACCCATTCAACCAAAAATGAGCCTCATCGCTGAACACAATTTTTCGATAAAAAAGCCGATTCTCGGCCAGCTTTCCAAGAGCCCATTCACCAAAAATTCGGCGTTGTGGTAGGTCGGCTGGCTTTAGTTCTTGCACCAGCTGTATCTTAAAAGGCTTTACGCCCAAATCCTTCTCCAAAATTGTCCACGTAGTGCTGTAACAAAGGCCTAACTGCTGGGAACGGCACCGAATAGACATTTCGCGGTCTTCTGTCACACTAGCTGATACGGCCGTAATATTTTCTTCACTACGCACAGTACGTAAACGTGTTGGTGGTTTAATGTCCAACAAAGTAAATTTGGTGCGAAATTTGGTCACAATCTTCCGAATAGCCTGCTCAGTAGGTCGAGAGTGCCGACCATAAAATGGAAGCAGCGCGCGATGAACATTTCGAACCGAGCACGAATTTTGATAGTAAAATTCAATAATTTGCAAGCGTTGTTCATTTGTAAAACGATCCATGGCTAAATTGCAAACCAAACTGAAGCTGTTTGACAGTGACACAAGGTACTAAACACACGTCAGCTGTCAGAACCAGTGTTTCCAAAACCAAACCAGCTAAAAAATCACCCGTTATATTGTTGTTTTCGACCCATCTTTGACAAAAGTGGGCGTCAGACGCCGCGCCAGTGGTGGAATCAGAAATGGCAGCTCGTCGAAGTGGCAAAAAAAATTCCAAAAAAAAGTCATTTGCTCAATTAATTTGACAAAAAAAAAAAAAAACAAATAACTCACTCTTTGTGAGAAAGTGCAATTCGCAATTTAGGCCGTGTGGGAATTGGATGAATTGTGGTTAAAAATGGATGAATTTTTAACCACTACTGTCATATTTTAACCTGCTCCGCTGCTTGTCTAATTTTTAACACATTTTATTCAATGCGGGTTGTTCGCACACGGCCTTAAGTGAAAAAATTCTTAGGGGTGCCAACCATTGTACCCGTTACGCTAATAGCCGTGTTTTATTAGCGTCCATGATCCAGATCAGTTCATTGTTTTATTAACTTTGCAATAATTAATAGGATTTCGATTTTTTGTTGTAAAGTTAATCGATGATCACATCTGAATCATGAGGAAAACAAAACACGGCTAATATTTATAGCCCAAACCACATTAAAAGTTGCGTGCGTTTCTTGCCTATAGGGCCCATACACTACGCAAACTGTTTGAGCAAACAAATGTATTTTTTGTTGTAAAATTGTTTGCACAAACTGTTTAAGTTGTGTGTAGCGATGCTGCGTGTTTGCAAAAACGGTTTACAGAAATTCAAAAAATTTTGAACAAACGTGTTTGCGTGGTATATGGGCCCTATTATACAGGGTGATTCACGAGCGTTCTGCCAAAAAGCTAGAGCGTGTAGGTTGAGTTGAGACAAGAAAGAAATCGTAATGAAAGGGGGGTCTATATTGTGTGAAAACAATAAAAAAAGGAAATAGTTCCTTTCCTTTTGTTATTAAAAATATGGCCGGTTAAAGAAAATAGGACACTAAAACCAAAAAATCAGCTGTAGTTCCTATACGGTAAGGTTTAGAGAAAAAAGTTACTTTATATTTTTCTTAGGAAATAAAATTTCCTACAACCTTGTTACGGGGCATTTTTCTCTAAAGTGAAAACTGACGGAGTTGCAAGCAAAAATAAAAAAAACGTTAAAAACAAAATGGCTGGTTTGCAAAATGGTGGTTTCGCTTCTAATTTGGTAGCTTTTTAATTTTTGGATCCAAACCTTTCCTCATAACGTCTTCCCAGGAAAAAAAAGGCAAAATTTTTATGACGCCGACTGACGGTCTTTGCACCACTAAACGAGCGACTGACGGTCACTTTTATTACTTAAATAGAATAAATATTCGACTGTATGAATTTCATGCTTGAGCAAATGACTTTGTAAACATTTTTTTTTGGCATGTCCATGGGCCCTACTGACGGTCAATCCACCACTGTCCAAGTGGCTGACTTTTTATTCAATGACGAGGATTTGAATGCTTTGATGCGAATGTACTTCTTCCAGGATATCATTCTAGAACAAGCATATAGACAGGAAGATTCACGAGCGTTGCGCCAAAAATCCAGAGCGTGCAGGTGGGGTTGAGAAAAGAAAAAAAATCAAACTACTTTTTCAAAATTTTTGTCATAAAGCAAAATATTTGTTTTCAAAATTTTGTTTTCAAAATTATGTTTTCAAAATTAAATGCTGTTTTTAATTTTTAGTCAAATACAAATTTTCTTTGCAATACGAAAATCGCGTTGAAAACCATTTCCGAAATCAAAACTACTCAAGAAGCTTGTTTGAAAACTTAGTACATTTTACGCAGAAGTCGAGCAAAACAAAAACTTATGGAGGACGAAAATTCAACATCAAATTGCGCTCAAGATCAAAAACCCGAAGAACTTGTAGAGCAACTAACAAGTCAACTTGAAAAATTAGAAGCGGAATATGCAGATTTACAATATCAATCAGAAATTAAGAATTTGGAGAGGGAATTACTGAATTTGGAATTGGCCACCCTCAGGGAAGGTCTAGCTTCCCGAACAGATGAAAGCCTTTGGAATCAACTCAAGCAAAAAACAAATGAACTCTATAATACCAGAGACAAACTTGACGAAATGTTTGAAGAAACAACTCGACTTGAATATTTTCACCGCGACCAAACTAAGCGTATGCAAGAACAAATCAAAGAAGTCGTTGAAGCCCACAATAATCTTAAAGAAGAGTACAACAATCTTGTCCAAGAACATCAAAGACTAGTCCAAATAGACGAAGAAAAAGACAAACAAATATGCGGTTTTGAAGTATGGAAAATGAATCAAATTGAAGCTGACAGACAAATGCTGGAAAAGACTCGACATTTAGAAGATCATATCCAGGAAATGTTAATACACCAAGATTGTCTTTTAAAACAGCTCGAAGAAACTCGAAATTCGAACACGACGGGTGAACCAAGTATACAAAATTCACAAATTAATATGGCGTGCAACAACTGCAGTACAGCAATTGAATCCAGGAGACGACAAAGCTGCCCTTCATCGGCTAATTCAGATGGCGACCAGACGATTACCAAAGTAATTGCAAATATTCGGGAAGCGGCGCGAAGAATCACGCAATGAAGCAGTATTACACCAGATGAAGCTGTAACGAAACCCATTTAACAAGAGCACAGACATGAATTTTGAAATATATTAAATCCTCCAGGTGCTTTGAAATGTCCGATGTGGAATAGTCCCGTAGAAACCTATAGTGGCTTGAAGGGGTTTTGGCCCCCACGCATTTCTCTACGGGTTTTGATGACCGACATATTTTTCAATATGAAATCAATAGATACTAAAAAATAAAAACAGCAAAGTTAATATTATTTTTTAATTTGTGGGCTTATAATTTTTCAATAAAAATATTTGATTTTTTTTTTCTTTACAATTTATAAAAAAAACTGTGATTCGCGATTTTCTTGCACACTAAACTCCGAAATAACCTAGTGTGTTTTTTGCACGTTTTACAAAATCAAACTCTTAAAAAAACACATTTAAATACGTTGGCAGAGTTTATTTCACCCTTAAAACAGTGCGGTCATGTCCTTATTGAATTTCACAGATTCACGGACACGAAAAATAAGAGTAAGTTGAGAGACTCACCACAACATTTTTTGGACAGTGATTTTTTAAAAAAGAGAGCGAGTTGCGACTCTAGGTAAATAGATTCTCTATGATCCCAGTCTTGCTGTATGGTGCGGAAACATGGACCTTGACAAAATCGGATGAAAGTGCCTCAGGCTGTTTCGAGAGGAAAGTTCTTCGGGTCGGCTTTGGCCTTGTGAAAGGGAATGGCGAAGAGGATATAACAGCGAAATTTACTGGTACAACGACATGAACCTAGCCAGAAGGGTCAGGGTCCAGAGACTCAGATGGCTCGGTCATTTAGAGCAGATGGACACCAATGCCCCGGCCCGGAAAGCCTTCGACACTATTCCCAAGGGACGTAGGAGGAGAATAAGCCCGCGACTCAGGTGGCGGACTCAAGGGGAATAGGACCTCAATCAACTTGGAGTACAAAACTGGAGACAGCTAGTTAAGTGCACATATTTTATTTTCGTATGAAGAAAAAAAATATTTGACAAAATTTTCAAAGGAAATTGAGAATTCGTATGTTGATCAATCCATGAAGGATCTCAGACTGTGACACTGCAACCATCCATCGAATAAGGTCCCTCGCATGCACTCTCCAGTCGCCCAAACTAAGTGCTCTGGCATCCACAGTCACTAGGTCCTTGCATACCTCAGATTCGTTCTTCCTTGTCATCTCGACCCTAGAGGCTGCGTCCATCTGCTCGATGTGGCCGAGCCAATGTAGTCGTCTTGTTTTGGCTTTCTATACCACATCCACATCTTGGTACAGCTCGTATCTACAGTTCACGGTTGAACCTTCTTCTCCGTTCGCCATCGGCACATACGGGTACGGGACCAAAAATCCACAAAGAATTTTTTTTTCTTTCGGAATTACCCAATATCATTTCCCCTTTTTATCATCCAACAATCGGCGCGCGCCGTAGAGTAGGACTGGTAAAATCAAAGTCTTGCAGACACTTTGTCTTAGGAGTTTTGAACACTTACAATGGGGCGCTTCGTGATTGATGTTTGTTATAATTTAGTTGAGTTTCAGGACGAACGAGCTTCGCCTGTTCTTCAATTGCTTTGAAACGTCAAGCACAGCTCCTTGGAAGCGAACGATGATTTCTATGTCGTCCGTCTATCGTTTTTCTGCCTGGCTTAAGGCCACACTGATACCTATACCGATTATTTTGTTACAGAACGATTAATAGGACGATAGATAGCATTTTGTATGCAACATTAAGCAGGGATATGCCTCGGTAGTTTTTGCATGACATAGGATCGCCTTTCTCATAGATGGGACATATGGAGCTTATATAGACCAGGCAGTGGGCATGATTTCTTCCTCCCACACTTTGTTGATGACCTGGTACATGCGGGTCATCAAAACACCTCCTTCATTTTTAAAGAGCTCCACAGAATTGCCATTCTACCCGTCGGATTAGTTATTTTTTAGCTTTCGGAGAGCTCTTTCTATGTCTTCTATGCTTGGGCATGGGACGTGAGTTTTTATTGGCTCGACATTATACACAATCAGCAGAAGCTGGAAGTGCTGCTTGAAAGCATTTGAAATTTCCTGTCCTTCAGGGACTAGGTGTCCTTTAATGTTTCGAAGGGCCTGTGTCCCGTACCTCAAACGAGAAGCTAATTGATTCGACCTTTTAAATAAACGTCGAGTGTTGTTTTTGGCTGATGACTCTTCGGAATCTTTAATCTGAGAAACTGCGGATGCTCTTTTCTTCTTTCGCAGAGTCATTTTCTGATTTCTTCTTTTTGTTCCGTACTCTTCTCTTGCTCTACTTGTTTTTCTGTTTTCGGTTGCAGCATATGGAAACGTGTAATTTCCGGTCTCTCTTTTCAATATCGCGCATTCATCATCATACCACGGGTTCTTTTTCGTGGGATGGCTGGTAACCTACAGTGCTCTCGGATATGTTTTTCAATATTTCGCGATATAAGTTCCACAAGGTGTTGAGGTTTGTGGTATTTTGGAGGGCGCCCGGGAGTCTCTCGCTCAGGCGCTCTCTATAGTATCTGGAAATTGGAAATCTTCGGGGTGGTAAGGCAACCGATATTGAACTTCTTTCTTTTCTTGTCATTTGATAAACGAGCTCTAAACTCAGCTACTACCAGAAAGTGGTCAGAGTCGACAATTGCTCCTCGGAAAGTGCGAACGTTTAAAGTAGATGGAATTTGTATCTCCATTTGGATCCTACTTTACATAAAGTAAGTTAGGCCGTGTGTGAATTGCGTTAAAATGTGTATTAAAACTTGACGTTTGGTTCAAACTTGACAATAGCGTGGTGAATAAAATGGGTTAAAATTTATCCTGCTGTGGAGCAGGTTAAATGGGTTAAAATTTTGACGTCTTTTTTTTCATGAATGATAGAGAAATTTGCTTCTATTTTGTTGTTCTGTTCCATTCTTCTACGTTTTATTTAGTTCTGTGTAATAACTAATTATTGATTGCATTGATATTTCAAGAGCTCAAAATAAAATAATTCACATTCATCATATTTTAAAATCAAAAAACGAAATTATTTGTTTTTTGTTCTGAGAATAATAACAGATGTCAGCTATTAAAACATGTTATGCAGTGTTACCATCAGGAAAAAACAAACATCCAAAAAGGGAAATATTTGTTTGAAGATTTGCTTACTGTTGCTTCAAAATATCATATTACCACTGCAAAATCTAGAAAAATAAATAAAACAAATTTTGTTTGTTATTTTTAGTGACTTTTCATGAAATGTGTTGCTTAAAGTTTGGGTTTTTACACAAAATTATTTTACCTAGAAGAATAAAAATTTTTTTTTGAAGGAAATTTCTTAAATCATGAGAGAAATTTCTCAGCACTACGCGGAAATGTTGTTTAAAAAAATCCTTTTTAACGCAATTCACACAGCAAATGGCTAAATTTGTTCCCTTTTTTAACCAAACTTCAAATTTTAACCAAACGTCAAGTTTTAATACACATTTTAACGCAATTCACTAAGGCCGTGTGTGAATTGCGTTAAAAAGTGTATTAAAACTTGACGTTTGGTTAAAACTTGACACTAGCGTGGTGAATAAAATGGGTGAAAAAATATCCCGTTGTGGAGCAGGATAAATGGGTTAAAATTTTGACGTTTTTTTTTTTCTCATGATTGATAGAGAAGTTTGTTTCTGTTTTTTTGTTAATTTTTGGTTATTATTCAATTTTGTGGAAAGAGTTTTTTTTAAAAATGAACAATGAAAAAGAAGATGAGAAACGACGGAAAACCATAAAGCAAAATTTTAATTGTTGTCATACTTACGTACCAATTATCCAAAAAGGAAATTTTTGTTTTAAGATTTCATACGGTAGTTTCGTAAAATCGAATTATCACTGCAAAGTCAAGAAAAATAAATAAAACAGATTTTATTTGTTAGGTTTCATGATTTTTTATTAACTTTATTGTTTTAAAGTTTGGTTTTGTACGCGAAATTATTTTACGAGGAAAAGTTAAAACATTTTTTGTTGAGGGAAATTTCTGAAATCATCAGGGAAAACTTTTAGTTCTACGCAGTAATGTTGGTTAAAATAATCCCTTTTTACGCAATTCACACAGCAAATGGATACATTTCATCCCATTTTTAACCAAAGGTCAAATTTTAACCAAACGTCAAGTTTTAATACACATTTTAACGCAATTCACACACGGGCTTCGGCCGTAGCTTAAAATTTGGTTTTGTACACAAAATCATTTTAACTAGAAGAGTAAACACATTTTTTGTTGAGGGAAATTTCTTCAATCATAAAGGAAATTTCTTAGTTCGACGCAGAAATGTTGGTTAAAAATATCCCTTTTAACGCAATTCACACAATTCACAATTTAACCAAACGTCAAATTTTAACCAAACGTCAAGTTTTAATACACATTTTAACGCAATTCACACACGGCCTTAGTTATTTATTCGTAAATCATAGTTGAATTCCATTTAAAAAGCAAAAAACACTATGCACTGCACTTTGTACTGTTATTTAAATATTTAAAACATGCGCAGGCTTTTAAAATTGAGCCTAGGCTTTTCACCTTATTGAGCTCAGCACACAGGCCTACCCATTGCAAATGTATTGGTTCGGCCTCCCATTTGAAATGTATTGAAAAGCCTATACATTTACATTGGGTAGTATATTTTATCAAATTTAATTTTTTTAGTCGAAAGAGAGTAAAATGCCTTGAGTTGCGACTCTAGGTATACCTCCTCTGTGACTGGGATGATGAGTGTGTTGTACAGTTTTACCTTAGTTGCTAGAGAGAGGGCTTTTCCCAAAGAAACAGCAATTCGCAAGAGTAATTATTCGTCTGATCTCGGCGCTGGTGTTATTGCCGTGTTTATAGCGGAGCCTAGGTATACAAACTCCTCTACTACCTAGAAGTTGTATGCGTCTATTGTGACGTTCAGTCCGAGCCGTCGGTATTGGGTGTCCTTCTTCGAAGACAGCATATACTTCGTTTTTCCCTCATTTACCGCTAAACCGATTTTTGCCGCTTCTGTCTCAATCCTCACAAAGGCGCCATTGACATCACGCTGTGTTCTTCCCATTATATCAATATCATCGGCGTACGCGAGAAGTTGAACAGATTTTTGGAAGATAGTGCCTCTGGTGTTGACGGTGGAGTTCTGCACTATCTTCTCAAGAACGATGTTAAAGAAATCGCATGACAGTGCATCGCCTTGTCTGAATCCTTTTTTGACGTCGAAAGATTCCGTGAGCTCGTTGCCAACCTTGATGGAGCCGCGTGAGTTCTCCATCGTCATTTTGCACAAGCCAATGAGCTTGGCAGGGACGCCAAAATTAGACATAGCTTTGTACAGTTCGTCTCTGTAGATGCTGTCATACGCGGCCTTAAAATCGATGAAAAGGTGGTGGGTATCGATTTGGAGTTCATAGGTCTTTTCCAGGATCTGCCGCAACGTGAAAATTTTTTCGATGGTTGACTTTCCTGGCCTGAAGCCACATTGATAAGGACCAATCAGATTGTTGACGAAAGGCTTCAGACGTTCACATATTACGGCAGAGAGGATCCAAATCCATCTTTAAATTACCCAAAAAACTGGAGGTTTTATATATTCGGAACTTGATGAAAAAATAAATAGGTAAAATAGAGTGGCGCGACAGCTCTTGAAGAGCCAAGGTCTAAGTGGCTTACTCTAGTCAACAATATAATAGGTGCGTGTGAAGAATTGAGGGGACCTACAATTTTAACGCCTATTCCGAACGGCAAAGTTGAAAAGCACTTTTTCATATTTTGTCAGTTGCTTGCAAGAGTCAGTGCCCGTAAAGATGAAATAAAAACTAATTTTCTCAAATGTTCAGACCAAACATCAACTCGAACCCGTGACTTAGGGTGCTCGTTTTTGGTTTTTCCACGGTACCGTTGGAAATATGTTAAACTACTCAAAGAGCGAGAAATTCCATTTTGAATAATAATTGAATTGCGAGCCTTTTAATAAACTTACTTATCAACCGATCTTGAGCACGTCACATTTCCCAAGAGTTCTGTTTAAGTATTTACTTTTACAGTCATCAAAGTCATTTTTTGACAATCATTTCTTTTTGACGGTAGCTACCAGAGATTAAAATGAGTATGTTTGAACAGTTCGAACATGTCCAACTTTTTCTTGTGTGCTTGTTCATACTCGTTCGTTTGCAACCCTTATTTATGAATAAATTGATTCATAAGTAAAAAGGCTTGTAAGTCAAACCAAGCAAGCAGAGGAAACTCGTAAATATTTTTCGGTTTCGATCATTTTAAGTCAAATTGATTCA
>CAKKXW010000001.1:48063572-48074050 GCA_920937365.1 Sphaerophoria rueppellii
ACATTTTATTGGATTAAGAAGAATGTGGTCATTACTAGAACAGATGTTTTTGTAAATTTTCATATCATCTGCGAAGATGAGAATTTTGCTATTACGTACACATAACGGGGCATCATCAATAGTGAAATTAAAAAGTAGAGGTCCTAGATGGCTACCCTGAGGAACTCCCGAATTAGCAAAAAATGACTAAGACTTAGTATACGTCGTCGTTAGTTGTTCGGGACCATACGAAGTTGGTCAATTATTTCAAAAATAGTTTCTAGCGAATTGATCAAATTCTCATAGATGTCGTTAGTAGAACCAGGTGGAATATAGCATGCAACCACATAGACGAAACCAGATGGCATTTGTATTTTCACGCAGAGTATTTCTAGCGAAGATTGCAAAAAATTTTGCTACTGTTTTTGGCGAATGTTTTGAAAACACAACATTCATTTTCCGGAAAACTGGAAGCTATTCCAATTTTTTTTTTTCCAAATTTCATACAGTTTTAGACCAAAAATAGACAGGATTCAAATTTCAAGTTTCTATCTTAACTGAATCTAGTAGCCGCCGGAAATGGGTTTTAATATGTGTCTTAGGCTGTGTGTGAATTGGGTTAAAAAGTGGTAAAAACTTGACGTTTGGTTAAATTTCGGAGATCACACGATGGTTCGTATTAAATAAAATTTGTTTAAAATTTAAATTTAAAATATGACAGTTGTGGTTAAAAATTGATCCATTTTTAACTACAATTCATCCAACTCGCACACGACCTTAAAACTTGTATTGCAAACTACTCGTACGTTGGCCGTACTTATGTGAATAGTGCAACAGCTCTTCATTTCACTTGTCCGTTTCATCTATTTACAAATAAATTTTACTGAGATAAAAATTTAGATTTCGTTGTGAACAAAAGTAGTTTTAATTTTTGCACACATACAGAATCGGAAAAAGCGCGGAGCTGTGATAAAATTTGTCCGTTCTATTTCCTCAATTTCCGGAACCAAGAAGTCCTTTACTATCCTGATCCCGGCATCCCGGGATAGCGAAAACCATTCACGAAAACTGTGCGGTTAACCTCATTTTCGAAAAAAGTACAATTTTTCAGAAAATTGTTCCTTCCGGCTAAAGGGAGGCGAAATAGACCCCTCCCCCATACGATGTTTTTCTTGTCTCACCTCAACCTACACGCTCTAGCATTTTGGCACAACGCTCGGGAATCACCCTGTATATGTTTGCAGCGATAGAAGCGTTCAAAAACTCCATAAAAATCCAATGAAACTTCAACACTGAATATTTTCAATGTTCTGCACCAAAAAAGCATAATCTTTGTATATAAACTTATTAATTTGTAAGCTTGAAGTTATAAATCTGTCCACAGGTTCCGAACATAAGATCCATTTTGGTTAAGGCATTAGAAGATGCTCCAATTATAATAATTTATGTATTCATTAAAAACATAGTGGATTGCCCTTCTCTTTACCTAGTTTACTTTGTGTATTTGCAATATTAAGTAGATTTGCAAATTTTTCGTCCTCTCAGTGTATCTATCAAGAAACATGGAAAAGTGCACATTTTACTTAATAGCAGATTCGTTATAGAAATACAGAAACCTGATAGCTCTGCTATTTTAAATTAGCAATCGTGATTTGTCCCTCTAGAAATTTGTTCGTCTAGGCAGAACTATTACCCGCTTAATTCCCAATTTAGACACTTTAATTACTGCATAAAACATGTCATCCATTAGTCTTCGTATAAGACCCACGATATGCAATTCGACATAAGATTGGGCTTCTGTTTTTAGAGGAAATTCGATACTCAATTCATTGCAACACAGTAAGCAGAACAAACGGAAAAACAGAACCAGTAGCTGATCTGGTATTTTATTCGTATTTCTCCTCATTAATTGGCCTCCGTATAGAGACGTTTCCAAAAGGAAAATTCGTCGGTCGTCGCCACCGTCGCGTCGCGTCGCGTCGTTGTCTACGGTCTACCCACGAATTTTCTGACTTACTTGTCTTTGGGCGCCCCCTACACGTGGTGGTGATGACTATACAACGACGACGCGGACGAGTTATAACAAAGACTACTACGACGACGACATAATGGCCTCTTGTTCGTCATGATCGAACAGCCAGCAACAAAATCGGCAGCACCCGCAGCAACAGCAGCAGCTCACCATCATCAAGCAGTGGTAAAGAACGACCTCATCCTGAGTTGGAGCTGGCCATATAACGGAGCTACAACGGCAGCATTTTGATTTAATTCAGTTTTGATTTCGATTTAATCACGAACTACAACTTTATGCCATGTGTACTTGAGGAGTGATTTAATGAAAGCCATAAATTACCCAACGAAAGACTAACTGCGGCTTTATGGTTGCAAGAATGGCCCCCTCAATGCGCCACTGTTGTCTACTAGTTTTTCTGTTCCTTCTGTCCACACCACGAGCCATAGTGAGTGCGGTCGCTCCAGTTGGATGCCCTCTCGCTATAGCCATCGAGTGCCATAAAATTCCAAACTCAAGTCTGAGCAACTCATCTGACCGTAGCACTAGAATATAGCAATAGATCGCTGTGCATTCAAGAGATAGATCAACGGAATAAAGTGAACTACCTGAGTTCCTGTCATTGGGATCCGAATCCGAATTTGTTGGATTCAGCGGTTATAGACTTGCCTATTGAAAGCACGATCCATAAAAACCGAACAAGTGTGTTGTCAAGCTCAAGGCGGCTCGTGCGCTTGTTGCGGCGATTCTAACGTTTAAGCTATACAATTTACGATGGCTTCCTGCGAAGATTTCTTCTTGGTCTTCCTTTCTGACGACAGACTGCCTCTGTTTTTGGAATTTAATAGTACAATATAAAAATAGTGCAGGTGCAAGATGAATTTTTGTAAAGTTCAGAAGCAGCATGTTCTGCAGGAAAAATTTCTAACGAGGCTTAAGAATAGGTTACATTCTTTTTATTAAGACAAGAGCTAATAAGGTTGCGTGATGTATTCGACATTTCAGAGTATGTTTCAGGACTTTTTTAGGAATTTCGACAATTTTATGAGGCAAACGAAATAATGAATGAATTGAACACAACTTTTTAAGCAGCAATAAAATCTGAACCATAGGGCAACGGGCGATGTTCGGAAGTTTTATTTTTCACTACTTTGATCGTTTTTCTCATGTCTACATGTTGATGTCGACTTCAAGATGTTTCTTTAGGCGATCGTGAAAGTTTTTGTTCTAAGATATACCGAGGTACCTATACCTTAAATTCCAATTTTTTTGACAGATTAATTCAAATCTTTTCGTTTGTGGGCTTAGGTACTGCTCTCTAACAGCCGTTTACTTAATATAAGAAAGAAAAACATTTCAGTTACACTATTTAAAACCCATGAACGATTGAACCGGTTTTGATGAAAATGATGGTGGAGTAGAAGCCTACCTCATCCGGTTGACGCTATTTTGCCATAAATAAAAAATGTATAGGTTAGGTTAGGTTAGGTTAAAGTGGCTCTGAATACAGAATCCACACACTTAGGCCAAAAGAAAAGGCCCATTGTGATACCACATGAATCTAGAGAATTACTTCTTACTAGTCGAACCATTTTGAGCTTTTTATAAAGCGAAGAAGATATTTGATATCTTTATTAGCTAGTTCACTGGGGTTATCATAAAAGTAATCGCCCAGATAAAGCTCTCGTCCTAGTGAAAGAGCAGGGCAAGTGCAGAGAAGGTGAGAGATTGTTTCCTCTTCCTCCTCGTCCATACAGCTCCTGCAAAAGTCATTTGAGGCTACACCAAGTCGTGTTGCGTGTCTGCCTATAAGACAGTGTCCCGTTAGGACACCTATTAAGGAGCTAATATGAAGTCTGCTTTGAGATAGCAAGTCTTTCGAGCGCTTTAGGTCCAGTGTAGGCCAAATGAGTTTTGTGGCTGCGCACGTTGGTAAATTGTGCCACCTAGAATTTGTTATCTTTAAGGCTGTTTCTCTTAGCAGAAGTTTACATGTAGCTATCGATATAGCTATCTTTTCCTTTTCAGGTGAAATAGGTATGATGGTTCCATTTTTAGCGAGTTCATCGGCTCTACGATTTCCTGTGATGTCTCTGTGGCCCGGCACCCAACAGAGGTGAATGTTAAATTGCTGCGCCATCTCCATAAGAGACGATCGGCAATCGAGGGCCGTTTGAGATTTGGTTGAGACACCGTAAAGAGATTTAATAGCAGCCTGACTGTCAGAGAAGATGCGGATATCCGAAGTTGATATCACGTTTTCTCTTAGCCAGGAGAGAACCTCTTTGATGGCTAAAATTTTCGCTTGGAAGACGCTACAATGATTAGGGAGGCGGAATGAGATGCTTAGATTAAGCTTTTCTGAGTACACACCACTACCAACTCCATCACTTGTCTTGGATCCATCTGTATAAAAATTAATGCTTTTGTCATCCAGGAGTGTTTTGTCTTCGCATTCGTCTCTGCATGGAAGTTTTTTCCCGAATTGGGGGTTTGGAATGGTGTAGTCCATGGACTTTGGTATAGAACCGAAGAAGTTCAAAATGATGGAATGTCCCACATTATTGTTGGTCCATTGAGATGAGGCGCTGAGCCTTATAGCTGTACTCGCCGCCACTTGTTTGCTAAAAATTTCGAGGGGTGTCAGATGGAGGAGAGTGTCTAACGCTGCTGAGGGTGTGGTTCTCAATGCCCCGCTTATGCAGAGACATGCAGTGTGTTGGACTCTGCTGAGTTTGTCGCAGTAAGTGACTTTCTCCAGTGCAGTCCACCATACTGCAACCCCGTACATGAGTATTGGTCTGATGACCGATGTGTATAGCCAATAGGTTATGCGAGGTTGAAAACCCCATTTGCTTCCTATGGCTTTCTTGCAAGAGAAAAGAGCTACTGTAGCTTTCTTAACTCTTTCCTGAATATAAGGTTTCCAACTTAATTTTTTATCCAGTATTAGCCCAAGATATTTGGCTTCATTGGTGAAAATTAGTGGTACACCTTTTATTGAAGGAGGTACAATTATTGGAATCTTGTATTTCAGTGTGAAAAGAACGAGGTCTGTTTTTTGGGGATTAATACTAAGTCCACATTGATCAGCCCATCTAGTGAGCATATTAAGTGCGTTTTGAAGGAGGTCTCTTAGTATATTAGGATGTTTTCCTGTGACGGCGATAGCAACATCATCGGCATACGCAATCACTCTGTACCCTTCATCCTCGAGGGATATTAGCAGTTCGTTAACTACTATGTTCCACAGGAGAGGGGACAGAACACCACCTTGCGTAGTGCCTCTACTTTTCGTACAAAAATCCCCCATCTTAGAGTTGATGATCCTGCTTTTTAGCATTATATTAATCAACTCACAGAGTGAGTATCCGACGTTTAGGGTCGTCATAGCAGGAGTGATAGCAGATGTGTCAACGTTGTTGAAAGCACCTTCAATATCAAGGAAGGCAACCATAGTATATTCCTTTTGCTCTAGGGAGTATTCGATAGTCCTTCCCAGAGTATGCAAGGCTTTTTCTACCGATTTCCCTTTGCAGTAAGCATGCTGAGACATCGATAGTCTCTTATCAATGCTATTACGTATATGGATATCAATCAAATTAGGGTTGACATGCGAGCCTTTGCCTGCCTTGGGAATAAATACTACCCTTACTTCTCTCCATCGCTGAGGTAAATAGACCAGATCTAGACAACTTTTGAAGATCATATCAATGATGGGCAAAGTTATATCGGTGGTATATTGTAGCTCAGCTGGTATGATTTGATCTGAACCAGCTTCCATGGCTTTATTGAGGGCTGCTGTAAGCTCATCGACTTTTCGATCAAGTTCGAGAGCGCACAAGGTAGGAACAGAAAGTTCTGGTTTGATCAGACTTTTCAGAGTTGTCCTATATTTTGGCCAATCTGTTTTCCTAAAATTCCGGAATTGGATCGGTTTTGGGGAATCTTCAATGAGTGTGAATTGGATGTATCTATGATCGGAGAACGAGTGCTTCTTTGATACTCTCCAATTCACTATTTTATTTGAAAGATGTAGCGAGACAAGAGTTATATCTAGTACTTCTTGTCGATTTTAAGTAACGAAGGTTGGTTCATTACCTACGTTACTTACTACTAGATTAGATGATAAGATATAATCAAAAAGAGACTCACCTCTGTCATCTATATCGGTACTACCCCACGTAGTATGGTGCGCATTGGCGTCACAACCGATAGTTAAGTTGGTTTTCCGTCCTCTGGATTCAGTGACCGTCTTGTCCAAAATGGTAAAATAATGTATAGGTAGATATAATAATAAAAAACTCATTGTAGGTAAATCAGGTCAAGCCACTTAGTGAAGCCTAAGAATTTCTATCTAATGTTTTCAGTACCGAGACACAATTTACGTTTGTAATGATCCTACAGGTTGTGACGTCTTAATATACTCCAAGACAACGATTTTTTGCCACGATTTCTTGTATATATAAATCTAGAAGCAAAATGTTGATTATTCGTCATTCTTGAATCGAATACGATACATGGATGCTGTAAATTTGTGATGTTTATGTTGTACGTGAATAAGAGAACGTTGAATGTAAGCATTTTCTTACAAGTGTGTGTGAAAACGCGACCCAAGCAAAAGTATAAAGGACAACGAATTTCGGATATGCAAGTGGAATGTTAGATCCCCTAATAGACCGCGTGCTGCCAAACAGTTAGCAGAGACCTTCAACTGCTACAAAGCAGACATTACCGCTATCCAGGAAATGCGATGCCATGCCATCGCATTTCCTGGATAGCGGTAAAAGGAGGATAAGAAACTGCGAAATCTACTATGGCGATTGTTACAGAGAACAACAACAGCGACCCTTTGGGTGCGGATTCGTCGTGGGAGGCAGACTCAGGCAAAAAGTCTTGAGCTTCAAATGTGTAAGCGAACGCATCACAACGATCCCAATCAAGGCTAAATTCGGGAACATTAGCCTAATATGTGCGCATGCCCCCACAGAAGAGAAAAAGGACGACACCAAAGACGAGTTCTAAGCGCTCCTTGACAAAACGTACGAGCAATGTCCTAGCTTTGACATTGAAAATGTCTTCGGCGATTTTAATGTAAATCTGGGAAAAGAGGACATCTTTGGTGGAACAGTCGGAAAGCACAGCCTGTACACGACACCACATCCGATAACGGATTCAGGCTGATCGATTTTGCTGCGGGGCGAAATGTTGTGGTAGAAAGCAACGGTTTCCCTCATCTCAACATCCATAAAGGTACATGGAGATTTCCTGATCAATCAAATGTCAACCAGATTGATCACATTGCGATCGACGGAAGGCATTTGTCCAGCATTGCAGATGTTCGAACTTTCCGAGTAGCTAACATCGACTCCGACCACTACCTCGTCGTAGCCAAGGTAGTAGTGCTACGAATATCCCGACAACGGCCAAAACAAGGAAATGCTGCAAGAAAATTCGACGTCGGACGGCTACAATCGCAAGAGATCGCCAGATCATTCTCTGATCGAGTGTCAAGTAACCTCTTAAGGAGTCCTATGCCGCCAACATCAAGTATCGAAGACCAGTGGCAACATTGCCAAAGAGCAGTTAGAGATGCCGCCTCTAATGTGCTGGGTTTCTCACAGCCACCAAAACGAAACCCCTGGTTTGATGAAGAATGCAGGCAGGCCCATGCAGCCAAGCAGGAGGCATACAAATCGGCGTTGCATAGAAGGATAAGAGCTGCTCGTGAACTCTACGAGCAAAAGAGGAGAGAGGAACGCCGGCTTCTCAGGAGAAAAAAGAGAGAGCATGAGAAGCGTCAGATCGAGGATGTTGAGAGAACAAACAGCAGGAATGAAGTCCGGAGGTTTTACCGAAAGGTTAAACAGCTGGCTCAAGGTCATCGAGCAAGAACCGATGCCTGCAGAGATAAACAAGGCAACATCATAGCAGAATCGCAGTCAATGCTGGGGATTTGGAAAGACCACTTCTGTAGATTGTATAACGGCGACGACGAACAAAATACCGCCGTCAGACAGGAGCCTTTCATCGGACACGATGATAGCCAACAATTCCGTGAACCCGACCTAGAAGAAGTGAAAACCGCAATATCACGGCTGAAATCCAACAAAGCCGCTGGAGCAGATGGACTAGCTGCTGAGTTGTTCAAAGCAGCAGGCGACGAGCTAGATAGATCATCTGTAAGATATGGTCAGAGGAATGCATGCCCGATGAATGGAACCTCAGCATTGTTTGCCCGATCCTGAAAAAGGGAGATCCTCTTAACTGCGCCAACTATAGAGGAATAAGTCTACTTAACATCGCCTACAAGATCCTCTCTGCCGTAATATGTGAACGTCTGAAGCCTTTCGTCAACAATCTGATTGGTCCTTATCAATGTGGCTTCAGGCCAGTAAAGTCAACCATCGACCAAATTTTCACGTTGCGGCAGATCCTGGAAAAGACCTATGAACTCCAAATCGATACCCACCACCTTTTCATCGATTTTAAGGCCGCGTATGACAGCATCTACAGAGACGAACTGTACAAAGCTATGTCTAGTTTTGGCATCCGTGATGGCAAGCTCGTTCGCTTGGGCAAAATGATGAACTCACGCTGCTCCAACAAGGTTGGCAACGAGCTTACGGAATCTTCCGAAGTCAAGACAGGATTCGGACAGGCCGATGCACTGTCGTGGGTTTGCCTTAACATCGTTCTTGAAAAGATAGTGCAGAACTCCACGGTCAACAACAGGAGCATTTTTTTCAAAAATTCTGTTCAACTTATCGCGTACGCTGATGGTATTGATATAAAAGGAAGAACACAGCGTGATGGCGCCTTTGTGAGAATTGAGACGGAAGCGGAAAAAATGGGTTTAGCGGTAAATGAGGGAAAAACGAAGTATATGTTGTCTTCAAGGAAAGACACCCAACACCGACGGCTCGGACAGAACGTCACAATAGACACATACAACTTCGAGGTAGTAGAGGAGTTTGTCTACCTAGGCTCCGCTATAAACACGGGCAATAACACCAGCGCCGAGATCAGACTCTTGATAATCGCTGCTACTTTGGGCTAAGATAGCAACTGAGTGGAAAAGCTCTCTCTCGAGCAACTAAGGTAAAATTATACAACATACTCATCATCCCAGTCCTTCTGTATGGTGAAGAAGCATGGACCTTGACAAAATCGGATGAAAGTGCCTTAGGCTGTTTTGAGAGGAAAGTTCTTCGGGTTATCTTTGGCCCCGTCTACATTGAAGGGGAATGGCGTAGAAGATATATCAGCGAACTTTACGGGTTGTACAACGACATGGACCTAGCCAGAAGGGTCAAGGTCCAAAGACTCAGATGGCTCGGTCATTTAGAGCGGATGGACAGGGACACCAATGCTCCGGCTCGGAAAGCCTTCGACACTATTCCCGAGGGTTGTAGAAAGAGAGTAAGACTGCGACTCAGGAGTCAGGAGGCGCACTCAAGTCGAAGAGGACCTCAATCATCTTGGAGTGCAAAACTGGAGACAGCTAGCTAAGGACAGAGCGGGCTGGTGGAGACTGTTGATGTAGGCCCAAGTTCACAACGGACTGTAGTGCCTCCTTAAGCAAGTAAGTGTGTGAAAACGTAAAATAATTTTCAACCCATGAATCGCTTGAATCTTCATGGATTTATGCATCAAATATGATGCATTCGGAGGTTGACCTTTGACTTCAAGACTATTTGGAGGTTTTAAATTTAGAATTTTCCAGAATTACCGAAACAACTTTTGTCGAATTTTCTACAGTCACAAAACGTTGTTGGATCATAAACGTTTCCAACGCTAGTAAAATACCATTGCTAACAAAAAGGGGACTTTAATCGGTACCTACCCATCTTCACTGGACAAATAGAAAACTTATGGAAATTGGGACGTCACACCACAAAGCGGTGGCAGCCAGCGAGCGTTACATAAAAAAAACGGCAATTTCTTAAGACTTCACCATCAGAGTCACAGTCATATAAAAAATTGCAAACATAGTTTAGTTTTGTGAGCTGATGTTGTGGTCTCGTCTTTCCCTAATTAAATCACAATATTATGCGCGTATTCACTGAGAAAGATAAAAACTTGCTCATGTGTTTTTTTTTTTTTTTGTTTGTCTTCCTAGACTTGTTGCATTCGAAGAAGTTAATTGCCAGGTGGATCGTTATAGGAACAACGGTGCCAAGATGGTAACACAGTCAGTGGACATCGTCTTCGTCATTCTGCGTTAACAGTTTTACTTCGTAGGCACATCCAAGTCGTGCGTTTTATTTTTTCCCTGAATGTTCCGTGATAGTGTGTAATTTAATTACAGATAAATTTCATAAATAGCGGAACGGTTTTCAATATTGCTAGGTGGACCGTTAATTGAAGAAGCTTACGTTGTTCAGATCCTTCTGTTTGTTTTTTTTTTTTTTTGTGTACTCGTTCAAAAATAGAAAGAGTCACTTATGCGCGTATTATAACACTAAATTAATCCCTTTCTGCTCTG
>CAKKXW010000001.1:48098526-48110558 GCA_920937365.1 Sphaerophoria rueppellii
GACATCTGACATATTGCCGCTGCTGCTTGTTTTGTGGCGGCAGTCTGTCCTCGGAAAGTAGCCTGTGCTACTATCGGTTGTTAAGACACTTGGGTAGGCGATGTTTAGTAGACTTATTCCTCTATAGTTGGCGCAGTTTAGAGGATCTCCCTTTTTCAGGACCGGGCAAACAATGCTGAGGTTCCATTCATCGGGCATGCATTCCTCTGACCATATCTTACAGATGATTTGGTGCATGCTCCTATCTAGCTCGTCGCCTGCTGCTTTGAACAACTCTGCCGCTAGTCCATCTGCTCCAGCGGCTTTGTTGGATTTCAGCCGTGATATTGCCTTTTTGCTTCTTCTTGGTCGGGTTCACAGAATTGTTGGCTATCATCGTGTCCGATGAAAGGCTCCTGTCTGACGGCGGTGTTTTGTTCGTCGTCGCCGTTATACAGTCTACAGAATTGGTCTTTCCAAATTGACTGCGATTCTACTATGATGTTCCCTTGTTTATCTCTGAAGGCATCGGTTCTTGGTCGATGACCTTGAGCAACACTCGTTTTTTTTTTAATATGCCAAGAAGAGAAGAGGGAATAGGAGAGAGGGTTTAATAGAAGGTGTCGGCGTATATAGGTCTTGAAATTCTGAATATTGCAATGACTGGGGAAGACAGTTATATTAATTGTTCAATCTTCGCTAAGTACGGGTAAGAAACGAAGCTGTTTTTTATTCACCATCGTAGAATGCTGCTTTAGTTAGATATTAATAATCCAAGCATATTTTGCGGTATGCGGTTGCTGATCCACATCCCAAGAGGAGGCTTGATTTCATTGTGAGACACGAGTAGATATGCTGAAATTGCTGTAAGTGAAATGGAATCTATACTAATATATAAAGTAAGACTTTTGTTTGTTTGTCGGTTGTATGTTTGTAGTCGATAAACTAACAAACAAACAAAAATCCCACTTTATAAATGATGGACAATTGTTCTTCTTTGAACTGATTGTGCAGTAGGAGGTTCTGAAAATAAAAGAAATAATGATAAATACCAAAAAACATTGATTTCAATTTACTTACTCGAAAATTTTGTTTTTAAATTCAGGAAACTGACAGCCGACATCAGTTTTTTGAAATGTCTCTCCAATTTTCATTTCTTTTCATTTGATTTCAATTCCTATTCATTCTTTTGTATTATATTTAAGGCTGAACTCCTACTTAAGCTTTTGATCCAAGAAAATGTTTACACGCGAATTCTTGGGTAAGATTTTCTGTACTAAAGAAAATTTTAACATCGATATTAAAAAAAGCGTAGATTTTAGTTTCCAGTCTCTGTGCATGTATATTTCACATTATGAATATTAGGTACCTCTACCTACATTTTGGTCTCGGTCAAAATTAGGCCTGTGTCGTTCGCGATTGATTCGTTCATTTTCGTTCTAGATCAAAACCAAAAGTAGAGTTAAGGACTCTTCACGAACAACTGGAAAATTTCAGAATGGGTTTTTGAATGGAAAATAGAAAGTTCTTGATGAGAAACTCGGATAGATACTCATTGGTTTCCAAAGGGAAACTGGAAAATTTGTGATGGGGAACTAGAAAGCAAGAAAAAGTTGAAAAATATTGGAAAAATGGAAAATTTGATATGCAAAAAAAATTGACTTAACAAAAATCTCAAAATCACTCTTCCAAATGAAATGCATTAGTTTTGAAATGGTAAAATGGAAAACTCTTGAAGAGCAAGAAAAGCCGAAGCCAAATTTTGAATGGATTTTTAACAATGGGAAAAAAGGGAATTCGTGATGGGGAAATCTCCTTAAGAGATTAGAATGTAGAACTCGCGGCTTCAGGACTGCTTACGAACTCAAATTCAGTCGAATTGTGAAGTACAGAGATACGTTTATTTGCCTAACAACAAATATATGAATCTGAATACCACACTCTGTAGTGTCGTAATGGGGTAGCAAATATGGGTTGACGTACTGGGTAGCACAAACGGGAAGCGTTTAAGGGGTAGTGGTAGTGTGGTAGAGGGATATCGATTATTATCGATTAAGGCAGTACGAAGTCTACAGGGTCAGCTAGTTTGAAATAAATCTCAACATATTTAAACAATTTTTTAACTGTCCTGAATAGTCGGTATCGTTGATGGAGGTAAAATGAGTGGTTGTAATAATAAATCAACGTTTTGAATCCATTTTTTAGGATAAAATTGGTGAAGAAGTTTTGTAGAAACATACCAAAAAACAGAAACATGAATGGGAAGACAATAAAATTCTGGATGACAAAAGCATTCATTTTTATACAGATGGATCCAAAACAAGTGATGGAGGTGGTAGAGGCATCTCATTCCGCCTCCCTAATCATTGTTGCGTCTTCCAAGCGGAAATTTTAGCGATCAAAGAGGTTCTCTCCTGGCTAAGAGAAAACGTGATATCAACTTCGGATATCCGCATCTTCTCTGACAGTCAGGCTGCTATTAAATCTCTTGACGGTGTCTCAACCAAATCTCAAACGGCCCTCGATTGCCGATCGTCTCTTATGGAGATGGCGCAGCAATTTAACATTCTCCTATGTTGGGTGCCGGGCCACAGAGACATCACAGGAAATTGTAGAGCCGATGAACTCCCTAAAAATGGAACCGTCATACCTATTTCACCTGAAAGGGAAAAGATAGGTATACCGATAGCTACATGTAAACTAAAAGAAACAGCCTCTTAAAGATAACAAACTCTAGGTGGCCCAATCTACCAACGTGCGCAGCCACAAAACTCATTTGGCCTTCACTGGACCTAAAGCGCTCGAAAGACTTACTATCTCAAAGCAGACTTCATATTAGCTCCCTAATAGGTGTCCTTCCGGGACACTGTCTTATAGGCAGACACGCAACACGACTTGGTGTAGCCTCAAATGACTTCTGCAGGAGCTGTATGGACGAGGAAGAAGAGGAAACAATCTCTCACCTCATCTGCACTTGCCCTGCTCTTTCACTAAGACGCAAACTTCATCTGGGAGAGTACTTTTACGAAAATCCCAGTGAACTAGCTAATAAGGATATCAAATATCTTCTTCGCTTTATAAAAAGCTCAAAATGGTTCGACTAGTAAGAAGTAATTCTCTAGATTCATGTGGTATCACAATGGGCCTTTTCTTTTGGCCTAAGTGTGTGGATTCTGTATTCACAGCCACTTTAACCTAACCTAACCTAACCGTTGTAGAAACAACAAATTCCTGATTCTCTAGAACCATTTATTTCCAAATATTAGGTGTAATTATCCCCTTCTTTCTGCTTCGTACAGTCATGTTTCAACAAAAATCGGCATTTTTAAAATAGTTTTTACTGGGATATACCTAAATGATGCAAAATAATATTCTAATGTCAAGCCTTTTCCGAAATTTCCTATTATTCAGCCCTATCGAGGTATTTTTCGGAGCGGAGAATTTTCCGCAACGCAAATATGGTCGGAGCTTAAATTTGTATTCGAGCTAATTGTCATCGAACAAAAATATGGCAACCAGCTTTAAACACAATTAAAAACAAAAAAATCCGCAAACAATTTTCTGCGGACAGATCGGAAATAAAACTATTAAAAATGAAGGAAAATAAAGCTAGTCATCGCACCACATTGTTACTCATCGTACTGCGTTACTTCATATCGGAAAAAATTCCGAAATGTAAGTCGGAAGAATACCTCGAAGCAAAAGTTGTCCGAAACGTACGAAATCGGACAAAATTCCGCTCCGAAAAATACCTCGATAGGGCAGATTGTTATGCTCTGTTACGTCTTTTCAGAATACGTTTTGACATCAGGATCTAATAATGTCAGTACCTTTTCTATTTCTTTTGTTTATAAGAAATTCCTTTTTGTCCATACATCTGTTAAATCATTTTCGATTATTGAAAATGACCACACGTACGTTGGTTCACCTCTATTCGACCAATCCCTTTCCGCCATATGGTCCTGTCAATAAATTTCAATGAAGTCCTCGCCAATAGCCTGTCAATGGTCAACCCCTATTAACGCCATGCCATCTGTTCGAAAGTGTTTCCTCGATTGGTAATCATGTTCGACTATCGCACACCTCCCAAAAATATTGACCGCACTTCTAATCAACATCAACACTATTATACCGTCATCATCACTTCGACTTTCGCTATAGGGTATCGAAAAGAAAAGAAAAAGAATTCTTAACAATTTCCGCAGAACACAAAACCAAAGGCAACTTCAGTGGCGGAGCCACTGTTCCATCTGCAGCACACAACTCGCCATCAACATTATAATCATAAAGACAGATTCTTTGGTGGAGCCTGTGTCCCAAGTTAGCTACTGCCAAAGCCAATATGCGCGATGAGGCGCAGACGTACCAAACATGTACGTGACCTATGATCTTCTTCAAATGAGACACTGGCACCAGAATGTCCGCCGCAAATAACCATTCTAGCTTCCAAGTTCCACGACCTTTTGCAGCAGTGTTACAATGTCCAGCATGCACCTAGCTGTTTGTTGTATGTTTCTTCTCTGTTGTGGACTGCTCCTGTCAATGTTGGATTAATGTGGACGTAAGCGTACCACAAAATTGACCAGGAAACCGCATGCACTGCACACAGGACAAACCTCAACCGAACAGCAAAAATCCAATCGGACAAATCAATTTCAAGAAGCTTTGGCTGCGGTATCCCCTGTTGGGAATTGGAGAAAATACTTGCAACGATTCCAACGACAATTTGAGCGCTAATGATATGAGAACTGTAACTGCAGATGAGTTTCGTTCAGTTTTTAAATTTTAAAAAGAATGAGGAAGTCATCAGGGTTGCCAACGTTTAATAACACGAAGCAAATGGTCTTTACATATTAGATGACGCTTAACCTAACTGCCTATTAGTCTCATAATAGTTGAGGAATTTATTTTTGAACCTTGACTTTAGTGAGTCAATTTGCAAAGAAGACGTCTAATACCTCCTCAGCTTTAAGAAATCAAGAATCTACTTAAATGGCAGCCCTGTGAAACTTCTCCCCCGTTATAACACCCACAGCCATGCCAAGCTAAAAATTCTGAATAGTATCCCTTAGACTGGACCACTGTGATCCCCCTTCCCCCCTTACTTATTATTACTCAGCAGTATTAATATTTTCATCGGAATGTGATTAATGGCCACGATGTCGTCTGTGAACAAAAAAGACGCAACACACAGTGCACCACGGGGCTGCAGGAATTGAGAGTTCTTCAGATCGCAGGTTATTATATGCTTCGCGGGATATCCTTGTGAGTGGCTTTTTTTTATTTTGTTGAAATGATCTCAGTTTTATGGAGTAGGAGGATGCATATTGGCATTGTTTTGTTTTGTTTTTATTTTTGTGCGCCGTTTCATCATCTTCGTCATCTCGTTCAGCAATAATCTTATACTTGGTGCCATGGGATCCGAGGCATCCACCAGGGTCCTTTTGTAAGTGAAGCGTTAAAATACATTTCATGGCCTCTTTTTCGGATGGCAGGTATGAATCTGAAATCTGCATCATCAAAAAAACAAAAGAAGACAAAAAAAACAAAAATGCAGAGTTGCCTCCTGTGTGCTTTATCAGATGTGTTTCCTTGTTTACATGATCTTTTGCTGAGGCTTTTTTTCTGTGTGTTTTTCAACTGTGGCTCTTAATTTTGTTTATATGCAAGAAAATAAAACAACAACAAAAATTGAGCAGGATGTGTGGATATATGGAGAATCACGCGCCACCTTCTTATGGACGACCGCTTGTCTCCACGAATGATCTGTTCTTGCTTCACCTGGTTGGAGCATTGTAAATGATTCCATCTAATGGCCAAAGGGCACTGTAATTTAGTCTTTGATTTGGTTATTCTTCTTTATGACGGCCAGTTGTTGGGCAGGTATATTTGTGCACCAAGGTGGATAAAGGAATGTCATACTTTTTGGATGATACATAAATAATAAGAGGTCGATTGAAGAGCAGATATTATTTTTTCCTTTTGTCTTGCAAGCTTTTTTGCTCATAGTTTAAATTTTAACACGTTTTTCATTTTTTTTTTTTCATTTTCTTACTAAAATTAAAAGCGATTGACACCTTTTCTTATACTAGGTGAAGAATTATTAGATATCTTCGTCCTCCATGAATCTCAAGATTTCGAGCCTCCTAAAAAAATTTTTAAAATGAGGGCAAGACCATGTTAAGGCCGAAAAAAAATAAGACACCCAGATTCGACGTATTGGAAACATCGTCACCAATATTTTACTTCAAGGTGGTGAAGAACTTTGTCTGCCTAGGATCCGCTATAAATCTGTTGAAATCAAACGAACAATCACTTTTGCAATTGAGTAGTAAGTTCCTCTCTCGAGCAACTAAGATGTCACTTGATACAATATTAAACGTCCCGGTCCTAGAATGCAGAGACGTGGTCCTTGACAACATCTAATGAAAACGGCATATTTTGCTTTCTTAGAAAAATCCTTCAGATGATCTTCGCACTTTTCCGTTTACAAGAATGGAAAAAGGTTGTATACTTTCATGTTAACAAGGACAGCGCACGGTATGGCAACATAAACTTAACCTGAAAAATCTTAGCCCAAGGACTTACCTATATGATTAGGTTAAGTAAAGCCTTTTCCAATATGAGGTGTTATTTTTATATTCAAAGAAAAATAACATTTTTTGAGATAAATGATCGGATGTTTATTTCATTAGAAAGAGGAAGGTATGCCGTTAATAATGGAACACAACATCAGCCAAATGGCTGCCAAGACCACGCTTACAGGACCATATCCTTTTCATGAAAATTTCTATAACCAAATCGCAAATTGGCTGCCCTATGTCCTCGATAGCCTCACGAATTCCATCTTTGAGACGCTGGGCTGTTGGCGTAGACCTTATTTTTCACGTGGCCCCAAAGGAAGAAGTCGCAAGGTGTTAAATCACTAGATCTCGGTGGCCAATTGTGATCACCTCTTCGAGAGAAAACACGGTCCGGAAACCA
Source organism: Sphaerophoria rueppellii (assembly GCA_920937365.1). Classification (NCBI taxonomy): domain Eukaryota; kingdom Metazoa; phylum Arthropoda; class Insecta; order Diptera; family Syrphidae; genus Sphaerophoria; species Sphaerophoria rueppellii. The sequence continues at coordinate 48,105,490 of CAKKXW010000001.1, forward strand.
TTCCCGTAAAAGATCAATGGTATCATCGCTTGTGTGGCACGAAGCGCGCCGTCTTGTTGAAAGTAAACGTTGTCCAGATCAATACCATCCAATTCCGGCCATAAAAAATCATTATTCATCTCTCGATAGCGCAATCCATTAACCGTAACTGTTGCTCCAGCCTCATTTTCGAAAAAGTAAGGTCCAATGACCCCGCCGGACCATAAACCGCACCAAACAGTCACGCGTTGAGGATGGAGAGGCTTTTCAACAATAACTCTTGGGTTTTCCGAGTCCCAGATGCGACAGTTTTGCTTGTTTTGTTTTCGATGAAATTCCGGATCTTTTCATGCATTTCAAGGACCCAATCAGCAAAGACACGACGTTGTTGATGATCAGCTTACTTGATTTCTTGTGTAAACTGAACTTTATAAGCCTTGAGACCCAAGTCTTTATGCAAAATACGGTGTAATGACGTTTGTGGAATGCCTAATTCCAAAGAACGACGAGGAATGGACAAACGTGGGTTTTCTTCTACACTTTGGGTTACAATTACAACAGCAATATTCTCAGTTGTTCTAGAGTGACGTGCAGGGGTTTTGACTTAACATCACTAACTTGTCCCAACAGCTCAAATTTGTCCACCATTTTCTGTATTGCGGTCCGACAAGGTGCTTCACGACGACCCAAAAATGTTTTAGTTTTACGAACCGTCTCTGCCAAATTCACCATTTTTATAGTGAATTTTTAATAATTTCAATGCGTTGTTGTATTGTATTTGTTAATCTTAAACACTTACAAAGTAAGATATACATCTTGTTAAATATTGCAAGTTTCTTGAATATAATGTTAGATTACAAATAAATAATTAAAAAAACAAAAAAGAGATAAAAATTACATAAGATCAAAGTGAAAAATGTGACTTTCTTTTAATAAAATTATAACAATATTAATTTCTTTCAAAATTTCCAAATTTCAACGAGTGGCCAGATAAATTAAAAAGCGTTGTTGAGAATTTTCTTGTGCTTCCTATTCCTCTTATGAATTACTAGATGTAGGTAGTTAAGTGTCCGAAATTTCAACAAGTTATCAAGACTACATCCACAAAGTTCCTGAGAAAAGCGGGAGACGTGATCGTATGGGCGAAGATTATATACGAAATGGTCTATATTGTTAAAGGCAACGTTAAGTTTCCTAAACGTCGCGTAGTCCAAATCGCCGAAAACTTCACAAGAGTAAAGCAGTACTGGGAGCAAAAGGGTTTTTGCTAACAGAAGCCTTGTTTTTTGTGGAATGAAATCTTGGGAGATGCGTAGTGATCTGAGGCTGCCATAAACCTTCCCTATAGAACTATTTAGATAGTCATTCCATGTTAAGGTACGATTAAAAACCATACCTAGATTACGGGCGGAGTCAACATATGTGATATTTTGATTTTCTATCTGCAAGGGGCTTAACACAGCTTTATCGAAAACCTTACGATAGATTGGTAAAGTCTTTGATTTAGAAGGATTAAGGTGAAGGTTGTTAAGTTTGGACCAATGAGAGATGATTTGCAAATCCTCGTTCATCAGAGACACTGCCTCGTCCTTAGCAGATAAAGGTCGGCTGATCAAAAGCTGCACGTCGTCGGCATATAGGTGAATAAAACAATTTTTTACTATATGTGGTAAGTCGTTAATATAGATAGAGAAAAAAAGGGGTCCAAGTATAGATCCTTGTGGGACCCCGTTAGGTACATTAGTAAAGGTAGAAGATTTTCCATCAGCAACGACACACTGTTCCCTACAATAAAGATAAGATTGAATAAGTTTGCAGGATTCGGTTGTAAAACCAAAACTGTACTGCAGTCTTCTACATAGAGTTGAGTGATTGACTGTATCAAATGCCTTGGAGAAGTCTAGTAGAGTTAACAGAACAAAGTGATTTTTATCCATCGCAACTCTTATCTCATCAGTTACCAAGAGAAATGCAGATTTGCAACTTCGTTGGGAGCGGAAGCCAGGCTGATGCATGCTAAGAAGGTTGTAACGTTTGAGATAGTCTTGTATCTGTTTGGAGATTGTCTTTTCGAAAACTTTGGATAAGAACGGTAGAATAGCTATTGGATGGAAATCTTTAACTGTACCTGTACTTTTCTTTGGAATGGGTATAATTTTTGCTTTCTTCCATTCTGATGGGAACTCAGATGTTGTTAATATAGTGTTAAAGATGTAGGTTATGTGGCGCAAGAGATAAGGAAGTAATACTTTAATGAATTTGGGGTTGATTAAGTCAAGGCCAATAGCATTTGACTTGATCGAAATGAAAGCTTCCAAAGTATCTTCCTCGGATAGTCTGTCAAAACAAAAAGAACCGCCTAAAAAAGATCGTTCGAAGCTATTAGGTTCACTGTTAGAGATATCGAAAGATGTACATAAAGACGAAAACTTTGTGTTTAGATCATTGCAATCGAGGTCGGCAGGAAGAGCCTCTGGTTGTTTTACGAGGCCCAACTCACGAAGATGCTTCCAAGTGTCCTTACTTGAGTTAGACGTGCCAAGCTTTTGCTCATAAAAAATTCGTTTCGCTGTCCTTATCATTTTAACGACCTTGTTTCGCAGTTAGGTAGAATAGGTATAGTTTTAGTTAATTTTATGTTTTATTTTTTAGGACCTAATTTTAAGTAGCATGTAAGCAAAAAAATAATAAATGACATAATGTTAGTTTTTCTAAATTTTCTAACAAGAAACAATAAAACATTATGTAATAAAATAGTTCATAGGCCGAAAGGCATTACTTTTAAGAAAATCATGAAGTACTTAGAGCGCCCGGTTGGGGCCAGTAAGTTAAATATAAGATTTTAGATAATAAGCTAGTTTGAATTCTTTGCCTAGTACTAAGTAGTTTTAAGTGATAATGAATAAAAATGAATTTTAGAAAAAAAAAAAAAAACCTTGTTTCGCAGTCTACGATAGTTTTGATGTAAAATCTCTATCCGGTATCTTCTCCACTGACTGTAAGCGGCATCGCGTTCTGACATAGCAGAAACGATGTCGCCATTCACCCAGGGAGCAGATTTATGCTTCACCATACACTTCTTGATTGGAACATGAGTATCATAGAGTAAATTAATGTTATGATTAAAAAAAGCAAGTTGTTCATTCACATCAGGCATGTAGTAAATTGAATACCATTCGATTCGATCAAAATCACGCAGTAAATCTAGTATGTTTAAGTTTTTATTATTATTAAAACTTTGTAAATAAATTTAAAATTGAAAATAAATCCTTATCTATCTATCTATCTATCTATGTCAAAACCCTGCGCAATTTGAAAAAAATTAGCTGGATCCCGGGATTCAGAAATTGCCACAATAAGGTCTTGGCGATGGATGCTATCATGATATGAATTCGGTGAAAAGATGGTGGGTTTCGGCATGAAATTTTTTTTTCCCACGATTTGACTCGGTGCAGTGTGAATATTTGGTTGGTCTTTATTATCGAAAAACTGAAATAGTTTCCAAGAATATGAAGCTGTCGAAAAAATGGGTTTTCACAATAAAGTCATTCAGAAAACAGAATCTAACTCCCCTTCCAACCACATTTTCACTCTTCTATAGAAAACCCGTGCCCGTGGCTTAGTGGTAAGGTGCGTTTGCTGCTCCGCAGAACGTCGTGGGTTTCAGTCCTACTCGTGCCCATATTTTTTATTTCATCTTTCACGGGCACTGCTTCTTGCGAAGAAGTGACAAAACTTCCAGGAGTATCAATCTGTCATGAAAAAGTGCTTCTCAACTTTGCCGATCGGAATGGGCGTTAAATTGTAACTGTAGGTGCCCTCAATTCTTCACACTCGCCCATAGAATTGTTGATGAGATTAAGCCACTAAGGCCTTGGCACTTCAAGACCTGTCGCGCCACTATTTATTTTTATAGAAAAACCGAAGAAATTCAATATAATACGTCATCAACAAAGGGTTTTTATGTTCGTGACACATGACAGCGTCCATAACCAGATAATGGAACAGAATGTTCCGGCCAGAGCTTCGAATCTTGAAAACGAAGTTCATGAAGGAGCGGACTAAATTGAGCGTGCTACTCTATAGTTGAAGAAACTTGTAGGTTGAGATTTTGGTCCGACCAGGACTGCAGACCAAACCTTAAGTTCCAGCAAGGATATCGACTTATTGAATGCATAAGACAAAAGGCTTGATTTTTTGGTAGGTAATTGGTGTTAGAATAGGGTTTTCCAAAAAGAAACTCCCTTGGCAATTTCTTAATTTGGCAAGCCTACTGTTAATACCGATACTGTTGCCAATAAAAGCCAATAGTCTAGTACCATAGACATTTTTTAGTGTTTAGTGTTTTACTTCTAACAACTTTTAAACACCTTGAAATCACACCTAAATAATATACCTAAATAAAACCCTGACAAATGCAAGGACATTGAACACCTTTCAATAATAACTACAACGATTGTCTATGATGACTTGACCATCAAACCGCACTTAAAAACGAAAATCCTGTGAATCACTTATTCACTTTGTGAAGTTGCTCTGTGAGCCATGAAACATGTTATTCTGTGTAGGTTTAAGAAACGTCCATAAGTGCCGTCCCGCTTTTGACTTTTATCGCTAGATAATTGCCATCCAAATTACAGTGGAGTGTTATTTATTGTTCTAGTAATAAGGGGGTTCACAATTCACATACACTTATAATCGTTCGAGTCGATGGTCTGCGTCTGTGTTGTCATCATTGCGGATACCTACCTTGTCCATCCAGACTGCTGGCAGTGGTTAACTCACTTTCACATTCAGCCAGCAATGGAGGACGAGTTGTTTTCTATGTGAAAATGCCATACACGAGTATAAATATGAGAATAATTGTGTCCAACTATCTAAGCCAAGCACACGGCCTATATTGAACAGAACTGACCACATCGCGCGGGACGACGCGCAACGCAGAGAGCACAGTCGCGCAGATGATATCGTGTCGTCTGTCCATTTGGAAAATTAGAGGTTAGCTGCAGCAATATTTCTGAACGACGACGATATATGACCAAAAATGCGGTGTGTTTCTGGTGTTAGTCGTCATCGCGGTCGCGGTCGTC
>CAKKXW010000001.1:48114352-48125683 GCA_920937365.1 Sphaerophoria rueppellii
GCCAGATTATTGAGATATGCATCATACTTGTCTAATTTCAACTACGAAATAGTTCACCGAAATGGTGACCAAAACGTGAATGCCGACTATTTCTCTAGAAACCCTGTCGAAGAGCCTCCAGCTTACGTTCATATTATTGATGAAGATATTTTCCAGATCCAAGCTCAAACACTCAGCTTTATATCTACAGCTCAAGTAACCAGTGAGATGATCGAACAATATATACCTCAAGATCCAGACCTTTCACAGATCATCAAAGAAATCGAAGCCGGCACAAGTCACTTTAGAGATTCAAGAGTTTGCATCCCCAGGGCACTGCGACAAAATATATTAGAAGAACTTCACGTTACACACCCGGGAATCGTCCGAATGAAACAACTAGCCAGACGATATTGCTACTGGCCGAACATCGACTCGGACATCGAACGAACTGTTCGCTCTTGTCAATCCTGTCAATTGAACCAGAAGTCTCCAGCCAAGGCACCTGCACACCATTGGGAAGAGCCCAAAGAGAATTTTTCTAGAGTGCATATAGATTATGCTGGTCCCAAAAATGGTAAGTTCTATCTGTTACTAGTAGATGCGAAATCGAAGTGGCCCGAGATAAAGGTAATTTCAAAAGCCCCAGACACATCAAATACCTTGAAGCTTTTGGAAGAAATATTTTCTTTCCACGGATACCCACAGTTCCTGGTTTCTGATAACGCAACAATATTCAAAAATCCAATTTTCGAAAGGTTTTGCAAGGAACGGGGAATTTTCCAAATCTTCACTGCACCAGGTCACCCTGCAACTAATGGTCTCGCAGAACGGTACGTACAAACTCTTAAGATGAAATTGGAAAAGATGCAAAGTGAAAATGATCCAGTTCATAATGATAAAGTTCAACAGATATTACAATTGTTAAGAGCGACACCTTTAGCTTGTGGAAAGAGCCCAGCAGAGTTATACCTGCACCGTACCATACGAATACGTCTGGATGCTATCCGGCCTACCAAAGATTTGCCAAGGGCTGTTCCACAACATGGGGTTCCACGAAGTTTCAAGGTAGGTGAACGCGTAACAGCTCGGATGTATCGAAACAACAAACCAACATGGGAGTTTGGATCGGTCGTGGACAAGCTTGGTTCAATGCATTTCACAATCAAACTAGATAGTGGTCATGTATTCAAACGACACATTGATCAACTAAGACTTGTAACTATTCCAGCTCCTAAGCAAATACACCGCGCAGTTCCAGCACCGAAACCAATTGTTCACAAACGTCGCACTGTGACATTTGCTGATCATGACGTGATCGTGAGTCGACCAGCTGATGAACCAGTCGTTCAATTACCAACAACACCTATAACAACACCTGCATCTGTGCCTCCACCTCCAGAGATTCAAATACCGCAAAGAACAAGAAGGCAAACCAGACAACCTATTAGATAGAGAGATTATTATTTCGGGATTTGAAATTTTTTTTTTTGGCCAGGCGGAGAGTGTTGTGATCAAGATAATACTTGACGTAAAACTGAACACATCGACTTTACTTTTTTAATCTTTGATTTTAATATCATCGACTTTTTTCATTATTCGTTCTAGAATAATTCGCCATCGAGTCAACACGTTTTCAATGTGATATTTTTACAATCAGAAACCAATACTTATTGTTTAACTAACTTATTATATTTACTTCTTAAATAAACTATTGTTACTTTTGAAGTATCTTTTTTCAATCAGTTCATACACAGCAGTAGTGTTCTTACTTTTTTTTATATTCACGATGACTGAAAGTGGACTGCACCTAAAAAAAACTTAAAATTGTATGGAAAACAACTGTTTTGATTCATTGTCGTTTAAAAACCGCTGAAAGTTTGGAATTTTTTTGATATTGGGAAAGGATGCTTTACTTCTTAGGATTTTGACGAAAATATAAAATCAAAAATTTATGAAAAATTGTGGTCACAGTAGTAAAAAATGTCAAGAGAGATTATTTTTTTGGAGAATTGATATGTTTTGTTATAATTTGAAACAAAATGGCGCTTGATTTTTTTATATTTCTTATCCATGCAGTCATAAATAGGGCAACCCTCCGGCTTATCGTTGAATTTTGTGACATCCTGTATAGAGATTATTATCTTATGAATTCAACGAAGTTTGTTATTTGTTATTTTTTTTTTTTGAGTTACCTATTACCTAAAACTTCAAAAAAAAAATGAACGAACTAGATATATCCCCCCCCCCATAGCGAAAAGCTATCTACGCCACTGCCGTGGGTTCGGTCTTCCTGGTCGTCTTGAAATTGGGGTAGCGAAGAGAAGACTTTCTTGGTTGAAGCGTTGTTATCCATTTGCTCGATGTTGTCGAGCAAAATTCTTTGATTTCTGGACTACATCCAAATCTTGATATCTACAACTCATACAGTTCGCGGTTGAACCTTCTCCTCCATTTGCCCTATTTCTATCGAAAGTTCCTACTACCATTTCCTTTCTTTTACGTAAGGTTTTTTTTTTCAAAATTCATTTTTATTCATATTTACTCAAAACTACTTATTACTATACAAAGGAATTCAAACTAGCTTATTATCTAAAATCTTATACCTATTTAACTTACTGGCCCCAACCGGGCGCTCTAAGGAATTCATGATCAACTTACTCTAAGTTGCTATCGTTCTTCAAACACATAAATGGTATTGACGGACGCAGCCTAACTGCAGTTTTAAATAACACAAAAACAAATTATTACAATTAATGCCTTTTGGCCTATGAACTATATTATTTATTTTTTGTTAGAAAAATTGAAAAACTAACAGAATATCAATTTAATTTATTTCTTACATGCTACTTAAAAATAGGTCCTTAAAACTTACTTACTTGCTTAAGGTGGCGCTACAGTCCGTTGTGGACTTGGGCCTCAATGAACAGGCTCCGCCAGCTAGCTCGATCCTAAGCTAGTCGTCTCCAGTTTTGAACTCCGAGTTGATTGAGGTCCTCTTCTACTTGAGTGCGCCACCTGAGTCGCGGTCTTCCTCTCCTCCTACGTCCCTCGGGAATAGTGTCGAAGGCTTTCCGGGCCGGAGCATTGGTGCCCATTCGCTCTAAATGACCGAGCCATCTGAGTCTCTGGACCTTGACCCTTCTGGCTAGGTCTATGTCGTTGTACAACCCGTAAAGTTCGCTGTTGTATCTTCTTCGCCATTTCTCTTCCAAAGAGGACTGGGATGATGAGTGTGTTGTACAGTTTTACCTTAGTTGCTCGAGAGAGGGCTTTTCCACTCAATTGCTTTCTAAGCCCAAAGAAACAGCGATTAGCAAGATCTCTTCTTCTGATCTCGGCGCTGGTATTACTGCCCTTGTTTAAAGCGGAGCCTAGGTAGACAAACTCCTCTACTACCTCGAAGTTATACGCGTCTATTGTGACGTTCTGCTCCAGCCGTCGGTGTTGGGTGTCCTTCTTCGAAGACAACATATACTTCGTTTTCCCCTCGTTTACCGCTAAACCCATTTTTGCCGCTTCTGTCTCAATTCTCACAAAGGCGCCATTGACATCACGCTGTGTTCTTCCCATTATATCAATATCATCGGCGTACGCGAGAAGTTGAATAGATTTTTGGAAGATAGTGCCTCTGGTGTTGACGTTAGAGTTCTGCACTATCTTCTCAAGAACGATGTTTAAGAAATTGGACGACAGTGCATCGCCTTCTCTGAATCCTTTTTTGGAGTCGAAAGATTCCGTGAGCCCGTTGCCAACGTTGATGGAGCAGCGTGAGTTCTCTATCGTCATTTTGCACAAGCGAACGAGCTTGTCAGGGACGCCAAAACTAGACATAGCTTTATACAGTTCGTCTCTGTAGATACTGTCATACGCGGCCTTAAAATCGATGACAAGGTGGTGAGTATCGATTTAAAGTTCATAGGTCTTTTCCAGGATCTGCCGCAACGTGAAACTTTGGTCGATGGTTGACTTTCCTGGCCTGACGCCACATTGATAAGGACCAATCAGATTGTTGACGAAAGGCTTCAGACGTTCACATATTACGGCAGAGACGATCTTGTAAGCGATGTTAAGTAGACTGATTCCTCTGTAGTTGGCGCAGTTTAGAGGATCTCCCTTTTTCAGGATCGGCCAAACAATGCTGAGATTCCATTCATCGGGCATGCATTCCTCTGACCATATCTTACAGATGATTTGGTGCATGCTCCTATCTAGCTCGTCGCCTGCTGCTTTGAACAACTCAGCAGCTAGTCCATCTGCTCCAGCGGCTTTGTTGGATTTCAGCCGTGATATTGCGGTTTTCACTTCTCACAGCTCACGAGCAGCTCTTGTCTTTCTATGCAGCACCGCTTTGTATGCCTCCTGCTTGGCTGCATGGGCCTGTCTGCATTTTTCGTCATACCAGATGTTTCGTTTTGGTGGCTGTGTGAAACCCAGCACATTAGAGGCGGCATCTCTAACTGCTCTCTGGCAATGTTGCCACTGGTCTTCGATACTTGATGTTGGCGGCATAGGACTCCTTAAGAGGTAACTTGACACTCGATCAGAAAAGGATCTGGCAATCTCTTGCGATTGTAGTCGTCCGACGTCGAATTTTCTTGCAGCATTTCCTTGTTTTGGCCGTTGTCGGGATATTCGTAGCACTACCTTGGCTACGACGAGGTAGTGGTCCGAGTCAATGTTAGCTCCTCGGAAAGTTCGAACATCTAAAATGCTGGACAAGTGCCTTCCGTCGATCGCAATGTGATCAATCTGGTTGATGGTTGATTGATCAGGAGATCTCCATGTACCTTTATGGATGTTGAGTTGAGGGAACCAGGTGCTTGCTACCACAACATTCCGCTTACTGTTCGGCAGCACGCGGTCTATTAAGGGACCTAACATTCCACGTGCATACCCTATAAAATCGTTGTCCTTTGAACATTTGCTTGGGTCGTCATCAGTGTATCCGTCCGTTTCCGAGGCCTGTTGTTGCTTCGCAACTAAAATTTTTTCTACGTGGTCGGGAAGTCACCCCAACGCACAACCCCCAACCTGTAGTACCAGGCACTTGATGTGACTCCAAATGCAAGAGCCGAAAAAACCGCTCCTTTTACGGCCTGGGCTTCAAATAAGTCGAGGTAGGCCGTAAAGGTGTTCACCAAGTAGTTCGGCCTAACTGGAACTGGAGACGCCAGCGTTGATTCAAAAGAAGAAATTCATTCGCTGCCGTCCCTCGGTGGGAGTGTCTTGGTGGGAACACTCCTTCGTTGTGGGGTAATTGGTAGTAACAGCCTACTCCGCTTCGACCTGTCGACCATGGGAGGCCCTTCTGCGAAATCAAGTTTTGCGATCGCATAGCTCTAAGCTTCATAGTAGTAGTTACCGTAAGCCGCTCCGCCACGTCAAGGCTTACCCCGTGGAGGGGGTCCTTAAAACTATAAAACTTAAAATTAACTAAAACTACCTATATTCTACCTAACAACTACTTACGAACTAGAACAACCACAGCAGCAAATATCTATCACTTTTTATTTCATTTTTTTGTATTTTGTTTTTGTTATTTTTTTTTTTTGTTTTTTTTTATTTTTATTTTTATTTTTTTTTCATTTCTTTTTCTTTGTTGTATTTTATATTTGTAGTCCTTGTCAATGTATGTTGGCACATGCCTATTCTAATTCTAAACCTAAGCTCAAAACCCCACCCCGACAACTCATTGTCTAGTGCTGACTGAAGCCACCAGAACTGGTTCTCCTGCTTCACCCTATCGATTTGGTCCCGTTCGGACACAGCCCTACTGAACCGAACTAGCTCTGCTCCGCCGATCGACGGTTCTTCGCATGACGTGGTAGATTAGCGGCACCGCCAATCTGTCCTGCATCAGACCGAATCTATCTAAATAGAGGAATGCCTCTAGTGGAATGAAGCCGCTCAAGCGTGCACTATCAAAATATTCGTCGTTCGGATAGAACACCTCAAAGATTAAATTATTCGTCGAAGTCATAGCTCTCACAATGTGACCCCGAACAAGTTTTATCACGAAATTGTCAATTCTGTTGATCCGAGCCCCGTTGTATAGAACCTGGTTAGAATAGTAATGTACATAAGAAGATTCCGGTGTCCGAAACAAACCGAGACAACGCCGGAGACACTGCCTCTCGAACACCCGAATCTTCTCCATTTGAGATGGTGCAACGTTGAACCATACTGGACACCCATAAACGATCATCGGCCGTATGAGGGCCATGTAGCAAATTACCTTCACTCTGGGGTCATGCCGACTGCTGTAAAACAGCCGTTTCGTCAGAGCGAAGGCTCCTCTGGCCTTAGTCAGAGCAGCATCTATATGTCTGTCGCAATACAGATACTGGTCCAACCAAATACCGAGGTACTTCACTTGACTTTTGCTCGTTAATCGCTGTCCGTGAGGTCCAACGATGACCATCTTGCGCCAATTCTTGCGCGTATCCCTCGTGGCTCCAGCCAATGAATTCCGAAACAGAATTGTTTCGCATTTCTGGACATTTATTTTCAGTTTCCAGTCATCGCAATATCGCTGAATCTTCTCGAAATCACGTTGCAAGAGAATTCTAATGACTTCGACCTTTGGGTCTTTTACGTAAGGTCTTTTACGTAAGGTCCAGCACTGGGCGTGGCTCCGCCGCCGTAGAGTATGCACTTTGTCTTTCCAGTGGGTTTTGTACCCATGTTTATTCACTTCAAGACCAAAGAGTTTCGATTGTTATTCAGTCGCTGTGAAGGCCCCAAGCATGGAGAAAACCAATGATGTTTATGTGGTCCGCATTGCCTAAGAACTGGGTGGATTTGTGCTCGGCCCTGATTTGCGCATTATTTGGATTGTGATGTAGAAGTCACATGACTGCGCAACTATTTTTCTAAGCCCTGCGTAGGTTTAAAAAAAATTCGGCTCATGTGTAACCCATTTGCACACCGCACATCCGTCCTGTTTAGGCTCATGGGGTCGATACAGCTTGATCGGGATCCCGAATTCAGATATTTCCACCATAAGCTCTTGACGATGGATGCTATCATAATAAATGGTGTTTTTGGTTTCAGCTACATTTTAAATTATTTCGTGATACTGGTTTCAAAGGATGTTGACGTCTGTGACGTTTGGGAGTACGGTGGAAAGTCTCTTACTAAGGCGCCCACTGTGCCTGGTCTCTGAAATTCTATACGGGGTGTTAAGGCAACCGATGATGAACTTCCTTCACGTGTTTTCTGTCATCTGATAGTCGAGCTCTTAGCTTTGCTACTACCAGAAAGTAATTAGAGTCGCCATTAGCTCCTCGGAAAGTGCTCACGTTTAAGATGTCGGATGCGTGTTTTGCGCCGACTACCACATGTTCGATTTGGTTGGTGGTTCGGTCATCCGGAGAAAGCCAGGTTGCTGTATAGATCACCAAGCTCCCATGAAAGCAGATTTGAAGAAGGCCGAACATTGAAGAGGGATTAGAAAATCTTCTTTCTTTTACAAGACCAAAGAAAAGCTGAGTGATTTAAAAGTACAGAACTAGGAACACTTGAGAAGGAACAAGTATCCTTTGGAAAGACCTTGAGGAAGACTAAATGCACCAATGGAAATAGTTCTTCTTTATAGTAATGAAGCATTTGATTCTTGAATCACACGGACACGCTTGCGAAACGTCAATCTCTCTTATCTTAACCATTTTCAGTTAAGAAGTTGAAAATCTCACATATCCCAGCACTCTAAAAATGCCATGGCCATCCGAAAAACATTCCATTAACCGATTAATCATGCAAAACATATGCCCCGCTAACAAAATACCACATCCGTACCGCACGCAACAGACAACACAATCTCCTTCGGCTCAACAACACCATTCTATAAACACAAATTGTCAACCCCAAAAACCGTCAACTATTTGAATCTTTTGACAGCTTGTTTATTTATTCAACAAGCGGGTGTATTTTCCTAAACCGTTTTTGCTTGTACGACAAAAAAACTCTACCTCCGCAATACCCCAAAAAAACATTCGTCACCACCCACGCTGAAATCAATTTTCCCCTAATGCCATCATGCATGCGAAGGAATGTATATCCATCACCTTAAAATGTTGTGCCTCGTATGCGTTGTTTTGTTCACGTTTAAATGTCATACAGCGGTAATGTCAAACTTGTCTTGCTGTCGCTTATGTGATTTGAAAAAAAAAAACAAAAAAAAACGATGAATACAACCGCGAGACGCCGAGAAAAACCGCACGCATAAACTATCCGACTGAGACGCGGGATGACAGTTTGTCTGTTTAGCTTGGATGGATGATTGGACTTAGGGACAACAACGACGACAGCTAAACGAGACAGCATTTAATGTTTACTTGCTGTAAACATGTGTTCCTGACATTTGCCACCATCCCATCGCCATCTCCACACCACCTGATCTAATCAGGTAATGTGCCCCTGCACGCATCACCAATTCCTGGCTGTTCCTGTCACGCGTCTTCTGCAGTTTGTTCACCGCAATTCAGGCGACACACCGCAACTTCAACGAACATTGCTCGTCGAATTATCAGCAATTATCGGCAGCGAAGAAGCAAAATATAAAAATATAATTTAAACGCAAACGCAATCATGCCAGGAGTCGATTAGCAATTATTTTTAGGAGTGCAAGAGGACCAAAACAGGAAATTCGCCATGTGGTGTTGCAAACAACACAACTCTTGCAAACTGACAATGCGATCGCATCTTGCATCTTGAGATAGGCTTCACCTCTTGGACAGACACCTATACTTTTGGTTTTGTTCATAAACACCCTGACAGAGATCAATATTTTTAGTTATATGCTGCCGGAACGGAACAGTGTTGTATAGTGATCCTCATCGATCTATCTCCATAGAGACACACGGGAACTTGTAAACAGCTCGACACTGGTGCACTTAATTTCGACCATCTGGTCATAGAGACCGAGACCGTGGAGGAGGGGCATAAAGGGCAACCTAGTGTCTGTTCGAAGTTAATCCGACACGGAGCGCGGAAATATATCATTCTTTAAGGCGGGATTATGGTGACCAGCTTTGCATGAACCCATCAAAATTGAGAAAAAGTATTCTTTGTAGTCAGTCAGTCATTGCCTGACATATATGGCTTGATCACTCAAAACACTCAAACGTTCACCCCATAAATAATATTGATCCTCTTATTCCTGCTATCGCTTTGTCGCCCATAAACTGCTGTCGTTTTGAAAAATCTTCCAATTTCACTCGGCACGCCAGATTGCTGCAGCCACAATTCGATCGGCAGAGATCTGCCAGCGTGTTGTTGCTGATGCCAATGTTGCTCCTGCTGTTTGCTGCCGCTAAAGTCGCTCGTTGCACTGTTGCAGCCAGATGATGATTATGATTACAGTATGAGACGGTGCAATCGTTTTCATTTTTTACTGTGGCAGATTTTCGTCATATCATCATAGCGCCACATAGTTGGTGGAAGTTGAACAAGTGGTAGGTATTTTGCCACTGAGAAGATGAGGATGGATCTTCTTTTTTTTTTTTTTTGGTAAAGCGTAGAAGGATATACCTTATGGCAAACAAGATCTTTGTGAGTGGCATGAATATTGAATGGCAGAACGTGACACTAAGTCACGATCTTGATGAAATGAGTCTTCTAGGGAATGTCGATGCATAGGACTAGGTGCCTATGCATGTTAAATTAAAGTGTTGGATCAGTCTTGGTAGTCATAATTTTGCTGCGAATAATAGCTTCACACCCAATGAAGCTGATGATGAGTTCCTTCTTCATCAACAAAAACATGATTGCAATTGGAAGTAGTATTTTGTTTTAAGTTCTAAAAAATTTCTAAATTACAGCTTGAAAGTAATTTAGGTGTTTAAAGAGCGTATTTCTTCTAAGCTTGATTTTTTTGAAATTCTGTTGTTTGTTTTAAACACAATGGAAGGTCAGTTAATCATCGATGGGGTCCGTTTACTACTTATCGTCCATCACTTAACGCCGGAATATAAGACTTGCAAAACCATAAACCAAGTTAAAAGTTCTTAGCCCAATGGTTTGGCCGATCAGAAGTAGCAATAATGGTTTACTTGAGTACTTCATCCAATATCTAGTCAGGTGTCGTTTATGGAGTTTGTTCCTCGACAGGCAAACTCGCCTTATCTATCAGAAAATAGGACCTACCCAATGAGGAAGTTTATACTTCAGTAAATTGAAATAGTTTTTATGGCCCAAATTGAGATATTTCTGGAATTTAACAGATTTTTTTCCGGGTGCCTTTGCACAATCCAAATTATGGGGCATATATCCACTCTGTAGCAGTTGTGGCATCACCCCTATCAGGTAAAGAAAGTAAAAACACTAAGGCTTTCGACAAGATATCACACAACCTTATTCTTTTTAAAATTGACAAGCTTAAGTTTCCAAATATTTTCAAGTCCTGGATAAAATCCTACCTCTCCAGTGTCTGCTTCAGAAATTATGTCTCAAACCCAATTATTGCTTCTTCTGGTGTTCCTCAAGGTAGCCACCTCGGTCCAATTCTCTTTGCCTTAGCAATAAATGACGTCGATCTAATATTCTTAGATTCAAAACTATTATTATTATTATTACATCACTGACTGACTGACTGAGGCCATCGGGTGAGACAGAACAAGACATTAATACAACAGAGAGAGAGACAGATAGACACATAGAAAGAAAGAACACATAACAGAAACCTACGTGGCACAGAGGAGGAGACACAGATTTATATTGTCTCATATTATCGCACAGGTGGCCTCAGATAAGCTGGCGATTATTGTAGAAAAAGAATGCTTACTGCCGAAGCTGGGGCTTGAACCCGCAGCGTTTGGCTTAGCAATCGACTACTCTATCAAAACTATTAATTTACGCTGATGACATGAAAATCTATAAAAAGATAACTTCCCCTGAGGACGCACAGTTACTTCAGGACGATCTTAACAAATTCTTCGTCTGGTGTAAAGCAAATCTGTTGGAGCTTAATATTAACAAATGCCAAGCTATAACTTTCTGCAGAAAGCGTCCTCCATTACCCCAAAGATCTTATTTTCTTGACACCCAACCAATAGCTGTAGTTTATTCTATTAATGATCTAGGACTGCTATGTGATAGTCAACTCAATTTTACTTCTCATATCGATTCAATCATCAACAAGGCTAATTCTACTTTGGGTTTTATCAAGCGATGGTCTATACCTCCTGCGAAAGACGTCTTTCAATATCGAACCGTAAACAATTATAATTCGAGGTTGTCTAAACGAAATGTGGTCTGCTTCTTAAACAATTCTAGCAGGACTTCATTGACACGCAGGAGTCCCCTTCAATAGAAAAATATCTAAAAGTACAGTAGTCGCATTTAATTATC
>CAKKXW010000001.1:48175916-48195207 GCA_920937365.1 Sphaerophoria rueppellii
ATGACTAGACAACAAATTTCAACACGACTACATTCAGGAGATCCAAAAGCCACTGCACCACTACAGTTCGGTTAAAGCAACCTTGTTTAATGTGGCGTTTATCTTACAATAACACCAGAATAGTAACGACGAAAAACAGGCTTGACATCACCACGTCACCGAAAACCTAGAGGACTTACATCAGCACAACTTTAAACAACAGATCAGTAATACAATATTGGCTGTCACGGAGTCAATTGTAAGCACTTAATTGCATGACATATTTATAACTGTAACTTAATCAAACAACAAATAAATCAACTTACAAAGCAGTACATACCGTAAAACATGCCTGAAGCGCCCACCCGATCAAATGTAACTTATTGCTTGATTTACTATGAAAAATAGTCACCGACAGATAACTCCATTCGCGGTAGAGCCCAAAAACCGCAAAACGAATAAAATTATAAATTGTTGCAACTCGTAATGTTTGATTGCACAAAAGCCATGATTCTACTCTGCTCGTATACTAAGGTTGTCGGCAGAAATCGAAGGCCTAAAATTAATGTGGCTCACCACTGCAAATGGCAATCTTTGCAGAGGCTGTGCCGACGATGATGGCAGCAGAACACCAGAAAAAGATTCTAATGCACGAATACTTCTTCAATTAACAATAGAAGTAAGCAACAATGATGCAACTATCCCAGACAGATTGGTTTTCGGAACAAAAAACAAAAAAAAAACTAGTTCATTAAAAAATGGTACAAACACATTTTCCAGACATTTAAAACGTGTTAAAAATTCAATCCATTCTTCGGCTGTAAGATTTATGAAAAAAAACATTCAGCCTTCAAAGAGCCCAATTCCACAATCCTATCAGCATTTAGCAAACAAAATCTCTCTTTACCGATAAATATCTCCGAAAAACCTAGCACTTTATTAACATCATCATCATTTTGTTGGCCCTTGTTCTGGTGTGTACTTGCACAACTAAAAATCACCTTAAAGTTGAGCATTTGACACACGACACCCTCAAACAGAAGCACGACCAGTTAAGTGACATCCGATATCGACAAACGATATGGTGAGCGGATTTGCAGTCCAAAAATCATCTCAGGAGTTTAAGAGACAAGCAAAAAAAAAAAAAGTATTTTCTACATGAATTGCCACACAAAAACTGACAAAGAATAAAAATTTCATATCGCCTATAAGCGGATTGAAAACATTGTCACATTGGTTCACAGCTCAAACATGGAACAAATGAAGAAGCACAAAAAGGACGATTAAATAAACTATAGCTAGCTACGCTATGTCGAATCATGTTCAGATTGCGCTTTTTGAAGATCTGAAGCTGCCACATTAAGAGCCCTTTGGAAAACACCTTATCTTGGAATTCAATCGATACATCCCTTCAGCACAATTTGTGAGATTCGTGCGTTGAATGAAATCGAAGTGGTGAGTTTTTAAAAACAGAATACACGAAGATACTTATCGGAGACGGAATTAGAAGGATTTGTTCCTTCGGCGATTATGTGCAAGTGTGATTTTTATCACAAGGGACGCGAGAGCGTTAAGAGACACAACTGAGCTCGATGCACATGTTCCGTTTTGCCATTTTTATAATCCTCGGTTTCCAATTGGACTTAGGATGACAAACATATGGTTGGATCAATAAATTGCTACAATAAGTGTTTCTTTTTTTTTCATTTCAATAGGAATAAAAACTTTTCTCTTTACTTTAAAACAAAGCGATTAAATTACTATTACAGTGTTAAAGGTATAGGCAGTAATTTCAAAGAAGTTATATTCTCACTGTCTGCAATTACTGACTTCGTTGTTTTTCTTGTCGAAACTGAAAAAAAAAAACAGATGTATTAAGCAAACATTATATCTACTGACAAATCTAATTGATACCTTTGCGTTAGACATTAACACTAACTGAAGTCTTTAAAAATCGATAAAATTTCAAGCTATCGACGGCATATTGAAAAACTTGCAACATTGTAATATCGTAGTCTTGGCCCTGGAACTGTAAGAAACAACAAACACTTGATGTTAATGCAACCTGAAATTATGAGCTAAGCCTAATGTTGGGTTTCAAAAGAAGGAAAGAGGTAAGTTCAACGATTTTAAATGCGGGGTATACCCTAAGATAATTTTTAAGGGGCGACACGATTATTCGCACGTCGAATGTTTGTATTATAAGGCTGCAGTCGTTTTAATTTTTTGTGCACCTTATACCATTTTATACACAAGATAGAAAATGCTTCGGATTCAGCAAGAAACTACATTTTTATAAGAAACTAGCAAAATCCCTGCCCGCTTCGCAGGGCTTCGCAAACAACAGTCGTGAAATTAGGGATTGGCTAGATGAAGAATACGATATTCGATGGATTTGAATATTATTCCTAGAAATACCGTGTCTGTACTTGCTAATATGATGAAGAATATATTGGTTTATTAATTCTTTTATATCAATTTTTTAGTTCATGTACCCATTAAACATACCCCAAATTTAACTATCTGAGAAGAGTTTAGGTAGTTAACCCTAACTTTGACAGCAAGACAGGTAGGTATAAGTATACTTTTAACGCTCTTCAGGATTCAATTTTTGGGATAATATAAAGTGCTGCAGTAAATTTATTGAAAAATATAAATATAAATTATATTTTCTTACTTGTTTTAGATTTTCCCCAGTATCATAAAATGAGATTTTATTTTGTAATTTTTTTGGTCATAAGGTAAAAATGTTTTTTACGCATTATTTGAAAAAAATGACCTTAAAGTCAAAATTTTGTTCGTGCAAGAAAAATTGAATACATTTAAAAATTGACCTTAACATGAGTCAGGGAAGGGTACACCAAAGTTAGATGCCCATCAAGAATCAAGTTAGCACTACCACTTTAGAATTTTCAAAAAAAAAAAAACAAAAAACAAAACAAATTTGTCGCGTACTTATTTTAAAAGTTAGCCCCTGGTAGTGCTAACTTGATGCGAAAGTTAGCACTACCACCCCAGTTTAGCTAAACTGGACATCCGAACCGAAAACAAAGTATGCAGATACTTGTTTAGGTTTAGGAAAAACAAAACTTATACTTTTTAAATCATATATGGTGCCAATGTTAAAAAAAACATACTTTTTTCACTCCAACATAATCTGAACAAAAATTATGAATGTCAAATGAAAAAATTATTTTGAAAATGTATTATATTCTATACAAATACTGCGACACAACCGGGATCCGGTCCTGGCCTCCTCTTCTCCTCTTTCATGTATCTCGACGTCTACCAGTTCCGTACGCCATTCGTCCAGCGCAAATTTGGTCTGGAGCGCTATTATTATTTTTACCATGCATAATTGATGCGCAGTTATTGTACAAAGGTCTCTCCGGGCCGGTTCCTCTTTGTTTATACGATCTGCATAGGTGTCCAGCTAACTCAATTTTTATCACGAAATCTGCTTCGTTGTTATATTGGCTCTGGAATCGTCTTTGCTCACAAACGGGGCTAACCCAGGTCTCGGATCTGTAGTGAGTACTGGTAAGAATATCGTCTTAACTGGAAAATTTCAACATTGGTTTTCAAATTTAAAATAGAGAGTTCTTGATTAAAAACTCATAAAACTCATTGGTTTTCAAAGGGAAAATTGCATGAAATTATGAGTGCACTTTTTTGCATATACAGTAATGGAACATTTTTTACTTGGAACTCCTATGCTAAAGAAAAGAACCAGCACGAAATTCATAGGAGACAGCGCGCCAGACCAAATTTACGCTGGAAGCCACAATTGAATTGGATGCTCGAAGTCGTGAAGTGTAAGATGTTCTTGATCAAGCAATACTTCGTTAAAGACACTAATCAATCTAATTCAATAGATTAAGAATATTTGTGCAAACAATTGAGACGAAGTTACATGATCAACAAAAGTACAATAAATTAATAGCATTATGCAAGGTGTGGTCAATCAAAGTGTTGGTATATATTTTTGAGATGACCCCGGTGGAATGGGGAAATCATTTTCGCTAGCATCAATTTTACCATCAATACGATCTGAAACTAAAACAAAAAAGCATTGGCTCCTGCTTCTTCTGGAATTGCGAGCGCGTTATTAGTCTTAAACCGACTTGACAATATTTAAAAAAAAAAGTCGGCAATGGCCAAATTGTTGTGTGTTGTCATGGATGAGTGCATGAGACTCAAGGCCAAAAAATGTATGTTTGTGGGTTAGATTTGAACACACTATATTTTTCACACGGACAATAATTATACCTTGAAAACCTCCATCAACGTTCACAACATTATAAATAGGCCTCTATGTCTCACATACTCATATACCAGATACGCACTTACTAAAAACAATAATAATATATATATATATGTATTTTAATAGTCTAGATGTTTCATACATCAAAACAAGGTTTGCCGGGTCAGCAAGTTCAAATATAGTTTCCTAGGTTCAATGACATTTTTTTGTCAAAGAAAAATTATATTTGTCAAATATTTTTTTTCTTCTCTGACTTTTTTTTTTATTTTTTTATTGAACAAAAAATATTTGACAAAATTTTCAAACTAAATTGAGTGTTCGTATATTGATCAGTTTTTTTTGTAGTGTGAAATACAAAATTTTTAACATTTTTTAACAATTGAACCATTTGTGATTTGAAAAATATACATTTTATTTTTGCTAAACCTTCTACCCTAAAACCTCTTGCATGAGAAAAATTTGGGAAAATCGGTCAACCAGTGTGCCCGGTTAGCGAACGAACACAAAAATTAGGCTGTTCTTTTATATAATTGTAGATTAGCTAATTTATCAAGACAATCAGCCTTATTGTGAGTTTCGCCCGGAAAATCATTCCTCCGGAATATTTTTGCTCGCCAGGAATTTTAAAAGCTATTGTGAGATTCTGACCTACTTACTTATGGTGGCGCTACAGTCCAGGTCGGACCAGGGCCTCACCCAACAAACTTCTCTAGCCAGCTCGGTCCCTGGCTAGCTGTCTCTAGTTTCGCACGCCAAGTTGGTTCAGGTCCTCTACCACCTGTGTGCTCCACCGGAGTCGCGGTCTTCCTCTTCTGCGACGTCCTTCCGGGTTGGATTCGAAGACTCTACGAGCCGCAGCATTATTTTCCATTCGCTCAACGCATGACCCAACCATCTAAGTACTAAGTACTAAGATACTTTTCTGGCTAGGCCAGTGTCGCTGTTCAGCTCGTACAGTTCTTGTTTGAATCTTCGTCTCCATTCTCCATTAATGCAGACAGGACTAAAAATCACTCTAAGAATTTTTCTCACAAAGCAGCCCAAAGTGTTTTCATGAGATGTCGTTATGGTCCATGTCTCTGTACCATACATGAGGACCGGGATGATGAGGGTTTTGTAGAGTGTCACTTTAGTTGCTCGGGAGAGGACTTCACTACTCAATTGCCTTCTAAGTCCAAAGAAGCACCGATTGGCAAGAGTGATTCTTCGTTTGATTTCAGCGCTGGTGTTGTTGTCTGAGTTGATAGCGGATCCCAGGTAGACAAAGTCCTTAACTACCTCGAAGTTAAATCTGTCTATGTTGACGTTTGCTCCAAAACGTCGATGTTGGTAGTCCTTTCTTATCGACAGCATTAACTTGGTCTTGCCCTTGCTAACCGCTAGACCCATCGTCCTGGCCTCCGTCTAAAGGCCCATAAACGCTCCGCTGACATCACGCTCTGTTCTTCCAATTATGTCAATGTCGTCTGCGTATCCTAGTAGCTGGACGAACCATTGAAAGAATGTGCCTCTGGTATTGACATTGGAGCTTTGTACAATCTTTTCAAGAATGATGTTGAAGAAATCGCATGACAACGCATCGCCTTGTCTAAAACCTTGTTTGACATCAAAAGAGTCCGTTAGGTTTTTTCCGACCGTGATGGAACAGCGTGAATTTTCCATTGTCATCTTACACAGATAGACGAGTTTTTCTGGAATGCCAAAACTAGACATTGCTATAGTTGGTCTCTATAGACGCTGTTATACGCGGCCTTGAAATCTGTGAAAATATGGTAGGTATCGATTTGAAGTTCGTGGGTCTTCTCCAAGATCTGCCTTAGGGTGATTATTTGATCGATGGTGGACTTTCCGGGTGAAGCCACACTGATAAGGGCTTACCAGGTTGTTGACGAAGGGCATGCTCCTAACCAAATTATCTCCAGCTGCTTTGTACAGTTCGGCGGCTAGCCCATGTGCTTCAGCGGCTTTGTTCGACTTGAGTTTAGATATCGCTATCTTCACTTCGTCCATGTCGGGTGGGTGGAATTGTTGGCCATCTGCACCCAAATTGAATGGTTCTGTATTGCTGACGTAGTTTTGGTCGTCATCGCCATTATACAGCTTGGAAAAGTGGTCTTTCCATATCCTCAGCACTGACTGCGGTTCCACTACTATGTTCCCATGATGGTGTCTACAGGCTTCATTTCGGGGTGTATAAGCCCTGGAGGTTTTTTTCACCTTTTTGTAGAACTTTCGAACCTGTTGTGACATCCCTCTATCTCCTCGATCGCACGCTTCTCATGTTCCCTTTTTTTCTTTCGAAGAAGTTTATGCTCCTCTCTCCTTTTCTGCTCGTAGAGCTCACGAGCTGCTCGTGTCCTTCTTTGCAGCGCCGCTTTGTATGCCTCTTGTTGAGCTGCATGTGCTCGCCGGCACTCATCGTCAAACCAGGGGTTTCGTTGTGGTGGCCGTGTAAACCCTAGCACTTCAGAGGCTTCATCTCCGATGGCTGCTTGGCAGTGTTGCCACTGGTTCTATATATTTTGTGCTGGCAGCAAAGGAGAGATGTGAGATTCACCCGAATAGAATTTCATTTCGGATCAGAATTGACAGTTCAAATAAAACAAAAAAGTTGTGAGGGAACTAAAAATATCCCATATCCCTTTCAAATCATTTAACATTTTCAAAATTTTTCTTAACTTATAGTCCAAATGGCTAGTTTATTCAAGAAATATCTTTCTTCAACTCATAACTTGCATTTTTTAAGGCTATAGACAGGCAATTTGTGAGAAATCAGGTTTCTATTGCACCAACAACTTTTCATTTTTCACTTTGCAACTTTTCAAAATAATAATTTCCTGCAAAGTAAAAGTAAGAAGTGCTTCACTAAAAATTAAAACTTCCCGACTTTTCACTTTTGCAAATTTTTTTGTTTTTTTGCTACTTAAAATGTAGCTTTTCATTTTCAGTCTTAATCTCTTAATTTGAGAAGTTTTTTTCGTTCTTGTTGTTACGTGTTACCTACAATATACAAATTTTAAAAAAGAAAACAACTCCGCTAGTGATAAAAAAAGTGAAAATGTCAAAAACAAATTTTGATGACAGAATGTCATAGTGATAGACAATAATATTGCACGTTCTTTTTTCAAAATGAGTAGTATTGATAAGAACGCTAAAAAGCTAGCTGTTTTGGAAGTGGTAAAAAAAAAGTAATTTTTAAATTTTTTATGATTGTTAAAATACGCTTCATTATTTCGTTTATTTTTCAATTTAAGGATATTCTCTTTGCTGCCTTCCAAAATAACGTTGCGTCGAAATACGAAAAGGAAGAAGCTTGGGACGAAGTCTTGTTTAAGGCTACATAATTCGCTTGGATTGGCAACAGTCAATCGAAAATGGACTTTTGCTAGGGATAACCTTTTCGGTTTGTGGAAGAGTCGGATGCTGGCAAGTAATAGTGTAATGGGTTAAATGCAGTTATGTGAATATATCCCTTTAAACCAAAAGGGGTAAAAAAAACAGGAACTAGAGGAGGAAGAGCCTTTGTTCTTGACGCTGTTGATGAAGCCATCCTTGTCCCTCGTCCACCGGCCATGGGTGCGTCTTGAGTTGTGTATAATCCGCGCGTGGGAATTTCGTTGAGAAGATATTTTAAAATTGTATAACAGTCGCATCTCTCTAAGTCGAAATTCTTCTTAGCTCGAAGCCTACAAATGTATAATTTTCCCCATTTTAGCAGCACTTTTCACTCATGCTTTCCCAGCGTAACGTTGTATAGCTTAGTCCGGTATTACACGGCGCATGTTTGTTCTCGCATCAATGAAGTGCGAAAGAGAAAGGAAGAACAAAAAGATGAAACAGCAATAATCTCTCTGAACATGCACGGGTTGTTGAAATTTCCTAGCATGTTTCTAACGTTCCCGCTTTCTACTCTTTTTTTTTTTTTATTTGCTTTATTTCATGTTCGTAATTTGAAAGTTTATGTCGTTTATGAGTACGGATGAAATTATTTTTTTTTGAAATCGCTACTGTTTATGTCGGACGAATTCAAATGGACAAAGGAATTAACTTCCGCGCTTATTATACACTATGAAATGCTCCCAATTTTATATAATCCGGTCCATGCAGATTATATTAATAGGGTAAAAAGGGCAGACGCTCATGAAAAGCTTTTAAATGCTTTGATAGCTTATGATCCGTTAATAACGATGGATGTTATTAAAAAAAATCCATACGTTACGAAGCCAATTTTCGAAGGAGTTCCGTGAGACAGAAAAGTCGAAGAAGAGTGGAGCTGGTGCTGAAGACGTTTACAAACCTTAACTGTGGGGCTATGACCAACTAGTTTTTTTTAAAAACTTATTGCAAGACTCGGTCATCGGCTTGTAATATTGAAGAGGTGAGTTTAATAATTCAAAACTGGAAATATGCAAACATTTATCATTGCTTTTGTTTGTTTTTTTTTTTAGAACAGTGAACAAGACTCAGCACCCAGTACCTCCTTCAACGCCAGAGCCAATACGAGCACCCAAGGATCGGATTTGGAAAATAAATGCCCAAGTCCAAGTACAAAAAAGGTAAGCCCGTTAATTTAGTAGTAATTAGTAAGTTATTATTATCAAAAACATTAACATAACAATTGAAATCGGAGTTGGTGTAGGTGTTTATTTTGTTGGTTTTGGTGTTGATGTTGTGTTTGTGTTGGCGATGATGTTGGGGGTGGTGATTGGCGTGTTTGTTGATGTTTGTCTTGCCGATGATATTTGGACTGGGGATTAGCGTGGTTTTTGGTGTCTGTGTTGATATTGGTGTCAGTTATTTTATTTAAATTTGTTTATTTTGCCATTCCACTTGCCCTTCGTTGCAAAAATATTCGGCAAAACTATATCTAATTGCCTCTGCTGCTCCTTTCCGGGGATTATCAAGGTTTTGGGCATTTTCGTTTGTGCTTGTGGTTGGTATATTTACTGAGACTGAATTCATTTCATTTGAGTTGTGCTTCATAAGGAAATTGTGCAAGACGCAACAAGCTTATATAACAACTTCAACTTGTTCAACACGAAGATTCATAGTTGATTGGAGTACTTTGAATCGATTTGACATTATTCCGAATGTATGGTCAACCATATGCCTGGCTCTACTTAATTGAACATTGAAAATCCGTTTTATTATGCTTTGTGTTCGAAATGGATATGGCTTCATTATATGTTTTTGAAGAGGAAAGGCATCATCCCCAACAATCACATATGGAAGCATTCTTCCGTTTCCAACAATCCTATCCTGTGGGGACTTGTTGGTTGCATCATCTAAAACGTTTTTTAAGCAACTTTGT
Source organism: Sphaerophoria rueppellii (assembly GCA_920937365.1). Taxonomy (NCBI): domain Eukaryota; kingdom Metazoa; phylum Arthropoda; class Insecta; order Diptera; family Syrphidae; genus Sphaerophoria; species Sphaerophoria rueppellii. The sequence goes on from CAKKXW010000001.1 coordinate 48,185,471, forward strand.
TGCAACACTTCAGCGTCATTTGTTCGTCCATTGCTTCCTATGTCCGAGTATATCAACCTGCAGTTTGCATCCGCCAAAGCTAGCAAGATTATGCTATTACTGCCTTTATAATTATGATAATATGCGCCATCTTTTCTAAGGCTTCTAAAAGCAACATGTTTGCCATCAAGAGCACTAAGGCAATTTGGAAATTGCCAACGTATGGCAAAGTCTTCAGTTATTCGTTCCCATTCCGTTTTCGATGCTTTTTTACAAAAACAGAAAAAATAATATCAATTTACTAAACATTTTTTTTGTTTTCGTTTCAGAGAAGAGAAGATAAGCCAACCATTGGCAAAAAAGTTAACTTAGTGACAGAACTAATAAGAAAAAAAAGTAAAAAACAAATCGTCCTACTCTTGGTTGGGGAAGCAGGTTATATTCGAAATGGAGTACATTCAAAATGAAGCCATTAAGAGGAAGACGAGTTGGGCCATCCAAAAAATTCTCCGCGAGGACGTTGAGGAAGATTTGGCCTTTGTTTTAAAATAAATCTGTATCTGTATTTGAATTAACCTTTATGCGAGCATTTAACCAGATATTGGAATTAACGGTCTATGAGGAATAGCTTATGCTATTTATTTTTCAGAATTTTACGTTCTACAATGGCTTATCGAATTGAAAATATAAAGTTTTTGATGGAAAGAAGAATCTTGGTGGAAAATTTAGGAAAACGTCGAAACTTTTGATTTTTTGTAACATTTAGTATTTTAACTATGTAAAGGTGTTCGTAATTAAGATTTCTTGCTCTTGTTTGAAATTGGAAATATCTGTTGTGTAATAATTCTGTTGGTGGCGTTGGCTAGTCAAGTAAAACAAATAAATACCTTTAAATACGAACTTTTTTAAGTTTTTCCAAATTGGTGCGCAAACTTCAAGGATGGCTTTAGAAAGGAAGGGTTGCGACAGTCTAGTTTGATAATTTATGCTTGTGAGAGATTCACCTGTCGCCAAGAATCTCAAAGTAGCTGCCAATTTTTAAGGCGGTGAGATAGCGTTCCTCATCACCGTATTTTCTTTTTTAATATCATTTTCAATTAGAGATAAAAGAAGGTCAAATGTTTTCTCATTCAACCTCAAATAATTAAAAAAAGCATTCTTTATCGTTTGCCCTGAGCTCGGTTACAAAATTGAATGAACCCTGGACAGGTCTTTGTTTTCGCCAGGGTTTAATCCAATTTTTTTTTTCTTTTCCTTAACCAATTCCAAGGCATCGTCACACATATCCAAAATGCCAAATTCTTCATCCGAACTACTATCTATCGGTGTCCATGGAATTAACAATGTTAACCGCATGTTTGCTAGCGAAATAATTTAATTTTTTCAAATCTAAATACATTCAATTGAAGGATTTTATTTGTTTTACCTATCGCTGCTGATTTGAAAAAAAAAACGTTGTTGATTTGAAAAATACGTTGCTGATTTGAAAAAATATGATTATTTTTCAAATCAGCAAAGAAGAAGAAATGAGAAGAAATTAAAATAAATGTCAAATACATGCGCAGTTCTAAAATGAGAAAAAGTCTTCGTGTAATAACTTGAGCGTTACGGAATGTCTGTTCAAAAGGAAATAAACAAGACTTGCGCATTAAGGTCATGCGCCGTGTAATACTGGACTTAAGAATATGTGTTTGTTTTATTGTAACTTTCAGTCCATTTTCGAAGTGAAATTTTATTCGGTCGAAACTCAGACTAGCTTTTTAAATTCCGGGTGAATAGAAATATCTTGGGGGAATGATTTTCCGCGCGACACTCACAACAAGGCTGATCGTTTGATCTTGCCAGGAACTATTGTTCCCGATAAGGGAATTTTTCGAACATGGAATTTTTTTCAGCTGGATTCTCTATAAGGGAAGAAAAGTAATGGGATTTTTTTTCGAACGGAATGCTGTGCGGGTGAAACTGACAATAAGAATAAATAATTCTTTTAGCTCATTTGAGCTCACAGTTAAATTCCAAGGTCCGTTTAAAATACGCATTCATGATTGCTTTCTTGATGCATTGAAAGTTTGGAGAGCATTTCAAAATATTTTAAGAAATTATAATAAGAAATAAGAAATTGAAAAAAGGCCGACCAGATGTGTTTTTTTTTCCTAAAAACATTATTTTAGTCAATATGATACTATCTACCTTTCAATAATCTTTAAAAATGAATTAGATGTTTATATTCCCTTTTAATGACAAAGCATATTGCGAGGTTAAAGGAAAGTGTAATAGACGGAAAGGGTTTCAGATGAGATATCGAATTGATTTTCTGAACATTGCAATGACTGGGGAAGACAGAGGGTTGAAGAGAGTTCCACATCGGTACTACAGCTAACGTAGATGTTCAAATGAGGTAAATGAATCAACGATGGTGTGATCACCACACCGATTATCTTAAATGCTCTGTTCTGGATACTGTCCACAAGGCTCAAGAGCGTCACTGGAGCACCAGCCCAAACATTGGAGTTTTACTCAAGCTTAAGACGTATATATGTATGTCTTAAAGATAGTAGCCAAATCAGAAGGGGAAAACCTAAGCATCTTGCGTCATTTTTGACAACATCTTATTGAAGATCGTGCTAAAAACGATGGTTGAAGATGCACATATCGAGAATAACGAGATATTCGGTGTCACTGATGCAAGTGCCACTCATGGACAGTGGCAAAGGGGGTATATCTTGTTCAAAAGATAGAAGACAGCATTGAGTTTTCGAAGCGTTTAACTCTACGCGGTTTCTTATTTCATGTTTGTATTTGAACAAAAAATGTTTATTTCTATCTACGTCCACGGGATTCACAGCCTATCCCTATGAATGATACTCGACTAGGGCAGTAAATACTAAAAATCTTCTATTAATGCATACTTCCTTAAAAGAGCACTACAGCAGTTTACTTAATTTCTACATGCTACATCTGCATAGAAGAAGGGTTCTATAGGGGCAGCAGTCGTAGCTTAGTTTTCCACTCAGAAATATAAATCACATGCATCGGTTCCTACATGAATTTCAAAAAAGGGGATTTAGAATATTGTGCCCCATGCCATGACCTTTTGAAAAGCGACAAAATGTCACCATTTAAAAAAAATAAAAACTAAGTATGCTTTAAATTAAGAAAAACTAAGTAGCACAACTTCCATGAATTCGACAAAAAGCAAAAATAAAAATTAAAAAAAGTAATAAAGTAAAATTTTATGCTACTCGTCTTAATCCTTCTTTGGCTGGTCATAGGCTTTGGAAGAATTTAAGAGACATAGGTGTTGGTAAACACATGAATAATAATTTAAGTAAAAGTATTGATTGTGATGAATTGAATGAAATGTTTACGTCTCTTTCAGCATTTGAAACAAACGATACCACAATTTTACCAAACCTGGAACCTAATAATGTTTCTTCTGATGGTTTTAGCTTTACAAACGTTAACGAAGAAGATGTTCTCAAACTCTGTTTATCGATTAAATCAAATTCTGTTGGTCTTGACGAAATTAATCCCGTATTTTTAAAAGCGACTCTTCCCTACACTCTGAAATACATAACACATCTCTTTAACACTATTTCGATGACTGGAGTTTTTCCGACCAGCTGGAAAAGAGCAAAAATCATCCCTATTCGAAAAACTCGAGACGAATATCGACCAATTGCTATTTTTGCCTTTCTTATCGAAAGTTTTTGAAAAAATCCTCAACACACAAATAAGGGAGTATTTGGATCAAAACGACATGCTATGTCCATATCAATCTGGCTTTCGCCCTCATCATAGCTGTACGACCGCTTTAATAAATGTAGTTGAAGAAATAAGAGAAAGTGTTGATAAGGACCATGTCACTTTTCTCACACTCTTAGATTTTTCAAAAGCATTTGACACCGTAGACCACCGAATTCTATGTTGCAAACTAATTGACGAATTTCAATTCGCATTACCTGCAATCAAACCTGTTTCCTCCTATTTATCATCTAGGTGTCAAGCAGTTGTTGCGAACAATAAAACATCTTCCCTCCTTCCTATTAACAGAGGTGTGCCTCAGGGATCAATATTGGGACCACTGCTATTTAGCATGTACATAAATGATCTACCGTCGTTGGGTTTCAACTCATCCTTGCATCTTTATGCAGACGATGTTCAACTTCGGTATAGCTGTTCTGTAGGACTTATTGAAAACAGAGTATGTGAAATAAAAGAGGATTTAAATAAAGTGTTACACTGGCCTCGATCAAATGGACTTTGTTTAAATCCAACCAAGAGCAAATGTTTGCTTATTTCAAGAAAGCCTACAGAAACATCGAATTTTCCTGAAGTACTGCTCAATACTACACCTATTCAATTTGTCGAGTCAGTGAGAAACTTAGGAGTAATGTTTAATAAAACACTAACCTGGACAAAACACATACAATTGGCCATAGGAAAAGTGTATGGAGGGTTAAGAATGCTATGGGCCACCCAAAAAATCACCCCAATCAAAACAAGAATGATACTTGCTAAGTCACTTCTGATTCCATTACTATTATATGGCTGTGAAATCTTTAGTAATTGTGATTGCAGGTGTAAAAGGAAACTGAATGTTGTTTATAATAGTGTGGCAAGGTACATTTTTGGTCTGCGGAGATATGACCATATTTCCGGTTACTCAAAAATGATACATGGCATGAGTCTTGAAAACTTATGTACCTTTACAACACTTGTAATGCTCAATAATATCTTGCAAACACGTAAACATCAATATCTCTATAACAGAATTCAGTTTCCTCGTTCCAATAGAAGCAGCGATCTGACTCCCATACGCTACTCATGCCTTATTTCCAGTCGTCAATTTTTTGTACACGCGATTCGATTGTGGAATTCCCTCCCCCAAAACATAAGGATGATAGGATACACCACTCGGTTTAAGATGACACTTAGGCAATATCTTTAGACGCTTCGATGATAAACATCTATTTGAATGTTTTTTTTTTCTTCTTCTTTAAGTTTATGTATCATAGTTTCATTGTTGAATGTATATTATTTTCCTTTTTCTCCTAAAATAATTAACTTAATTCATTTTTAATAATTGTTTTTTTTTTTGTTTTAATATGTAATGTATTATTTGTTGAATATTTTTCATTCATCGTTATTAACCACGTTTTAATTATAAAATCATTCATTCTTTTTTACAATAGTATTTAAATACTGTAACTTGGGCTATTTTAAAAGATATTGTATCTTACTGTGTAAGTTAACCCGTTATAGATAAATAAATAAATAAATAAATAAATAAAAAATAAACAAAATAATGCGTTTTTCTACCCAAAACTCCATATCGCCATACCAATCTGTAGGTTGTATTCAATTTATCAAAATCAAAATAAGAATTATCCTCACAATTTTATCCTTTATTAATTAAGGAATCGTCTCGAATGTCATGCAAACTGTCATCTTGATAATTCGACCAAAAACAAAGCAATACTTGGTTGTGCGAGTGTATGTGTGACGTTGACATATACCTTTCGATATAAAACCTACGAGATGAAGTTAATCAATCAATGGCCAGGGCCGTCGAAATCTTAAACCATGACAAATGGCCAATTCATGAAAATGTTTCAATTTCACAGCCCTACTGCTTACCATCATAAACATACACAAACACATACGATTCTCGTTGAGTATATGAAATGGTCGTTGTTGGACCAACACAACGCCAGAATGGACGGACGAACGTTAAGGTTCATTTCGATGACATGGTCGGCGAGGACCGAGGACTCGTGTCTTTTTATGGAGACTACAGTATTATAATGCTCGAACAACACCATAGCATCAAACAAGACCCAAGATCAAATGTGGGGAATGCAGTGATATAAACAGTGCCGACTGACCATCAATCATATCGAGCGTCCAATGCGCGTTGTTCCAATATACAAGTCAATTAAGGCGAAGGATCGAAAACGAAATATCTTCCAAATACCGATAACGGACAGGACACCACCACGAAATTGTCGGCAACAATATGCTATGGCCGGTTTGGACAACCGACCATAACGCGACGGTCATTCAAGTTCCCCCATAGGACACACACACAATTGTACGCAAACTCATATATACTCGAATACCCTCTAATCTACCCACATCACGACAATGAACGATGATAATTGAATTGCGGGGCCTACACACAACAAAATGTCAATTGGAATGTCATTTGTCATTTGTTTTATGCATTGACGATTGTGGTAATGCGATAATGACTGCATTTGGTTTTGGTATGGTTCTTATGGAAAACTGTTGCTGGCTTTTTGATATTGTGGGGCAATCAAACACAGACCATGGGGCATAAATAAACCGCCCACACAAAAAACTACATTGGAAATTGAAAGACACTAGGATTTAGTTGAAGCTTTCCTTGGATATGATTCCAAGAGTAAGTTGTTTATTGCTCGGTTTCCAGTTTATTGTTGATGTGTGACAGAAAGCGTATTCTTAATGGGATTGGAACAGAAAGACAGCATCAGAGCAATGTCGACTTTTCCTTGAATTACCCGCAAATGAAAATTAGAGCACATATAAATATAATAATAATATAATTTTATCTTTATTGAAGTCAGAATTTGTTTGCCAACAATTCGCTAAAACTCTGGGTAAATTTATACCTAGGTTAATGTTTCATAAATTAATAAAACTAAAAGTCGAGATATAGGTTAAAATAAAAACAAACAATTTCTTAGAAATAGGTGGTTCTGTTTTTTTTTTATTTGTCAAAAACGAAGACATTTTTGCATCCAGTTTTCTGTTTTCGACTAAAAATTAACAATGGCATTGAATTTTTAAAACAAAATTAGTAATTAATTACATAAGATTTTGAAAAAAACTTAGTTCAAAAATGATTTTTTTTTTTTTGAAAATTTTGAGTTTGAAAATTAATATTTTTTAAACTATTCGTTAAAACAATTTAATTTAAAAATAAAATAAAATAAATAAAAGAAGATATTTCTGGCTTTCCATAAAGGTACAACACGGTGTTGTAAACGAAGCCGTTGATTTTAAATATTTTTTTTTATAAAATAAGTCAATTTTTCAGAAAATTGCCTTTCCTGGCTAAATGGGGGGAAATAGACCCCCCCTCCCATACGATTTTTTTCTTCTCTCAACTCAACCTATGTTCGTGAATCACCCTGTATAGATAGCAGTTTTCCTAGACAGCTGAAACATATCCTGAAGGTGTTTAGAAAGCAGTAAACCCATTAAACATTTTCTTTCTTATCAACCTTTGTCTTGTGTTAACCTTAAAATTTTAAGAAGAATGGGTTTTAGGCCATGACGTATAATTGACAAATTTTGGAAAAGTTTTTCCAAATATTCAAAACAGTTGAAAAAAATGTTGTTTCTTATGCTAAAAAAAGTAAATAGAGTGGTGCGACAGCTCTTGTAGAGCCAAGGCCTAAGGCTAAGGCTCACTCTCATCAAACAATTCTCTTCGTAAGAGGCAGTACCCGTGAAAGATGAAATAAAAACTATTCGAACCCATGACGTTCTGCTTAGCAGCAAACGCACCTAACCACTAAGCTGTGGACACTACTAAGGGGCTTGAATTCCAAGTTTTAATTTGTTTGTTTCATTATGGCACGGGGTTCATCCCTGGTATCGCAATAGTCTCTTTTACTAGTATGAAAAGCTCTACAACTCTTTTAACTTTTAAGTGTGTAAAATACTGAAAAATGGAGTTTTGATTTTCAAAAGTCATTGTTCTCCCAGGTTTTTTCAAATCACGTTTTGGTAGATGATACTTGCATTCACTTTTTAACTTGAAAAATGAATTGAAAAGCGGAATTTATACGAATTCCAAAATAATAAATAAGTTAGTTATCTCGAATTCAAAACAGTTCTTTTTCTTATAATTTTCACACACGTAAGGAATCTCTTTAGTCTTTACCCTTTTTATACCAGAGATACACTGAGCACATAAGGAATGGAGGGTAGTGCTTGTTAACGAGGTGTCTGTGTGCATGGGTCTTGAATTCCTGAACTGCAATGATTAGGAAAGACAGAGTGTGGAAGAGACTTTTACATTCGCGTAGTATGGCTAGAGAACGAATCTCTGTATTTGACAGTGCGTCTGATGTTAGACCCGAGGGTAAACTGATGAGTATTCCTGTAAGCGCGAGTATTACGTTTGAATAATTGTTTAAGGGGAGGAATGCAAGTAGCTACTTCACATTTGATAGTTTACGCTATAATGAATTGAATCATGACTGAAATGTCATTTTAAGCTAGTATCACATTTAATTCTCTAAAATTGTTCATTATCGAACTCTAATCTTGCGCCAAGGTGTTTTCACTCGACAACAATTTTCATCATGAGGTATTCTGCCCTATCGATGTATTTTTCGGAGCGGACAGTTTTCCGCAACGCAAATTTGGTTGGAGATTAAATATCATCGGACAAAAATATGACAACGCAATATTTGACATGCGACGGCTCACAACTTTTTTATTGAGATGTGCAAAAGAAATAAGGCTATCGATTAAGAGCCGATTTTTCAATCATCGAATATAAATAAAAATAACAAACTGGCAAATAAACTTATCTGAGTATTCATGATTCATCGTCGAATAAATTAGGGCGTTTTTTGTCAGATAAAGTCTATCTGATGATTGAATAATCCAATATTTTGTTATTTGTCGAATAAACACTATTTGCCTCTTTATCTGATGATTGAAAAATCGGCTCCAAGTCATGTATATGTGACTCCTCATATTATTTGTGTAAATAACACAATTGAATTGAATTTTGAAATGAATGAAATTCAGTAACGTTAAGGTTTTTTCCTTCACAAATTTAACTTAATAATAAGCAATAAAACACACGATAATATTTACTATAAGTTTCGATTAAATATATTTTAAAAAGATGAAAATCGATAAGTCTTATGATGGCCATCACTAATTTGTAATGTCAAATTTAATTTTGTTTACAGTATTTTTAAAACCATTAAAACAAAATTAATAATAAACAAAGAAAAATGGATAGTATTGCATTGTTTCTAGAAGCTGAGTCAAGAGCAAAGCGCAATATATTTAAAAGGAAAATAACGGAGTTAAGAAATGAAATTCAAATATTCGATATGACGATATGAAGGGGTCACAGGATAGAAAAAATATTAAAATAAGAAAAATAACAAGAAAAACCAATAAACAAAGCAAACCAAATTTCTTCAATTAATAAAAAACAAAGGCCGAATAAACTTATGCAGAAACTCGTAATTTTGTTTTACTTGAAAATTCATTACATTAATATATAAATTTATTGTGTATATACAATTATAAACAATTATAATAGGTACTCTCAAAACTAAGGAATATATTAGCCAATAAATGTTTTTATTATGAATTTTCTTCTAAAACGCTTTCTCGTGTGTTTTCAAATGACTTGGCGCCTTTTATGGTAGCGCGGCTAACTTCACAGTGTGCAATGAAAACATTGAAAGAACAACAGTCAACAGTCCATCTCCGTTGTTGATTTCAGTGTCGTTGGAATCGAGATAATTTTTATTGAATTTTGCAATAAAAAAAAAGAAGGTAACAAAATTAAAACCAGAAAATAAACAGCAAATGTAAGAAGATAAAACAAGAATTCATTTGACGGATGCTTCAATGCTTAATTACCGTACCCGATCGGAGCAAATCAAATAAATTTTAATTGAGGTGATGTTTTTCATAGACACCCCTATCACAGAGTTCCTCGTTGCAAATTT
>CAKKXW010000001.1:48335703-48354650 GCA_920937365.1 Sphaerophoria rueppellii
AGAAGGTCACGCAGTTAGCTTCGCCCAAACAGGGAAATTAGTAATCGGAACTGTATGGGTCTGTTTTTTATCAGATTACCACAGTTTAGCGTGCTAGATCCGCCGGTTAACTGGCCGGGCTTTGCACTTTAATTGACAAGTGGTTTGAGCGTAGTGTTAACGCGGTAACAAAGCGCACGACACACCGTCACTGTTTGGTGCGGTTTATGGGCCGGCGGCATTATTGGGCCATATTTCTTCAAAGATGATGCGAATCGCAGCGTTACTGTCAATGGTGAACGCTACCGAGCGATGATAACAAACTTTTTTTTACCCGAAATGGAAGTTCTTGACTTGCATGATATGTGGTTTCAACAAGACGGTGCCACATGCCACACAGCACGCGAAACAATGGCGCAATTGTGATGCGAGTTTGGTGAACAGTTAATTTCACGTTTCGGGCCGGTCAATTGGCCGCCTAGATCGTGCGATTTGACACCATTAGACTATTTTTTGTCTGGGTATGTCAAGGCTAATGATTAAAGGGACAAACCCGCTTCGATTGACGCACTGGAAGCCAACATCCATGCATTTATTCGTGAGATACCGGCCGATATGTGTGAAAGAGTATGCCAAAATTGGACTCAGCGGATGAGCTACCTGAGACGCAGCCGCGGTCAACATTTGCATGAAATTATCTTTAAACATTAAATTGCAAGGTTCAAACTATCGATTCAAATAAATATTTCATTCATTTTTTTGAATTTTTTGTGTTAAAAAAAAATAAATTCTAAACCTCTTAAAAGATCACCCGTTACAACCTAAAATGACCTCCTTGTGATCAGTGTACTCATTCTCATTCTTGCATGAGTACAGGATATCCCCAATTTCAAAGGGACTGTATCGACTCAACTAGTCTAATCAAGCAACTGTAAGAAGTACTTTGCCCCAAAAATAAGTGAAGAGAACAAGTCAGTTGTTGGTTCTACGCTGCTAGGACTCAACGCCTCAAGTGGATCGCGAGATTAACAAACAGAAGAGGAGAGGTGATCACCGATTTCTAAGAAGTATTGAAAGTAAGGAATTTAATTTAGAATTTTATGCTCGCCCTAAAAATATCATATAACCTTCAATATTTAATCTTTAATCTTGTTTTTGAAGCTTCAGTATAGATTCAGGAAAAAAAACTCTGGATCTTTAAGTTTAGGCACTTTTTGGTGGTAAATGTAGTTTTAGACAAGGCAATACGGTTTCATGCAACTTTTTTCTACATCATTGATCAGCATCAACATCGTCAGAGTCAATTTTTCAAAAGCCTTCCAACTGCTCTGAGCATGAAGAGTACGTTTGCACAACATTTGATATGGTACTTTTAGAGAATTTGCCAGTTCTTCGCAAGAAGCAGTACACAGTAACAACATTTAAGACACCAGTGGGAAGTGGGATCATCTAGTCTTCAATGGAGGCCAAAATAATGAGTAAAACGGTTTTTTAAGCGCAATTCCTACTTAAACGTTTCAAAACATAGACAAAACGTCATAATAGACAGATTCAAAGTTGAAGTGGTAAGGATATTGTCTTCCTAGAAATGGTTTTGAATTCAGAAAACCAGTACTCAAATAAAACGAAGAAAAATCTGTTATTTTCCAAGAACATTTGATATTCACAACATTTAATTGTTCTCCAAAATCACAAAAGAAACAAACAAGTTCAAAACATACACAACAACCGTATAGCTTTGATCTCAAGAGAGTGTGTGTTTTTTATCTTCTTGATTTCATTTGAATCTAATGTTTTAAAATCTAATTTTTCACATTGGCATGCGCAAAAGCAAACATCATTTTCGACTTCATGGAACATGAGAAAAACCTCTCAACAATACATAGTTCCAGAAACAATTTCAAATTTTGGTTTATGAATGAATCACAATGACGAACTCGATACCCCCTCCTCGCTTACAATAACTATTCTTGAGAATTTATTTTCTCAACAAAATCATCAACTGTAAGGAAATACGCGTTTCATCCCTTTCCATCAAACAAATAAATTTCCAACACACACACGAGTTCAAATTCGATTTGGCTTTCCACAGAGTCGGCAATAAAATTTCATAAATTGTTTACCACAATTCGTTTCGGTTTCAAAATAAAAATAAATGTTCACCGAAGGGTGATGGGTGATGATATTTTAATAGGATTATACCAAAAGAATAAGAAAAATACAAAACAATAGAACCAAACGCATATACGATCCTCTTGAAATATAATTGCAAAAAGGTTTCCATCCGCATTTTTAGTGTTGGCGCCAGGATTTTGCCAAGGATTTTAAACAAAACAAAACAAAGATCCTGCTGCATTGCAAACTTTGCATATTATCCATTTATTTTAATTGTATTGATCCGCCCATCGTTTGTAAAACTAACCTTTTGCCTTAAAAATAATCCTATTGGCATAGAAAGAACCTGCTCTCGATGGACCTCTAGAAATTGTTTAATTCTGTCACCTTGACATGGATATAGTCCAGGTAATTGATCTTTTTTTTCAACACACAAACACTGTTTAAACCATATTCAAGGAAGAGGCAAGAAGGATTTTTAATTGATGGAATTAGTTAAACAGCAGCGGCAGAGCAACCTTTAATGTTGGTACCTTCATGTAGTTATAGAATTATGTGTATGTCTATAAGACTTTTCTTAAGTACAAAATTAATGATCGACTGCCAGAACAACCAGAAGCAAGAAATCCTGACACACACTTTGCCTCCAAAAATTAAAAAAAAAAAAAAAAAAAAAAACAACGATGATGCGATGAGGCCTTTGTTTGGTATAGTGACTTGCACCGACATAGCGCTGCGGCGGCGGCTGCCGACTATGACGATGTCGGCGCCGTTATGGCCTTTTTGAAGGTGCAGTGTGGCGCCTCAGTAACCAACTTAGGGCGTAAATTTGACGAACGAACGAACATGATGAGCGGAAAAGATAATTGTTCTGATGCGATGGCCGACCTTTTAAATCAGCATCTGATTCTTTTCATTCAAGCCCGCAATATAGGCAAGGTAGCGCTGGAGTATTTAAATATTCGTCTAAATGATTTTTTCTTTATTATTATTATTTTTTTTTTTTTTGTGATGAAGCTTTGAACCGACCGACCCGACCAAACTCAACTCGACTCAGCATGATTGGTTTAAACTGATTCGAGTAACGCCTTCGATTGATGTTAAAAGGTGAACTTGGAAGTACCTGTCACTTACTAATAAATGCATTCAAGAGGGAATATAAACGGTGAGGTTCTTCAAAGAGTGCGCTCATAATTGGTGCTCTTAATGAATCAGTTTATCAAGTTATAGGATACAAATTACTTAATTGTTGGATTAGGTCTTGAAACATGCGCACCAGGTGAATAAACTGGTCTTAATGAGAGTAACCAAGAACGACTTGCATTTTTTTCAAATAATTTGATTGGCAGTCTTATAGATCTAGCTCAATATCTAGGCGACTGTGTGGAAGCAGGTTCGTTTTGTGGGCAAACGTTGTGTTGTGTATCAGCTTACCGCTAAAAGCATTCATAAATCAAATAAACAACTATATCTGCAATTCGCTATGAGTTCAGAAAAAAATTGATTATTGATTTGCATTGGAATGTGTAAAGCTGCAAATTGCAAATCATTTAGAGGTGAAAATGTGTATATGCTTCATTGTTATAGTGCTTGCATTGAGAGCAGTTTTGAGTGCATATTACAGTTTAGATGACGTCTGATTGTTTTCCTTTAGGCATTTCAAAATTCTCAAGACAAATTTTCATTGACATAAATGGAGCAGAATGAGCTTGGGCTTGAACTGTAGGATTTTCAATTTAAAAAACACTAACATAACATTTCTCAGTAGAAAAACAATAAAACGAAAAAAGAAAAAGAACGTACAAAGGTTGATTCTCAGTTTCTACATGACCATAACTGCATATATCGCCTTGTGGCAACAGTTTCAGCTTCAAAATAGGTACCAAAATATTCTCAAAAAAGTATACTCATTCTATTTAATTTCAATGTGCCCAACAAAAACAAGAGAACACTCTTTTCTAGTATCAAACATTAGAAAACGAAAGAGCTGATGTTCGAACCTGATTTTAATATAAATTGCCATATCATGCAATTCCAATCAACATTTCCATTTTTTCTGAACATTTTTCTATTTATATTTTAAATGGAATTAAACTGACCAAAATCGTTAGAGAGTCGGCTTACCGGTTCCCGCTCCAGCGGCCGATTAGAAATTGTTCATCGACAACAGAATTCGCAAATGTGTTTCCAATTATTTTCAACCATTCACCACAAAATAGAAAAAAAAGCAAAACGAGCTCCCAATTAGCATTGAAAAATCGTTTCCCCAAAGTAACAATCATTTCAAACAAGGGCCAACCACAAAACATCGTTTGGCCCTCCCACTCTAAAGTATAAGCTTCGCAATGTATGGTCCCTACAATATCTATTATTTACAACCCCCTCTTCAGTTAAAAAACAAAAACAAAAACAAAATAATGGTAACGAAAATGTTCAACTATTAGCATGTTACTGCCCTCTTGATCCGAAATCCTTCAGACAAACATAATAACACTCTCTGCTGCACACAGTTTCAGAAATTTAAGATAACCTCCAATTAGATGATGTATAACTCACTCATATACAAGTCTAAGCAAAAGTAGCGAATAATGGCGAGTGAGCGCTCTGCAAAAAGCTTCATTGCTCCCTCGCTAATGATCCACTTCTGTGTATTATGTAGTAGCCTCGGCTGCACGAAAAATTCAAATCATGCTTTAAAGAGCCAATTTCCTTTCTTGCTGATGGCATAAATATTGGCATCCCACACTTGCATTGCGCTTTGAATGTTTTATTCAAAAAAAAAAAAAAGAGAAAAGAAACAGTTTCTACCTCTTCATCATGACTTGAGTTAAGTTGGGAGGCATTAAGCGGCTTGGAGGTGCAGCTGCACTAAATGCATCGTTTTGATGTTGTTCCTTTTTATACTCACAAATCACGCTAGTTTTTTTTTTACAACTTACGACCGATTTTGTTGCAATTTCAAGTTTTGACGCTGCTGCTGTTTTGTTGCTGCTGGTTCTGCTGAAACGCTTCACTTTAAAGCCGCAGGGTGAAAATTGTTATGCGTTTATATACCAAAATGTCTATGGTTGCAGTTTAATCCTTTCGAATAAGGACAATTATACTGTTATACCAACAAATGTCTTTAGATCGCATTTACAACTTGATTGTCTGTGTATACGTGTGTGAGTGTTTTGTTCGAACAGATCTGCGCACAAGAGCAATAAGAAGTCATATGATCATAAAACTTATCACGAAGTTGTTAGGCTTGATGATTGCGAATGACTTTTGTGGAAGCAGACAACAGTTGTAAGGGCTGTCATAAAATTTTGCAATAAAAATGATGAACTAAGTTGCAGGAAGACTTAACGAGAGTTTATTAATGCCACTATTGAGAAACGGGTTTGTTTGAGGTGAAAAATAATTATTTTCCTTTAAATCAACGTGTTGAGACGTTAACTCTCTTAGTAGTTTAATTACCGGAATATGAAAAGGAAAATTTTGAAAATTCTCAAACTATTTAACAGTTTTTTGCATCAAAATATTCATGCATACATTTTTCTTCAGCCTCGTATTGAATAACTTAATATCATAAATTAATAACTATACTATCCCACCATAGCGATATTGTTAATGACTACATTTCCTATGGTAACTCATTTTTTTATCGTTGAATGTGTAACCAACTCTGAAAATGCAATGTGCCATATTATTAAACACAAAATGAAAAAAAAAAACACTTAAATATGTATCATGCTCATAAGGGGAACAATGAGTAGTTATACTCGAGAGGAAAAAAACTAGTGCAGTATTTAATTGCAAGTTGCAGACGAATGCATTTGTTATAAATATTAAAAGCGAAAAAAAAAACAAAATTTATAATCGCATAGGAATACGAGAAAACACTGACAACGCGAATATAGTAATAAAAGTGAAAGACTTTTAATTAAATCAATTATTTGCTCGATGTGAATTTTTGTGTGTGAAAAGACTCAAGTAAGTTGGAAATATGGGAATGCTTGAATAAGACAACACAGTAGCGATTAGACTGTACCTATACCTTCAACGACAGCAATAAAGAGTGTCTTGTCAATTGTTTGTTAGGAAGCTTCTACTATCTCGCTACATAAACACAGTGCCATATAAATGAAAAGAAGCTAAAACGATTTTAACAAAATCTTGTTTGTGCATTCGAGAATGGTTTCGATATAAAATTTAGCTTTATTGTTAAAAACGATCAGTGAGTGCTGAAGAAATCTTTTCTATTAACGTAATGTTTTCAATATCTGAATTGATCGAACAGAGCTTATAAAGGGTTTTTCAATAGGGACGCTACAAAAGTAGACCGATAGGGACAGCAAACGACGCCATATTTTTTCCGCTCTCTTGACATTTCTCTTCAGTACGGTTTGCCATTTCATCATAGAAAGGTATACGATCCAACAACGAGTCAAAATTATTAAAATTTACTACCAAAATTCGGAGCCAGTGGTCAACACTTTAAGAGCGCTACTCATCTTCAGCGATTTCTGGCTGTATGGCTTCGTCAAGAAGCAAAATATGCGTTATTTTATTGGTCAGGCAGAAATCCACATTTGCTTCACGAGGCACCATTACATCCCGAAAAAATCACTGTTTGGTGCGGTTTACATGCTGGTGGTGTCATTGGGCCGTACTTCTTCCGTGATGATCAAGACCGGCACGTTACTGTGAATAGGAATCGCTATCGCTCAATGCTAATAACCGATTATTTTTGGAATGAATTGGATGATATGGACTTGGACGATATGCGGTTTCAACAGGACGGTGCCACATGTCACACAGCGGGCCAAACAATTATTGAGAACGAAGTTCAATATCGATGAGCGCATTATCTCCAGAAATGGACCTGTGAATTGCCCACCTCGTTCATGCGATTAAACGCCGTTAGACTATTTCCTGTGGGGCTACGTCAAATCTATGGCTTATGCCAACAAGCCAGAGACGATTGATGAACTTCGTACGAATATCGCACGTGCAATTGCAGCAGTATCGGCCGATTTATGCTTGAAAATTGTCAAAAATTGGGTTCAGCGTCTGGACTTCTGCAAGCGTGCCCGTGGTGGCCATGCAAAAGAAATCCATACATAATGGCATCAAATGTACTTCAACAGGAGTACAGAATTTTATTGATATTCAAAACCGTTTTTGTTTAATTTAAGAAAACTTTTGTAGCGTCTCTATTGAAAAACCCTTTAGGTGATTAAAAAATATGAGTGCGACCCATGAAGTCCACACGACTCACTTCCCAAAGTAGAAAAATAAGTAAAAGCATTAGTTGTTTTTGTTGTATAGTTGACAATATACACTTATATACAAAACTAATGGTTTTAGGACACACATTGAGTACATTGAATAATAGTGGCGCCATCTGCCAAAATTTGGTCGTACCAACTCGTGGACTCATGCACAACTCCTTTGCAGAGTAAAACATAGCCTATACTAATTCTGAATATTGTAGTTTTCTATTTGTGAAACAATTTTTATAATCGGAATATTATATCCGAAGATTAACATTTATATGTCAAAACAGCGTTTGGTGGGTCAGCTAGTAATCAAATATAGTCAATGATACTCCTGAATATTGTTTTTTTTTCACACTAACTATAAGATTTTTTGCACTATTGTTGAAATTATTGCAGAAATTATCATAATTTTCATTTTATTAGGGTTGTCTTTGATTTTTGATTGTCTTTTAAAAACCGCTAAGCCGAATTCGCTCTATTCGATGAGTGGTTTGGGAGATAATCGAGGTGAAAAAAGCCTGGGGCGCCGCGATCCAGGGGAGCCACGTCAGCCAGCATAACTTCAATATAGGCAACAAACAATCGACAAATTGTGAGGTTGTCAAGCTCTAATAGCGTTTTTATTTTTTTGGTCGTCCGGAACTGTTCCGAACGATTCTGAATTCGTTCACAAGATGACAGTTCTTGTTCTGGATAGAACAGAAAAACGATTCCGAATTTGAAGTCGGAATCAAAAACAGAATCACGCATACATGCACAAACTCGCACATTCGTACTCGCCGACACGTTTACAAACAAAGAAAATAAAAATAATGTCAAGTCATCTGCAATTCTTCATATGAGGTCTTACAAATACATAGACATTCAACCATAAGAAGCAAAAAAATGTGTTTGCATGTTCGTTTGGTATCCAGAATCGGACAGTTCTTTGTACCAATTCCGGATTACCAAAAAAAAACCCTATAAATCAAAAAATTCATAGGAAACTCGAAAAATTACATGAGTTTCGTCTTGTGTTGTTCCAAATTTTTATTTTTATTTTCACCATACCCTACACTTAGAAAAAACAAGAGAGAATTGAGATGGTGTTTGGTAAAAAAAAAAATGAGTATCGTTATTCTAAATCTAGGAGGAGTGGCGCAGTGACCACGGAGTCACTAAAGTATATATGTAACGACAGGAGATCATCAATGAAAATGTGGTTTGGCGATATTGGACTCAAGGCACGTTATATTCCAAGGTGAGCCGCAAGATCCCACCCCTTCTACGAGCAAGCCCAATTGGTCATGCTATCGTGCTCGCTGGCAGCGCAACCCTACTTAACATAGGTCAAAATGCTTGAGATCCTGTGGATCAAGGGCATAATGGTGTACTT
Source organism: Sphaerophoria rueppellii (assembly GCA_920937365.1). NCBI lineage: Eukaryota > Metazoa > Arthropoda > Insecta > Diptera > Syrphidae > Sphaerophoria > Sphaerophoria rueppellii. The sequence continues at coordinate 48,344,437 of CAKKXW010000001.1, forward strand.
GCATACGATCGCACATAGTTGAATAGGAAAAGCTTAAATACATGTGTTACAAGTTCTAGCCCTTAAAACTCGGTTTAGTGTAATTTTAGAACTCATTTGAGTTCTAAGTCAATTCTTCACCAAGTTCTTAGGTGCTAGAACTTTTCTTTAGAACTTTGTTGTAGTAACCTAGAACTTTGATACAATAAGACACCCGAATTCGAGGGTCTAGTGCCTTAAAACTGGGTTTATTATGCGATAATGGATACAAATTTTGATGAATTTCTATTTACGGACGTTGACTTTGAGTACGATGCGGATTCCTGGAAGAACGGCGTATTTATCGAATGGCAATACGTGAGACTATTATTACATGGGACGATACCGATTGGGAAGAATGGGGTTAACGGTAAATGAGGGAAAAACGAAATATATGCTGTCTTCGAGGAAGGACCCACAAACACCGACAGCTCGGACAGAACGTCACAATAGACGCGTACAACTTCGAGGTAGTAGAGGAGTTTGTCTTCCTAGGCTCCGCTAATAACACGGGCAATAACATCAGCGCCGAGATTAGACCAAGAATAATTCTTGGTAATCGCTGATTCTTTGGGCTAAGAAAGCAATTGAATGGAAACGCGAAAAGCCCTCTCTTGAGCATCTGTGTTTAAATTTTACAACACCCTCACCGAACCAGTCCTGCTGTATGGTGCAGAATCATGGACCTTGATAAAACCGGATGAATGTGCCTTTGGCTGTTTCAAGAGGAAAGTTCTTCGGGTCATACTTGGCCCCGTGTGCATTGAAAGGGAATGGCGAAGGAGATATAACAGCGATTTTTACGGGTTGTACAACGACATGGACCTAGCCAGAAGGGTCAAGGTCCAGAGACTCAGATGGCTCGGTCATTTTGAGCGGATGGACACCAATGCTCCGTCCCGAAAAGACTTTGACACTATTCCCGAGAGACGTAGGAGGAGAGCAAGACAGCGACTCAGGTGGCGCACTCAAGTGGAAGAGGACCTCAATCAACTTTGAGTGCAGAACTGGAGACAGCTAGCTTAGGACTGAGCTGGCTGACGGAGACTGTTGATTGAGGCCCAAGTCCACAACAGACACAGATTTCTTTCGGCGCTTCCGGTTAACAAAGCAAAGGTTCTTAAGAGTCCATCAACTGTTGGCAGAAAACCTTCAACATCCACTACTATAGTTGTTCTATACGTTCTCTGTAACGGCCCACGCATAGAAACATCACGATTTCCTAATATTCTTAAAACTAAGTTCTAAGGTTAGACCGAGATTCACTAGAGAATTTGTGAAGAAATTAGGCGCAAAATGCCTAAATTGGGAATCGTTCTACTTTGTGTGCATTTTTCAACAAAATCAACTCTTATTGAGTGTAGTGTAGGCATAGTTAATAGCATAAAGAGCTTCAAGTCTACATGTAATACTCTTTCAAGGAGATACAAGTTCCATCCTTCTTAATTCTGGAGAAGGGTGTTATATAGTTTATAATAAAAAAATGGGCTCTAAATATTTGATTCGCCTGGGGCGCCAAGATGGCTAAGGTCGGCCCTGCATACGCACATACGAACACATAGACATCATCAAAAAAAAACTCTTGATTAGGATTCTAGTGACCTCGAAACATGGAGATATGCAAAAATTGTAGATTCACAAAAACGGACCCATTACAATAACTTCCTCTGTAGTAGAACTTTAACTCTTACATGAAGAACTCCCAATTCATGGACAAAAAATCTGATAGTTGTACGTTTTTGTATGAATTCAAATTTGTTGGTAGCGGGGAAAGCTGTTAACTCACTATCTCCGGTCGCCAAGAGCTTTATATCTACAAGACCTAGGCTTGTAGGCGAGTACCTTCGGGGTGAGCTTGGTATTTGGTCAATATGGAGTATTGGGCTCAAAAATTCCATACCTCCGGTTTTAAAAAAATGACAACCCTTGCGGTATTGATCTTATTGCTTCTACTGATATGATGTAAAATAATACTTGTGGAGAGTTACGTCGATAATGTTAAAAATCTTCATCCAGAATCACTGATTGGCTTACATTTCTTTCAAATCTTTATAAATTCCTTAAAATTTAGCTGAGAGCTAAGAAGTTGCCGTTTGAGTTAAATGGATAAGCTGGTGGTATAACTAACTGTGTTGGCGAATTATTGGTTTTACAATGGAGCTTGCATAAATATACGACCAATTCTGAGACAGTAAAAAAATGGATGAGCCTTGGATTTTTTTCTCATATGAACTAACTTAAAAAACTTGTACGTCAGAGATTTGTTTGAATTGATTTGGTTTTTTCAGGTCATGTATTTGATGTTTTCTTTCCAACACAACACCAAGGACCATTATTGTTGTGTTGGAGTGCATTGAACTGTGACCAGTTATATGATTTTAAATGTTCTTTTTTATAGCCATCGTTTAAGTTCGGAGTAAGAAATTCTTTTAAAAAAAGGTCATCTGTTACAATACCATTTTGAAGTTGTTGATTTTCTCAATTGAATGGACCAAAACCATCTTTACTGGAGCGGGTAACAGCTCCTTGGCTGAAGCTTCCTCAGTTTTGTCTATAGATCATGGAAGAAAAACAAATGAACTACAACTTGAATGCGCGAGATACTTCCACCCAGACGACGAACCACCAAATTAAACCAATGGGGACGTGATGTTGCATGGAAATGGAATAGCGATATCACCAACACCAAATGGAGATCTATTGTTTCAGAAATCAAGCACTGGATTGTTGACACACGAAGCTTCAAAGATTGGTGGTGATGGTTAATGAATTGGTAGTGAGAAGTGGCTCGAGGAAAGCAGCTTGTATCTAAGTGGAGAATTTTACTAGCACTATAGGAGTGCATATGCTTATTTGACATTATGGCTTTAATGGGTGGTGGCGGCCAACATCTCGGTTACATCTTATTCTTTAAGATAGGTATAAAATACTAGAAGATAACCGAAGTTGATCAAACTCCTATCATTTTTTGAATTTCATTGTGACATCTATTTTAAAACCTTCAAATAGTATACAAATGATAAATGTCCATGTCAGGTCAACGTATTATTTGAAAAACTGATATAGGAACTTGTAAATAAAACAAAAGTTTAAAATCAAAAATTAACAAAACCACTTTGGAGAAAAATATCAGTTTCTTATATGCAAATATATTTCTGGAAAAACAGCAAATCGTTTTGTCAAAAACATCGGTCACTTGAAATTCTAATGATACCTTCTTCAGATATGTCAATTTCCCCAAGTCAGATATTGATGCCGCTATTGGATGTTATCGCGACAAACCACAAACAAGCTAATGATAGTCAAATTTGTACCTTTGTCTCGATGTTTTGGTCAAAAATAACTCAAATCAACAAATTTTTTATACCGAAATCCAAGAACAAAGTTGCTTGATCGCACCATTTTATATCTGTTTCTTTTTTCTAAACGAATCCCAGAGCTCAATTAAGTGACGGTGACCCCTCATTCTGATTGTGACATGATCGATTAAAAAAAAAAAAAACGATCGAAGATTGTTTATTTATTGGTTCTTATGCTTAAATACTCTTAATTCATTCAATTGAAACTTTTAAACCACCTTTCTAATGAGATCTTGAAGTGGTTTTGTTATTTTTATTCAACTATTTCATTACCACATAAGCATTCGGTCTCTAATGGGCTGTTGTTGTGGAATTTTTTGCCACGCTGATCGATATAATTACATTTTACGATGAATATACAAATGCTTATTGACCATGTATAGCAAATGAATCAGCCATCGGACAAAAGAAAAAGTATCTTTTGAGAATTTCATTCCTATAGGTAAGATCGATTGAACGATGTATGAATGGGTGTGGATCGTTGGTCGTCTTCTTTGGTCATTAAATGATTCATCGTCTTTCGTCTTTGGACCTTGTATGGATGGGCTCCAAGATTTGACAATGGAAAAGTGCTTCTTCTTTTCGTTTCTTGTTATTTTTTTTTCTGTGATGAACGACGAACAAACATAATAGAGTTCATACCTTCATCAATAAACGATCATTTTTCACCCGCCATCGTCATTTATAGTCATCGTCTTCGTCGGCCGTCAAAAATCGAGTTTAAGCGGTAAGTGGTATGCGCAGTAGCAATCACAAGATTCTTTATGAATAAAATCGCTCTTTTCATAAGGTATGAAAAAAAGTAAAATATAAATAAATTATAAGCAATCATTATATTTTGAATGAGCTATTGATTTTATTATCGAATATTCGTTAAGCTATTTTTGTTGTTTTTTTTTTTTAATTTTATTTCCACTCTTTAAAGTTGAATTCAAAATGCGTATAACGTGATGGCTAGAGGCGTTTAAGCTACTGAATTGAATATATTTTTTTCATTCCTTTTGGGGTTTTAGGGTTTTGTCGAACCAACATTTTAGAACTATAATTTGTACCTTTATTAATTGGTATTTCTCTAATTCATGAAAGAAGCCTTTCGGCAGTGTCTTAATGTTCATTATAATTAACTTTATTTAGAAGCTCATAAAACTACTACTAGGTGGAGGCTGGAGGGGTATCTACTTTTTAAATATTTTTTAAAAATGTTTTTATTTTCAGGAAGTGAAGCTTGAAGGCAAGAAATATTATTATAATCAAGTTTGCGTATTAGAGATGGTTATGTTAATGTTTTGAACGGCCTTTAATCATATCGAGGGATATTTTCTGGGTGGTCGGATGGTCTAGAGTTGTAAGATGTCATTAGACTCATTATAGTTAGTTAGTTAAGTTAGTTTAAATGACTTTTTATTAAGGTATATCTTTTTTTACGTAATAATAAAATTTTGGAATGTTCTTAAGAGCGATTTTTAATGAGCAGTGATCACTGTGAGCAGTTTACAAAAAGAGCAGTTTATAGTAGCAGCTATTTGATCACTCTTAAATGAGCAGTTTATGTTGAAAATGGACCGACAAATGTACATATGCATACAAAAATTTGTTTACACTATCAGATATACCTTTTTGATCATTTAAGGAAAATTATGGAAAAATTATAATGATACTGCGAAAGCCCCCAAGCGCAAGTGCTCACTGGTCACTGCGTCTTGTGAGAGTCTTTCTTCTCACTGCTTTTCTGCTCATTTGTCATTGCTTATTTTCTAACAGCTTTTCTGCTCTATTTTCTACTCTTATAAATAAGCAGTGAGTAGATGAGCAGAAAAGCAATGAGCAGATAAGCAGTGAGCATTGAGCAAAATAGCAATGATAATGAATAGAAAAATAATGAGCAGGGTGGCAGTGCGCCTTTGAGTAATGAAATACCTAATATAGATACACATTCGGTATTGGTTTAGTGTAGGGAAAAGTGAAGATTTTCTCCACTGCTCAGTGCTATTCTGCTCACTGCTTTTCTGCTCACTGCTATTCTGCTCACTGCAAATCTGCTCACTGCTCATTTAATCACTGAACAGTTTAAAGAGCAGTGAGCAGTATAGCAGTAACATTGAAGAGAAATCACTCCTGCTCACTGCTCAGTGGAATAGCAGAGTGATTAATAGCAGCTATCGCAATAGCTGCCTCACCACTGAGTATGGCCTTAGAGCCGTCTACTAGATTGACATTATTTAGTATTAACATATGTATATTTTTTCAAAAATAATATTGCTAATAACTTTTTAAGTTAATTTTAACAAATAGAAAAAAAATTGATTTCATTGTATTTTTTTTTTTTTTTTTTTTTATCTTTAAAAATCTTCTTCTCTAATTCGCTTTCTATAATCATAAGCAGTTTTCACATACATATAGAGGCCATTCCATCCGCGTTCACCATTCAGTATATGTCTAAATTCATCGGCTTCAAGTGATCTTGCTCCAAAGTACTTTCTCCGAAGCTCACTAAGTATGGGACAAACAGCATCAAAATGGAATATGTCCTCGCTTACATTCAAGTTGCAGAGATCGCATATAATGGGAAGGTCTGGTCTATGTGGCATATAATTGAGTCCAAACAGTTCACCTCTCACAGTTCTTATTATTTGTGACTTATTACTGTTATCTTGCAAATTGTATTTAATGGTACTGTAGTACATTCTGTGCTGAGACGATTTTGCTTCTCTTTCATAGGCGTTGTAAAGGTAGGATGCTGGTTCTTCTATTAGTTTTCCAAACTTATGTCTCAATGATTCAGTACTATCACTAGGGTTGAAATTATTGTCACTGCCATAACTAATCGCCAAGTCTTTCCATTCTTTGATATAATACTCGTTACGGGCCATCATATGCTTCAGAACAATTTTCGGTAGGCGTTCCTCTTTCATTTCCATTACTTTTATTATATAATCAAAGTGAAGTTTTAACGTTCTTAATATTAGTGGAGAGCAACCTGTTTCAAGGTATATCATATAGTTTGGGGTGTTGTAGGGCAATCGGAGAACGCGCTTTATACAGAATCTTTGAAATGTTTCTACTGTGTTTGATTGGATGTATCCCCAAGCTTGCGATGCGTAGAAAAGGATGGTCTGGGCAGTGGATCTTATCAGTTTTTCCTTAGAGCTGTGGGTTATATATTTACTTTAAAGGCAAGTATTCCAGATTGAGTTGATTGCTCGTTTTGCTTCGGAGAGTTTTATTTTGAGATGTTTTTCGATATTAAGACTTGACGTAAAGAGAACACCAAGGTACTTGTACTCTCGTAGTACTTCGAGCGGTTGCATTTGGTATGTCCAGTTTTCATTCCTCGACAAATGCCCTCCCCCATTACGAAGTACCAAGATTTTTGACTTTTCGAGGTTTACCGTTGAGTTCCAAGCCTTATTTTCTCGGAGAATTTCTTTTAACAACTCTCTATCGAAACCGATATTTAAATAGGGAGAAGACATGTTGTTATAGTAACAATAAGCCCATTTTTCAGTGTCGAGTTTATCCGGTGAAGTTCCCGACAGTGATCTTTTACTCATTTATTGAAGTTATAGCTCGTGCCTTGGATGATTTTTTATTTCGACAATTTTTTTGCTTAATCTCTATAACTTACTCAAACTTTTAATTCTTTTATAGAGAAGAGGTTATAAATAGTTGATTGTTAATAAAGAAAAAATTATAATTAACACTTTTGCTTTACTTTTTTAATTTTCTTTTTTGAGCTCTTGTTCACACAACTATTTTACAGCTATCCAATCAATGTTCAGACTCATTATATTCCAGGGAAATTTAATATGAAAAAACAGGCGGTCACTAACGATGTTGCACCACATTCAAGGGACCGCTCAAATATTGAAAAACCACTGGAAGACAGTAAGAATGTAGATATGCTAATTTCAAAATGTGTTTGTTAAAAGACAACTCTTCAGGGAGTTAAAAAAAAGAAACATTTTTACTCTACACCTATCAAACACTCGAAATCAAAGCACTACTCCGGTTGCACTTTAATGATGATTGACCATTGAAGACCTATCGTAAACTTTCAGACTGACTGCTAAGCACGAATTCAAAAGAAAGCAAGCCACAACTGTACATCATTCAATCTCAAAATACAATTAAATTAATCTCTCCTTCTTCCATATTATGCTTATTGATGAGACTCCTACACCAGAATCGAGTTCTTAACCTGAACGTGATCAGAACAAAGTGGAAACCATTAAACATTTTAAACGAATTGAGGCGAGATTGGCAATTCAAATGTATTTTGTTGTTGTTTTCTTCTTTTGATTGGTTTTATGACCCAACTTGATGATTACGTTTATTGTGTCTCAATTTTTATAATGATTACTCAACTGGGCATTTTTATAGTCAGTTGAATTTTTTTTGTTCAATGAATAACTCACCTTCGATTTTGGTACCAAGTTTTCACTTGTGTATCACTTAGTCCTAATTTATTGGCCAATTCCATTCGATCTTGAACACTTAAATATTTTTGTCTTTCGAAGGATTTCTCTAAAGTCTGCAGTTGGTGATCGGTAAAGGCGGTTCGAGCTTTGCGTTGCTTTTTACTTAAACTAGATGATCCACCAAAACCCATTCCACTTTTTATACTATTTCCATCTTCATCTTTGGCACCTGAAAGAAATAATTATAAAGGCAAATATTTAATGAGGAATTTTTAAGATAAATAAGGATGTTTAAGTGTTTGCATGTTTTGAATAATTTCTTGAATGGAAGTAGTTTTTTATTCAATTTTTAAGCAACAATTTCGAAATTTCATTCTAGAACGGAGAACAGCTATCGAGTTGGGTCACTAAGACGATGGATTAGAGTAAAATATGGCTTTTCCAAGTTCAATGCTCGTTTTTTTAACATCAATTTACCTGAGATGACAAATACCTCTTACTATAGTATTGAGTCAGCAACCATGGAAATTGCAATTGAAACACTGAAAAAGACAAATTATTCCGGTCTCGTATGCGAGAAAGTCGAATGTAGAGGAAGATTCAACCAGTCCAACAGATCGAGTGAGAAGACAACACCGCTTCAGCCATAAAAATCCTTTGCTGCAAATACTCCGGACGCCAAATCGTTTAGCTTTAACGATTGTGGGACGTATCTTCTTTTTTCAGGCATGTGTTGTGAGAGTTGACAAGGAGTGTTAGGCAAGCCCCCTATTGACTTCCCTTAAGAGCGAAACATCATAGTACAAAGCACACGATTCCCACAAGGGGAAAAGGAAATCTTCCGATCCAGATCAACCATCGTCCAGATTGACGATATCCAGATCGACACACGGTACTTCTCTGGCATACAACATGCCGTCACATTTCGGGCAAATATTGACTCGATCGAAACCTCACGGAAATATTTGATGTCAAAAAGTTTCAAGGCAAAACGATGCAATTTCAAACGATATCTTTAACATAATTCTTATAAAGAACTCGATTAGCCCTGGATACTCCGAGCCGCTGTCGGTAGTATGTATAGGGACACAAATCTAGCCATAAAAGCGATGTTCCAACGATTAAGATGCATGATGGGGTGTGTATAAAGAGCCAATGAACTAAGTCCACAAAGTCGCCAGAAAGGGAGGAAAGACACTAATCATAGCTGACCTGGAAAAGCTTGGTGTGCAAGGCAGCTAGCTTACTTACTTAATTATGGTGGCGCTACAGTCCATGGCGGACCAAGGCCTCATCCAACAAACGTCTCCAGCCAGCTTGGTCCCTAGCTAGCTGACTCCAGTTTCGCACGCCAAATGGGTTCAGGTCCTCTGACACCTGTGTGCTCCCCCTGAGTCACGGTCTTCCTCTTCTGCGACGTCCTTCCGGGTAGGATTCGAAGACTCTACGAGCCGGAGCACTATTTTTCATTCGCTCAACATGCCACAGCCATCTTATTCGTTGGACCTTAACTTTTATGGCTAAGTCAGTGTCGCTGGACAGCTCGTACAGTTCTTGATTGAATCTTCGTCTCCATTATCCATAAAGGAGCCCAAAGCGTTTTCATCGGATGTTGTCATGATCCATGTCTCTGCAAATAACATAAGGACCGGGATGATAAGGGTTTTGTAGAGCGTCATTTTAGTTGCTCGGGAGTGTACTTTATTACTCCAATGCCTTCTAAGTCCAAAGAAGCAGCAATTGGTAAGAGTGATTCTTCGTTTGATTTCAGCGCTGGTGTTGTTGTCTGAGTTAATAGCGGATCCTGGGCCGACTTTTAAAGGATTGTGCCTTTGGTGTTGACGTTAGAGTTTTGCACATTCTTTTCAAGAATGATGTTGAAGATATCGCATGACAACGCGTCGCCTTGTCTAAAACCGTGACGGAACAGTGCATTTTTCCTCTGTCTTCTTACACAGACGGACGAGTTTTCCTGGGATGCCAAAACTAGATATTGGTCTACATAGTTGGTCTCTACAGACGATGAAAAGGTGGTAGGTATCAATTTGAAGTTCCTGGGTCTTCTCCAAGATCTGCCGTAGGGTGATTTGATCGATGGTGGACTTTACGGGTCTGAAGCCACACTGATAGGGACCTATCAGATTGTTGACGAAGGGCTTCAAACGTTCACACAGCACGGCAGACAAGATCGTATAGGCGATGTAAAGGAGACTTATACCTCTGTAGTTGGTGCAGTTCAGGGGATCTCCTTTCTTCGATCGGGCATACGATGCTGAGGCCCCATTCGTCGGGCATGCTTTCCTCCGACCAAATTTTCTAGATAACCTGGTGCATGCTCCTTACCAAATCATCTCAGCTTTGAACAGTTCGGCGGCTAGCCCATCTGTTCTAGCGGCTTTGTATGACTTTAGTTTAGATA
>CAKKXW010000001.1:48361556-48375235 GCA_920937365.1 Sphaerophoria rueppellii
TAATGATGATTGACCATTGAAGACCTATCGTAAACTTTCAGACTGACTGCTAAGCACGAATTCAAAAGAAAGCAAGCCACAACTGTACATCATTCAATCTCAAAATACAATTAAATTAATCTCTCCTTCTTCCATATTATGCTTATTGATGAGACTCCTACACCAGAATCGAGTTCTTAACCTGAACGTGATCAGAACAAAGTGGAAACCATTAAACATTTTAAACGAATTGAGGCGAGATTGGCAATTCAAATGTATTTTGTTGTTGTTTTCTTCTTTTGATTGGTTTTATGACCCAACTTGATGATTACGTTTATTGTGTCTCAATTTTTATAATGATTACTCAACTGGGCATTTTTATAGTCAGTTGAATTTTTTTTGTTCAATGAATAACTCACCTTCGATTTTGGTACCAAGTTTTCACTTGTGTATCACTTAGTCCTAATTTATTGGCCAATTCCATTCGATCTTGAACACTTAAATATTTTTGTCTTTCGAAGGATTTCTCTAAAGTCTGCAGTTGATGATCGGTAAAGGCGGTTCGAGCTTTGCGTTGCTTTTTACTTAAGCTAGATGATCCACCAAAACCCATTCCACTTTTTATACTATTTCCATCTTCATCTTTGGCACCTGAAAGAAATAATTATAAAAGCAAATATTTAATGAGGAATTTGTAAGATAAATAAGGGTGTGTAAGTGTTTGCATGTTTTGAAAAATTTGTTGAATGGAAGTAGTTTTTTATTCAATTTTTAAGCAACAATTTCGAAATTTCATTCTAGAACGGAGAACAGCTATCGAGTTGGGTCACCAAGACGATGGATTAGAGTAAAATATGGCTTTTAAAAGTTCAATGCTCGTTTTTTTAACATCAATTTACCTGAGATGACAAATACCTCCTACTAGGTATAGCATTGAGTCAGCAACCATGCAAATTGCAATTGAAACACTGAAAAAGACAAATTATTTCGGTCTCGTATGCTAGAAAATCGAATGTAGAGGAAGATTCAACCAGTCCAACAGATCGAGTGAGAAGACAACACCGCTTCAGCCATAAAAATCCTTTGCTGCAAATACTCCGGATGCCAAATCGTTTAGCTTTAACGATTGTGGGACATATCTTCTTATTTCAGGCATGTGTTGTGAGAGTTGACAAGTTGACTTCTCTTAAGAGCGAAACATCATAGTAGAAAGCACACGATTCCCACAAGGGGAAAAGGAAATCTTCCGATCCAGATCAACCATCGTCCAGATTGACCATATCCAGATCGACACACGGTACTTCTCTGGCATACAACATGCCGTCACATTTCGGGCAAATATTGACTCATGGAAACATTTGATGTTAAAAAGTTTCAAGGAAAAACGATGCAATGTCATACGATAACTTTAACATCATTCTTATAAGAACTCGATTAGCCCTGGATACGCCGCGCCGAGCCGTTGTCGGCATTATGTATAGCGACAAAAATCCAGCCATAAAAGCGATGGTCCAACGATTAAGATGCATGATAGGGTATAAAGAGCCGATGAACTAAGTCCGCAAAGTCGCCAGAAAGGAAGGAAAGACACTAATCATAGCTGACCTGGAAAAACTTGGTGTGCAAGGCAGCTAGCTTACTTACTTAATTATATGGTGGCGCTACAGTCCATGGCGGACCAAGGCCTCATCCAACAAACGTCTCCAGCCAGCTTGGTCCCTAGCTAGCTGACTCCAGTTTCGCACGCCAAGTTGGTTCAGATCCTCTGACACCTGTGTGCTCCCCCTGAGTCACGGTCTTCCTCTTCTGCGGCGTCCTTCCGGGTAGGATTCGAAGACTCTACGAGCCGGAGCACTATTTTTCATTCGCTCAACATGCCACAGCCATCTTATTCGTTGGACCTTAACTTTTCTGGCTAAGTCAGTGTCGCTGGACAGCTCGTACAGTTCTTGATTGAATCTTCGTCTCCATTTTCTATTAATGTAGACAGGACCAAAAATCACTCGAAGAATTTTCCCTCAAAGTAGCCTAAAGCGTTTTCATCGGTTGTTGTAATGGTCCACGTCCCTGCACCATAAATTAGGACCGGGATGATAAGTGTCTTGTAGAGCGTCATTTTAGTTGCTCGGGAGTGTACTTTATTACTCCAATGCCTTCTAAGTCCAAAGAAGCAGCGATTGGTAAGAGTGATTCTTCGTTTGATTTCAGCGCTGGTGTTGTTGTCGGAGTTAATAGCGGATCCTGGGCGGACTTTTGAAAGTATGTGGCTTTGGTGTTGACGTTAGAGTTTTGCACATTCTTTTCAAGTATGATGTTGAAGATATCACATAACAACGCATCGCTTTGTCTAAAACCGTGACGGAACAGTGCATTTTTTCCACTGTCTTCTTACACAGATGGACGAGTTTTTCTGGGATGCCAAAACTAGACATTGGTCTACATAGTTGGTCTCTACAGACGATGAAAAGGTGGTAGGTATCGATTTGAAGTTCCTGGGTCTTCTCCAAGATCTGCCGTAGGGTGAATATTTGATCGATGGTGGACTTTCCGGGTCCGAAGCCACACTGATAGGGACCTATCAGATTGTTGACGAAGGGCTTCAAACGTTCACACAGCACGGCAGACAAGATCGTATAGGCGATGTAAAGGAGACTTATACCTCTGTAGTTGGTGCAGTTCAGGGGATCTCCTTTCTTCGATCGGGCATACGATGCTGAGGCCCCATTCGTCGGGCATGCTTTCCTCCGACCAAATTTTCTAGATAACCTGGTGCATGCTCCTTACCAAATCATCTCAGCTTTGAACAGTTCGGCGGCTAGCCCATCTGTTCTAGCGGCTTTGTATGACTTTAGTTTAGATATCACTTCTTCTTCTTCACTTCGTCAATGCCGGATCGGTAAAATTGTTGGCCTTCTGCACCCAAATTGAATGGTTCCGTATTGCTGGCGAAATTTTGCTCTCATCGCTATTATACAGCTTGGCAAAGTGGTCTTTTCATATCCTCAGCACTGACTGTGGTTCTGCTACGATGTTCCCATGATGGTCTCTACAGGCTTCGGTTCGAGGTGTATAAGCCCTGGAGGTTTGTTTCACCTCTTTGTACAACTTTCGAGCGTCGTTCCTGTTGTAACATCCCTCTATCTCCTCGCGCTTCTCATGCCACCTTTTTTCTTTCTGAGAAGTTTAGCTCTTTGCAGTGCCGCTGCCTCTTTGTTTAGCTGCATGTGCTCGCCGGCACTCATCGTCAAACCTGGGGTTTCGCTGTGGTGGCCGTGTATAAACCCCAGCACTTCAGATGCATCTCTGATGGCTGCTTGGCAGTGTTGCCACTGATTCTCTACATTTTGTGCTGGCAGCAAAGGATTTCTGAGGAGATTTTCGGAGACACTATCGGAAAAGGATCAAGCAATCTCTTGCAGTTGTAGCCTTTTGACGTCGAATTTCCTCCTCGCATTTTCGCATTCGTACCCTGGCTACAACAAGGTAGTGCGATAGTCCGAGTCGATGTTGGCATCTCGGAGTTGAGGACATCTTGCATGAAAGAGAAGTGTCGTGCGTCGATCGCAATGTTATCAATCTGATTGACGGTTGATTGATTAGGAGGTTTCCATGTTCCCTTTTGAATATCGAGATGTGGGAATCGCGTATTTTCTACCAGCTGGCTCCCCCCATTTCCGAGCTTGGTTCGAGAGCCAATTGGAGCAACTTGAATTAATTTTTCTTATCTTCTTTTGTTAAAGTTTGTGATCATACTCTCGGCGAAAAAATGCTTCTTTACAAAGTTGCAAATTTTAATGTTCATTTAATCGATCAATACAGTTTGAAACATGATAAGTTAAATTTCTTAACTGCAATTAGGTAAATAAACGTCATATTAAAGATTAATTATAATAACGAGCTCACTCAAAAACTGTTCAAAATTTTAAACAATTTAAGGAAATTACTGATTATGGGAAATTATTCTTTCTTATCATTTTTGTTAAACGTTCCACAAAATGTTTTTTTTTCGCAAAATAAAATGTAGCTTCAATAGGTACTTAGTTCCGCATGGCAGATCGCCCTGCTCCTCACATGACATGAAACAGTTTTGACATGAAAACAACATGCGATCAGCAAGAATTACATGTAACTCGTATCTTAAACGATTGCTGATGCATTGAAACAACAGCTTGTTCTATTTTATCTTCAAAGGCCATTAACTCTTCAAGGATATACAAAAAGTAGCCTAAGCCATGAAACTTCCCATCAGCACCGAAGAATTCAGACAGAACTTGAATGGAATTTCTCAAGAATGTGAATTGGTCTTATTTCGGTCCAATTTGAATTCAATTTAACACCAAACGACAAACACACGTATACCGATTGCCTAATTGATACCCTAATAAAAATCTGTTTTAACACTTTGCTTAATAGTCGACGACGACGATACCACTTAACTTTGATCATAAACGAATGTCTTGTTGATGTTAGTTTTTTGTTTTGTTTTTTTTTTTTTTTCACTCTCCAATAAACGCTTCGATTTGAATCGAATCAAGAAGATGACCAATTCTATGTTCCGTAATAAATTTGAAGCCTTAATAGCTTAATTAATTACTAAATAAAAATAAAACCCAACCGAATGGGGCACCAGGCACATAAAAAACGGAAGGATGGCTCACACTCAATTTCGAACAAAAAATCATTGGAAAACAAAAAAAACTTGGATAAAAGGTAATTATGTCAACATAACCTTTTAAATGCTCTTTTGGACTGTGAGAGAGGTGTGGTTGACTGCTTTGCGCGTCTTTGTATTAGCCGAAGCGTCAACTTCATCATCGTCGGTCGTCTTGTGTCGTTTACGATTGAGGCAGGTTTTTTTTATTCTAAATTGAAATTTTATTCCATTTTGGCGGGACTTTTAAACCAAATTGATGACATAGATAAAAGTTTAGCGTGGGTTCCTTATCTAGAATCTTGATATACCTATTCGAAAAAAAAAAATCGAAAATATCTGCGTGCGCATATATTCAAAGTTTATCTTATAAAGTATCTCCTTTGGTTGAGTGATTTGACTTTGCTGTTGAAGGTCTTTGAAAAAAAAAAAAAGTTTTAATGATTTTTTCTCAACGTTAAGGTGTTAAACTGGCATTAAAGATAGATACATCTTTTTTCTCGAGACATTGTCACTAGATGCGACGTGATTTCCAAGCCGACCGAAGGCAATTCGACTCTAATACGAATTTAATTTCTTGCCTTTTGCCTGCTAAAGCCAGAGTTTAAAGAAGCTATTCATTAATTCTTGAATAAAAACAACTTTTTGTTGGCTCGTATTTTCGTAAGGTTACATAAAAACAACACAACCGCATGACATTTTATCACACTTCAGCGCGTTTGGTTTGTTTTGCCGTAGCCGTCGCTGTCGCATTGTTGTGTTTTTTGGCCTTTTTGCTGTCAGATAGATTTGTATCTCTTTTAACTGATGTGGCTATTTTTTAGGAGCAATTTTCACTTGCCTCTTTAAACACCAACAAAACACTGAGCCCTCCAATATACCTACAAACGACTTCCATTCCATATCGTTTGCCTATACACAAAAAAACAACAGATACAAACGAGACACAAGAGGAAGTTTGAGGCGGCACAAAATGAATTTAAATTTTAATTGTTTACCTTTTATTAAGTTGGACAGTGCTGGACAGGAACAAATTATGTATAGCTACGATTGTATTATATTTTGTTTTCTTTTTCACAGCCGCAGGAGCGAAAGATAATAATAATAAACGGTTTTTCTTTTTGTGTGTGCCACTTTCATTTACACCTTCCTTTTTTCAGGCATGTTTTCCTTGTTAAAAATAAAACGAAACTGAAAAACGAATGAGGAAAGAAAAACAACTAAGTAGAGTGCAATCAATTATGCAATTCAAATGTCATGGTTGAGATGGCAGTTAATTGCTTAAGCGAACGTTTTTTCATTGTTTATATTATACCTACTAACTGTGTACGTTTTTCAACTTAAATGTGAATTAATTTTTTGTCTTAATGTTTTGTTGTCGTGTTAATTTTGTATTTCGGCAAATGACAAATGTCTTTATGACAAATGATTAGTGATGAGAAGATAAAAACTGTTTTTAAGGATTTTTTTTTTGTTCGATGACTGTTTTCAGCAAAAATATTACTACCTAGTTTTTTTGCAAAAAAAAAAAATATCTTCATTCCCTACTCTCTGTCTCTTGATCAATTCCTTGTTAGCAGTTCTGCTAAATATTTTGAGTCTCACAAAAAAAAAATTAAACAAATGTACGAATATTCAGTCTCCACCTGATAAATATGTTATTTTGAATAGCCCGCTATTTCGGTAGGTGTCACTTTTGAAGCTGTCTTTTGACATTTGAAAAGTAGAAACTACGCCATTAATGAAAATGGAACGATACACGCTTCAACAATGCATTGAAAGCATTAAAATTCACTATAAAAATTGTGAAAATTTGGCAGAGGCGGTTCGTTAAACTAAAACATTTTTGGGTTGTCGTGAAGCACCTTGCGGACCGCAATACAGAAATTGGTGGACAAATTCGAGCTGTTGGGACAAGTTAGTGATGTGAAGAGTAAAACCCGTGCACGTCGCTCAAGAAAAACTGAGAATATTGCTGTTGTAGCCCAAAGTGTTGAAGAAAACCCAGGTTTGTCCATTCCTCGTCGTTCTTTGGAATTAGGCATTTCACAAACGTCATTACACCGTATTTTGCATAAAGACTTGGGTCTTAAGGCTTATAAAGTCAGTAAACACAAAAACTCAAGCTGGCTGATCATCAACAACGTAGTGTCTTTGCTGATTGGGTCCTTGAAATGCATGAAAACGATCCGGAAAAACATTGAAAAATCATCTTGACTGATGAGGCCCATTTCCACCTCGGAGGCTACGTCAACAAGCAAAAGTGTCGCATCTGGGGCTCGGAAAACCCAAGACTTATTGTTGAAAAGCCTCTCCATCCTCAACGCGTGACTGTTTGGTCCGGCGGGGTCATTGGACCTTACTTTTACGTAAATGAGGCTGGAGCAACAGTTACGGTCAATGGATTGCGCCATCGAGAGATAATTAATGATTTTTTACGGCCGGAATTGGATGGTATTGATCTGGACAACATTTACTTTCAACAAGACGGCGCTACGTGCCACACAAACAATGAAACCATCGATCTTTTACGGGAAAAGTTTCAGGACCGTGTTATCTCTCGAAGAGGTGATCACAATTGGTCACACACCTTGCGACTTCTTCCTTTGGGACCACGTGAAAGATAAGATCTACGCCAACAGCCCCAGCGTCGATTCAAGACCTCAAAGATGGAATTCGTGAGGATATCGAGGACATAGGGCAGCCACTTTGCGATTTAGTTATGGAAAATTTCATGAAAAGGATATGGTCTTGTAAGCGTGAAGGCCATTTGGCTGATGTTGTGTTCCGTTAATAACGGCATACCTTCTTCTTTATAATGAAATAAACATCTGATCATTTATCTCAAAAGATGCCATTTTTCTTTGAATATCAAAATATCACATCTAATTGGAAAACCCATGTAAAAATTACATTCCAATTTCAAAACGACGGACTACGCGTCTCAAAATTGTTTTCGAGAAGGAAAATGGCCTTTTAAAAAAATATTATCAAAAGTGGCTGAAAATAAATACTCGCTATTATTTTGAGTGAAACGAAGGTTTTTACTTGTGACATAAATTTGGAATTGGTTTATATACTTGAACTCGATTTTTATATAAATTATGACATTACAAAGATAGAGAAGTCGAAGAAAAAGGTTCTGGCAATTCCATCCGTCAGTGTGCAGCAGGGGCGAACGCAGGGGGGGGTGTTTCAAAACAAATTTTCTTTCAGGGTTCACCCAATGTTGTTAAGTTCTGTCTATAAGAAGAGTAAACAATGATGAAAAGTAACAAGTTTTTCGTTGATGCATGGTCACCAGACGAAACTTTCGAATTGCCAGTATCGGGACAAGAAATTTAAAATGTTTCCCTGGTTGGTGTGTTCAGCTTTTGAAGACGGAGCCTGCTGCCGAATCTGCGTATCATTCGTAAAAAAGAATTTTGGGAAAGGAAAACATGAAGAACCAAAAACTTTTGGTCAATGTGCTCTCAAAGATTGGAAAAAGGCTTTGGAGAAATGTAGAGTTCATCAAAACAATAAGTATCACAAGGATGTTTCTGAAGACGCGCTGAATTTTAAAATGATTTATGATCAGAAGAAAAATGACATTATGTACGAAATAGACCATGGTCGCAAACAACACCAGCATGAACATCGACAAAAGCTGATTCCCATCATTCGAGCCGTTTTACTCTGTGGCAGATAGGGACTTACTCTCCGAGGACATCGAGATCATGGCTTGCCATCAACGGAGATACCAGAGGAAAATGATGGCAATTTCAGAGCAATCCTTCGATTCGCTGTGGAAAGTGGAGATCCTGCTCTGGAGCAGCATCTGAAAACAGCTAGCGCTAACGCTACTTATCTTAGTTTTCGCATCCAAAATAAAATCGTTGAAACGTGTCAATGAGACAAGTTGTTTCTCAGTAACCACTGATGAAACCATGGATGTCAGAGGATTTGAAAAATTTACAATTTGCTTTCGATACATCGAAGAAATTGAAAAAATGCGGGAAGATTGCTTCCGTTTCGTGCCTGTAACAGACGTAACTGGAGCGGGCCTTGCGAAGACTCTACTGATCACATTGCAGGATCTTGGATTGGAGATGCATTTCATGAAAGGGCAAGGTAAGGTCAGAAGGTGCAATTGCACTCTAAAACTGAGTGTGTTAAACGACCACACTCAAAACGTATTTTTAACTGTCTTGTCATTAATCAACACTTTTATTTGAATAAATGTGTTTACTTGAAGCAAGTCACAACTCATGATTTCCACCACCTTCATTTCAGAAGGGAGCGTTTCGTTCGGTTCTGACACTAGCCTCCGTTTGCTTCCGCTCATTATATAGTTAGTTATTTAGCCTTTTTTTTTAAATCGTTAAAAAGTGATGTCAAGGTTCAAAATCAAATATTACAATATGACAAGGAATCACATCCCAGAGTATGGCAGACGAAATACGAACCAATATACCTATAATCAGTGGCATATTATCCTTAAGGCAAAGTAGGCATGTGCCTAGGGGCGAGGGGGTACAAAGGGCGCAGTGATTTGAAGAAGTGGCTCATATTGCTAGTTCATACGTGGTTGTTAAGGAAGAAAGCTTATGACCTCGCATTGAGATAAAAATTGGTTTTGAGCAATTCCACTTACAGATTTAACTTGGTTTGCAAACTCAGCTCGGTAATTCGACTTGACAACTCGATTTGCCAACTCTAAGACCACGCGGTACAGCAGTTTCGGCCAAAAACTATACCTACGAGGTATTTCTAATATAGAGGCGCCGATGAGATGCATGCCTATGGCGTCCTCAACGCTTAATCCGCCACTGCCTATAATACCTATGCATTTTCAGAAATATCACCCCAAGTGTAATAAATTTGACAGTTTATTTTGAAACTAAAAAATCTTCAATGAAGTAAAATGAACTATGGGACCCTTCATTATGCATGGCAGGCGCGCAACTAAGCAGTTTCTTTTTTTTTTTGTATTTTTCATAATAATGTTCCTACAATTCGCTCCACTTATTTTCAAGTTTGCTCCGTAACTTATTAAAAAACATACATCCCTTCATTATATGAAGTTATTTTATTGATTAAGAGCACCTATTGTCTCAACATTTTAAAGAAAATACAAACATTAATTCGTGATCTGATTTACCAAGCAAATACCTGTGTTCTTAACATACGTAGGTAAGCTCTATTCTCACAACCATAACCCCATTTATAATTTTTTTTATAGACATTTCTCACTTAAAAAAATCCAACTATTTTTGTATCTATTTCCTCTTCCTGAATACAGCAAAGCAAAACTTTATTTTTATGTTCATGTGCACAAGCAAACAAAAAAAAAAAAAAAAACCCACTGAATAAGAAGAAAAATGCGGTTGCTGAATTAAGTATACCTTTGCACTAAATGCATTTGCATTTGCCACATAATTTAGCTTGTCCATCAGAATCGCAATGATACGTTTAAAGCCTTCTCGATTCGATGCCCCATGTAGCTGTAGCCGTAATAATATATGACTTGTTGGTACTTGCTTGCTGAAATAAAATATAAAATAATATTTTTGTTGCATTGTAGGACTCCTTCTGCATCTAGCCATACTTTTGATGTCCAGACTTTCACTTGAAGAATTATTAATCCGTGAAATAGAGTACCTATCTCTCTATGTTTTTTTCTTTGTGATGGGGTGCCAGTGCCAGTTCAAGTTGCAACATTCAATTTAATCATCAAACAAAAAGCAGCAAGTCCCTAAGTTAAACAGACACATGGACCTAGGTATATACTCAGTGGTCGCTTTGCCGAGCCAAAGGCGTGCAGATAGGTCTAACATACCTACTTATTTTGTCCACCAACATGACGATTGTGTGGGTAGTATGGAAAATGGTATTATTTCCTTTCTGGTTCAAACAACAACAACCCAGCGAAATACAAGCGCGCTAAGTAATAAAAATTAAATTATAATGGACAATGTATCTCTATGCGTGATGTGTAGATATCTATTATTTATTAATTCAATATTCTAGCTCTTATGCATTCAAATTCAATGGGGAATGCATTTTTCAAATTGCATTTTCCATATCGACTGGTCGACGTTTATAATCGTATTGTAATTCAAATGGAAAACGCATGAATTTGTGCATATTTGATGACTGAATGTATAAATGTTAGGAATTAGGGTTTGCGGTTTTTGTGGCAAATGCGCAGAACCGTTGGACTTAATGGCGGCTGGTGCGGCGCGGCGGTGGCGAATAACGAAACATGCGAAATGGGAACACGATTAGTTGAAAGTAATTGCTTAACAAAATGCAAGTTAAGGAAACGGAAAACCTCCTAGTTTCTAATTCTTTTTATTTACGCTGTGGAGAATGTTGAATATACAATTTTTCAAATGCTCATCATCTGAACAAAATTTTCGCTTCGTGAATTCCAACATTTTTCACGAATTTTTGAGTCTGTGTGAAGAATTATGAGAGGGAACGGAACATTAACTATAACCATTAAAAAAAAGGTTCAAATAAAGGGTTTTCCAATAAGTGGTGTTATTTTGATATTCAAAGAAAAATGGCATTTCTTGAGATAAATGATAGGATGGTTATTTCATTATAAAGAGGAAGGTATGCTGATAATAATGGAACACAACATCAGCCAAATGGCCGCCATGACCCCGCTTATAGCACTTTCCATAACCAAATCGCAAATTGGCTGCCCTATGTCCTCGTTATCCTCACGAATTCCATCTTTGAGGTCTTGAATCGACGCTGGGCTGTTGGCGTAAACCTTATCTTTCACGTGGCCCCAAAGAAGAAGTCGCAAGGTGATAAATCACAAGATGTAGGTCGTCAATTGTGATCACCTCTTCGAGTGATAACACGGTCCGAAAACTTCTCCCGTAAAAGAACTATGGTTTCATTGCTTGTGTGGCACGTAGCGGCGTGTTGTTGAAAGTAAACGTTGTCCAGATCAATACCATCCAGTTCCGATGGTACAATCCATTGACCGTAACTGTTGCTCCAGCCTCATTTTCGAAAAAGTAAGGTCCAATGACCCCGCCGGACCATAAACCGAACCAAACAGTCACGCGTTGAGGAAAGAAAGGCTTTTCAACAATAACTCTTGGGTTTTGCGAGCCCCAGATGCGACACTTTTGCTTGTTGACGTAGCCTCCGAGTTGAAAAGGGGCTCATCAATCAAGATGATTTTTCGATGAAATTCCGGATCATTTTCATGCATTTCAAGGATCAAGGATCATCAGCCGGCTTGAGTTCTTGTGTTAACTGAACTTTATAAGCCTTAAGACCCAAGTCTTTATGCAAAATATGGTGTAATGACGTTTGTGGAATGCCTAATTCCAAAGAACGACGAGGAATGGACAAACCTGGGTTTTCTTCAACACTTTGGGCTACAACAGCAATATTCTCAGTTGTTCTTGAGCGATGTGAACGGGTTTTATTCTGCATATCACTTAATTGTCCCAACAGCTCGAATTTGTCCACCAATTTCTGTATTGCGGTCCGGCAAGGTGCTTCACGACGACCCAAAAATGTTTTAGTTTAACGCACCGTCTAGGTATGCCAAATTTTCACAATTTTTATAGTGAATTTTAATAATTTCAATGCGTTGTTGAAGCGTGTATCGTTCCATTTTCATTAATGGCATAGTTTCTACTTTCCAAATGTCAAATAACAGTTTCAAAAGTGACAACTACCGAAATAGCGGGCTATTCAAAATAACACCTCTTATTGAAAAACCCTTTGCGACTAATTTGATATATGACCAGTTAAACCACATCATGCACAAAGTGGCATGATGTTGAGATTAGATACCTGTAGATAAGCGAAGAGCTTGACGTTTCAATGTGTTGTTCTTCTCAGCAGAATGTCTTGAAATTCAGCTTGTACAGAATTTGTAGCCCGGCAACTAAAATTTGCGTCGTATTTTCAGTGAATGGACGCTAGACGAATGCATGGTTTCTATCATGTCAGCGATGAAGTTCTTTTCAGACTCAATGGATGCGTTGGTCAACAAAATTTCCGAATTTGAGCTGATGAGCAAACTAAAGAGTATGTACGAAGAGCTGTCACTGCATCCATTAAAAACAACAGTAAGTGCGGTTCAAAGGCTAGTTGAATCTTTTAGATCATGTTTCTTCAAAAAATGAGAACATTAAGTTACCGTCAATGCTGACCGTTATTAAAGTTTTACTACTCCTTTGTGTTAGACGTGCCGTATTGTTTTCGAGCTCTCTCCACACTGAAAAAAATAAACGTCATCATATTTATGAACGGCGTTCATCAACTGAAAATCATCACATATATGATCTTTTCATCTTATTGATGAAGAAATAAGATGAAAAATAAACTTGCCTAATGAACCGTTCTTCAATATGGAGAACCTCATTTCATCAATTTTTTATCCACATATTCCAAACATACAAATCTTTGAAGGGGAAATTTCATCAGTTCATCAAAACTTTTCATGTATATGATGAACCCAGATTCTAATGATTTTTCTTCAGAATGATGAATGCAAACATCATATTGATGAATAATTCTTTCACATTTGTAAAATTCATCATATTGATTATTTGATTGCATCACATTTATGAAATTCATTCATATTGTTTTCATATTCAAATTTTCATTGGAAATTTAGGCTTATTACCACTTGATCTATCTTAGCTTTGATTTAATTTTCTTACTAAGAAAAGCATTCAAAAATTTAATTAGGTTTGTCTAGCTTTACTCTTATCTATTTTTTTTTTTTTTTGTTTCTTTTTCTTTTTCTTAATTTCAGTTCCAAAGGCTGAATCTGGCTGAAGAATCTTTTAGCTAGCATGTTCCAAACAAAATACGACGAACAATATATGGATACGGACCCGAATGGATATCGTGGTATGCCTATGTGAAGATTTTTAAATTGACTTTTTAATTAAATTTATTACTATTAGAAAAATAGTAAAAATCGCTATAAAATTCAATTTGTTTCTTTATTATTTGTTTGGGAAGATTTATTGCAGGTAGTACGTCGATTAAGTTCTCAAGATTGATGAATAGTATTTAT
>CAKKXW010000001.1:48375245-48390802 GCA_920937365.1 Sphaerophoria rueppellii
GCTTTACTCTTATCTATTTTTTTTTTTTTTTGTTTTTTTTTTAATTTCAGTTCCAAAGGCTGAATCTGGCTGAAGAATCTTTTAGCTAGCATGTTCCAAACAAAATACGACGAACAATATATGGATACGGACCCGAATGGATATCGTGGTATGCCTATGTGAAGATTTTTAAATTGACTTTTTAATTAAATTTATTACTATTAGAAAAATAGTAAAAATCGCTATAAAATTCAATTTGTTTCTTTATTATTTGTTTGGGAAGATTTATTGCAGGTAGTACGTCGATTAAGTTCTCAAGATTGATGAATAGTATTTATCAAATTGATGAAGTTTATGAATATTGTTCATCTGCTTGAAGGAATGAGGTCATCATATTGATGAATTCAAATATCAATATTACTAGGTTAATCATAGTATTTAAGAACTTTTTTCATCATGTTGATGAATTTTTCATTAAATTGAAGATTCTTCATCATATTGATGAGTGAGTTCATCACTTTTGTAAGGAAGAATTTCAGGAAAATTCATCATTTTTATGAAAGTTTTCGTCAACATGAAGAACCAATTCATAATTTGATGAAAAATTTGAGGGGAATTTTTTTTTCATCTTATTGACGAAACACATTGATGAATGATGTACGAGATTCATCAGTTAAAACTGTCATCATATTGACGAACTGTTGTTCATCTTTTACATGAAAAGGTTGAATGGACTAAAATTGAGGAATTTTTCATCATATTGATGACGTTTTTCATCTATATTACCCACCGATTTGGTTCAGTGCACATTCCAAACGGTGTTGACACAATATAGGTACACCATACGACCAATTTTGTGTACAACCACTCCACGGACCCAACCTGGGCGTTTGATATAATATTTTCATACTATGTATTTTGTCTCGGGGGCCATGTAAAGGCTCAAGTTTTCAAGATTTAGTATTCACAAAAAATCGTTAAACTGTTGCTTCAAAAATTGAACACCCTACTGTTGTAGGTAACTACCTTACCTACCTGGTATGTTATCGACCCTACTCAACGTGCCATACGAGGTACATAATTCTTTACCTACTTTCCAAAAAAGAAATAAAAACGTGCTGAATACCAACCAATTTATTGATATAATCTCTTCCACCATCGGTATACACATTGTTAACAATTTCATCTGCTTCGTCTGTTGTATCTTGTATTTCAAATCGTTTAAAATTAAAACATAAATAAATCGGAACCAACTCAAACGAAAATTCCCCTCTAGCCAAATGGAAGCCATTTTCTGCATGATCGTTTCTATTTTCCCGTTGTTCACACTTACAAAAAATAAAGTATGGCAATTCAAACCCAGAAGCAGAAGTAAACTTATTCAACAAAACAATCACACAGTTCACCCAAACCCAAACCCACACACACAAAACATTCCACTCCAACCATCATCCAACACTCATTGAATCAACCCAATCAGCCGCTTAGGAATACGAAACGAAAAAAAAGAAAACAAACATCATTCCCCCACTTTCTGCTTCATTTAGCAAATTCTTTTCCTTCTCTTACAGAAAACGAAAAAGAAGGCAATACAATAAAAAAATAACAGTAATGTGCGACCGCCATTGCGCACAACGCACAAGTTTTTTTGATTGTGTTTCTCATTCTCTCACGTTTTCATTTTGGCAACTGTTTTGTTCTTGCATTGCGAACATAAGGGGCGTGGTCGTAACCAGCATCTTATTATTTTGAGAAAAAGAAACAAATTCTTTTGATGCCCAAACTTTGAGAGCGAAAGTAATAGTACCGATGCGAGCTCTCGCAAAACCAATACACCGGCAATTGGTTTGGAAACACTACATGCGCAACATCCGGTCTAGACGAGTTTCGTATTTTTGTTTTTTTTTTTCTTTTTTGATACAGATGCATATGGATTTCTTTCTTCATCTTGAATACATGCATTCCCCAAACCAGAGAGCAGAGCATCCAAATTCCCCCATTGCGACTCAAGTCAATCCTATAATGACGTCGTGGTGAGTTTGTGATAGCTCAGTTGTATTGGGGAAATGTTCCCGCCCATTTGTGTGGAGCATTAGAGGATGTGGGAAGTTGAATCTTTTACGTATCCAGATCGGAGAATGTTGAGACTTTTTCAAAAGAAATTCACGGGTCACGAGTCGTTAGCTGAGGGGTCACAAAAAAAAGGTATATTGATTACTTTGCATTTATTTTGAAAAACATGTGGTGAGTTTTCATCTTTCAGGGGAATAGACAAAAATAAAATCTGCAAGATGAAAAAACAAATTTATGACTGAAAAGTTTCTTTTTCTACACGGTTTAACACAAACCTAAATTGTCAGACAAAGAGAATTTCCAGAGTAAATTGGAAGAATTCCAGAACATTTTGTTGTTTTTTATTTGTTTCCCTTTTTGCAATTGTGTGAAAAATAAAGTGAAGTAGAAGGAGCGCTAAGAGCTTTTTTTTATGGCTTATTTTGCTACATACTTACTCGAAATAATCTGGTTTGGGAACAGAATTGACTGTAGTTAGGTTGGTCGGTACTTACTTTTCGGTTGATAGATATACACAGAATGGGAGGAGGGCTGATGTTAAGTGCTTTTGTTTGGAGTTTACCTACTTTTTTCGTAATGAAACTTGTTTGTGTCAATGGCCGTTTGGGTAAATAGATAGATAGGTACCTAGATATTGATTTTCATTTGGATAAAAACGATATTTTTCGAAGAAAATAACAAGGCATAAGGATAGATTTATGGATTTTGATACCTATTCAGAGAGTTTGAGATTAAAATTTGTTTAAAGCACGTTGCTTTCTGTTCTCCAATAGGTATAAGTAGCCCAACACGATATTCGGGAGTCCTGGCTTTAGCCATTTACCTAATAAGCAATATTTTGTATTTTGTGAGTTGCTTTAAGTACGTTATAGATTGGGTGAAAAAGTTATCGACAAAAATGAATAATTTTCGAGTAATTGTCAACTTAAAAAAAAAAAAGTGGAACCCGCCTTTTCATAGTTTTAGGAAGAACAATGCAAGGAAGCATCAATATTTGCTGTTTTTTAATTGATCTGGTCCCGTTGCGTATGTGGCGCTCGAAGGTGCCTCATCTACCAGACTGATTATACCTACAGTGTGAAATGAGGTGATTACTCTAAGTGCAATAGTATTATTCTTGATATTGTCCTTATCGCTTAGCTACAATATAGGGAAATTTTGGTTACATGACCTGCAACAAAGCTCGACAGCAAAGGATTAAAACGTGCAAGACATCAAAGTAACTCTTTTTAAGAAAACATCACTCAAAACTATCATCATCACCATTATCGGACGGTCATTGAAATTTTCACCATCCAGTTTCGAGGTTCAAGACTTGGGGCGTCCTTCGCCAATCTTTCGGAGCAAATATAGTCTGCCGCGCTGTCTCCTACCATGAATTAGGTATACAACACAGCTTAACCAAGCTTAACTCGTTTCATCACGATCCCTTCGAGGAGCAGAAATTCATTCTGAACTCGATGTACTAAAGGCTTCTAAGATATGGTGTAGGCTCATTCATTTCGTGGTGTCAAGTTGGAAGCGCTGGCATTTGATACGTTTCAAACTTAACAGTCAACTGAATTGAATTTTCGAATAAAAGTTTCCTTAGCGATGAAGCACATTTCTCACTCGGTGCTTATACCAAACCAAATTGCAGTAGATAAATAAGGCTTAGAAAATCCACGAGTGATCGAAGGGGTGCATTACATACAGATAAAGTGACTGTTTGGCTCTGGTGTGCTCCATGGTCTAAAGGTGTCATTTGTCGTTACGGCCAATTGGGTTCAATGATAGCTGATTTTTTTGACTGGCAAATTTGGACGAAGACGATATGTGGTTCCAACAAGACGGAGGAGCAAGCCAAACAACAACGGCCAATTATGGCTTTATTGCGTGAGAAATTTCCTGGTCGCGTTCAAGTTTTGGCGCCGTTTGATTTTTTTCTGTGGGGCTACACAAGTCCTGTGAAGTTAGCAAACTGATTGTTGAAAATTTAATAAAAAAATGAGAGTTCCCGGTAGCAAACCAAGAGTTCTAGAGTTCCTCATACTATTTTCAACAGTTGTGGCAAATTAAGGCTAAAATTCGAAAAAAAAGTTTTGTTGTGCTAACTTCACGCAGCAAGGACTTTTTTTCAAAAAATGAGCTTTGATGACGTATTCAACTTAAAATTAAGAATTCTAGAGTTTCTGCTGAGTTTTAGGACGAGTTTTGCAAAATTGGAAAAGATAGGGTTACCTAAGGTTCTCATTGACTTAGAGCAAAATTTTGAAAAACCAAAAAAAATCAAAATCAAGGAGTTCTGATTAGAGTTCCAGGTAGACAACTAAACATTTTATTATTAACTTTTTTTCTAAAACTAATAACTCAAGAGTTCTCGCAAATTAAGGTGTTCATTGACTTAGAATTTTTCCAAATTTTGCTTGAACAACTTATGAAAACATTGCGCCATTACATTGAAAATCATGGTAATGGGCGAAAATTGCATACGGATTTTGGAAGAAGAGAAGCACCGTCAGCTCCGTATGTTCGGTATCTTGTAAAAAAGTGAAAGAAACCGGCATCCTTATCGATAACAAAAGTGAAAGAAACTGGCATCCTCATCGATAAACCAAAGCGTGAAAAACCAAAAACAGTTCGTACACCCGAGAATATTGCTCCTGTGGCTCGGAGACATCATTGGGACGCATTTTTCATAAAGACCTTGGTATGACGCCATTCAAAGTCCAATTGGTTCAGAAGTTGAAGCCAACTGACCATCGAATGCGTTTTCGCTTCGCATAGTGGGCCTGCGATCGACTTAGAAAAGATGCCGATCTTGCCAAAAAAATAACCTTTTCAGATGAAGCTCATTTTGATCTTGGGGGTATGTAAACAAGCGAAATTGCCGCGTTCGGGGCACAGAAAACCCGCACGCATACATTGAAAAGCCGATATCGGACCATGTTGAATGAAATTTTGTTCACAAAATTGAGGAGAAGGATATTGGCAACATTTGGATTTAACTAGGACGGCGCTACGTGCCACACAGCTGAAGCTACACTCGATGTTTTGCGCCCTGTTTTTGAAGATCGCACTATCAGCCGCAGAGCTGATGTCGTTTGGCCACCTCGGAGCTGTGATTTGACACCGTTGAACTATTATTTGTGGGGTGCCGTAAAAGATAAGTGTTACGCCGACGACAAGCCAGAGACAATTGAAGCTTTAAAGGACAATATTCGTGGAGCTATTGGTGAAACACAGCTGCACACAATCGATAATGTGCTTAAAAATTGGATCGATCAAGTAAGCTACTGAATGCCCAGCCGAGGCAGCCATTTGAATGAATTTATTTTCCATTATTAACCGGAAGAATTGTTCTTTCAAATAGAAAAATAGGAAAAGAAATTTGAGAAAATATTCAGTAGGTAGTTTTTTTTATAGCGTTTTCAAAAGAAAAAAGTTATTTGGCGGACCCTTTGTATGTCACAAGAAAAAAACATGTATTTAAACGACAAAACAGAAAGCTTTAATTCCATAGAATCTTGAAAATTTAAAGCAAAACAGAAGTGATCTTACAAACAATCTTATTTTCAGATTTCTGAACTAAAAGTTTTGGTCCATATAATAAAGGGTTTTTCAATAGGGACGCTACAAAAGTAGACCGATAGGGACAGCAAACGACGCCATATTTTTTCCCGCTCTCTTGACATTTCTCTTCAGTAAGGTATACGATCCAACAACGAGTCGAAATTATTAAAATTTACTACCGAAATTCGGAGTCAGTGGTCAACACTTTAAGAGCGCTACGTACAATTTATGGTCGTCATAATCGTCCTGCCAGATCAACAATTGAGCGTCTAGTGGAAAAATTTGAATCCACAGGCTCAGTACAAAATGTTCCCGTGCCAGTGAGACAAAGAAGTGCCCGTAGTGTCAAGAATATTGCTGCCACTAGCGCATCAAGACCCAAATCAGTCTCTCACACGTCGTTCTCAAGCGTTGGGCATCTCTGTGACGTCGTTGTGGCGAATTTCGCGAAAAGATCTTGGTCACATCCTTACAAGATCAAATTGACGCAAGAACTGAAGCCGCTTGATCACCGGAAGCGTCGTATGTTCGTGAATTGGGCTGAGTAACAACTTGAAAATGATCCGGATTTTCATCGAAAAATCATCTTCAGCGATGAGGTTCATTTCTGGCTGGATGGCTTCGTCAATAAGCAAAATATGCGTTATTGGTCAGGCAGCAATCTACACGTGCTTCACGAGGCACCATTACATCCCGAAAAAATCACTGTTTGGTTTACATGCTGTTGGTGTCATTGAGCCGTTCTTTTTCTGTGATGATCAAAACCGGCACGTTACTGTGAATGGGAATCGCTACCGCTCAATGCTATAACCGATTATTTTTGGAATGAATTGGATGATATGGACTTGGACGATATGTGGTTTCAACAGGACGGTGCCACATGTCACACAGCGGGCCAAACAATCGAATTATTGAGAACGAAGTTCGATGAGCGCATTATCTCCAGAAATGGACCTCTGAATTGGCAGGCTCGTTTATGCAATTTAACGCCGTTAGACTATTTCCTGTGGGGCTACGTCAAATCTATGGTTTATGCCAACAAGCCAGCGACGATTGATGAACTTCGTACTTATATCGAACGTGAAATTGCAGCAGTATCGGCCGATTTATGCTTGAAAACCGTCGAAAATTGGGTTCAGCGTCTGGACTTCTGCACGTGGTGGCCATGCAAAAGAAATCGAGTTCCATACATAATGGCATCAAATGTTCTTTCACAGGAATAAATAATTTCATTGATATCCAAAACCGTGTTTGTTTTATTTAAGAAAACTTGTGTAGTGTCCCAATTGAAAAACCCTTTATATACATTTTAAATAGCCTAAATATGTGCATAATTTTTGTTCTAGCAGTGAACGATGTTACTCTTCTTATCTTAAAATAAAATAAAGGAAATGAAAACTAGAACTCTCAATAAATGTCATTTGCCCTACGGCAGCCAGCCTTCAGCTGCTTGAAAATGCTCACGAGGTGTGAATGATTTAATCAAAATTTAAATTGCCACCCAGCAATACAAATTAAATGGAATAAGACTCATACAATTGCCTCAACAAAGATTTCATTCGAAAAATAAAGAACCATCAAAACAGAAACACGGAGAGAAAAGAACTCAATTTTCCGCAATGGTGGAGACTGGATAGAGCGCTGATGCAACTTAAACTCTGCTATGCTATTTGCAACATGCTCAAAACTGCATAGTTGTTGCATTTAAACGAGTTAAAATATGGGTGTATCTCGATCAAACCACCCGACTACCCATGTCTCCCATCGAAGAACTGTGTATATCGCTCATTTATCTGCACATCTGGTGGTTAAATGAAATGCGCATGTTTAATGAGCTTCAAATCGTATTTAGGATTTCCTTATATCGCGTATACCGCATGATGGTGGTAAAGCGGGCGCAACAGTGCAAACAATTTACACCGCATCAGCGAACAAAATCCTAATTTACAGTTTTCATGGTTGCCAAGTTGGATTTATTTATCCTATCTTACATGCTAGACTAGATATGCGATGTTCACATATGTAGGTTAAGAGTTGATTTACTAGTTTTATATGGCAGAAGGGTAACTCTGTATCCTCAATTAACCACGGATGCTCACGACTTGTGTTGTTGTATATCTTGTTTACTAAGCCAAAACTCTCTGAAAATAGGAAATAATTAGTTATATCTTGCATTTAGCGGGCCGCATACGGTGATCTAGGAAGTAATTTAGTACGCTTTGTTTTTAAAAATGTGTGTTTGGTGCAGTTTACGGTAGAATTGCGAGCTTGTATTATGATTATTATTATCTTTTCTTGTTTATTCTATTACCTTTCTTTAGTTTTTGTTTGCTCTGCTTTTTTTCTCATCTAAATGAAGAACAATTAAATTAAGATAAGATGGAATCACTTAGAGTGTAGTTTGCAAGTTGCATAAGCATACCACTTCGATTTCAGCATTTCCAGATCACATCTATGGACTGTTTTAAACGCTTATGCAGGCGTGATATCCAAATATACTGCCATTGTTAAAGGTATCAAGAAAGATACTAAGAAAAGCAGTAAGTAAGTCCTATCAGTTTTTGGATGTTAATCAACCTTACTTAAGGTTCCAGTTAGTAAGACCATTGGCGCATGATCCACCATCCTAAAAGAACCAGGACACGGGCAAGACGGTATAGATATGCTTTTAATTTCAATAGTGAAAAGCCAGTTAACATGGCCCCACCGATCACCGAATTGTTGATACCAGCCTCATTTGCGTAGAAAGATAGTCCAATGACGCCACCACTCCAAAATCTGTACCAAACTGTCACTCTCTGAGGTAGCATCGGCAGATTGGCTTCTGGACAATATGTTTGATAACGTAGCTACCGAGATGTAAAAGTGCCTCCATAGAAAGGGTGATTTTTGCCCAAAATTGTGGTCTAATTCAAGGTGCAATACGTAAAATATTAAGATTTTGAGATCCATGGCGATCGATCGATGTTCATGAAATAAGTTTCACTCATATCCTCGCTTTTGCTCATCGTAAGACGACAAAAGCCAAGGGTCTTGTTGACTAGCGTTACTACTCTCACAAGATTTATAAAGCAAACGCGATAAGTGCTGCATTTTGGCACTCTATGTGCACTAAGTCTAAAGAAGAAGTGATCATTAACTTTTTCCAAGTACCTATACTGCCATTTTTTCACGTTTCAAGTGGGTTACAGCTGCCAACGTTCGATAAAAAGAACGATCTAGTATGAATCACTATATCAGCATCATATCCATACAAAAATTATATGTAGGTACTTTTCTACTGCACTACTACTTTATATGAGGTTTAACTATCCTTCAACAAAGAGAGTCTTTTGACTCCTCAAGGCACACATTTGTCACCTTCATAAGCTTCATTTATTAGCAAACAATTGATATCTCTTCAAACGTGTACATCAAACTTGCCGCAAATTGAGTAAAACTGTTCATCAATTTTGCTTCTTTATTCCACCCCCACACCCCCATCTCCTCCTTTTCCTCACCTCACCATTCTTCCTTTTGTATATATTTCTTTCCACGTGACCACAGGAGCCACATCAATGACACAATGCTCCTAAGGATATAAAGGCTCTCCACTTTGTGGTTTACAATTGAGGTATGCTATTTTGTGCGCTGCATTGTTAAACGAAATCGAAGGAGTTCTTCTTCTCTCGAGTGAACATTTAAAATAGATCGATCATTTTACATTTTTGTCGGCCTCCCTTGAAGTGCGTTTGCTCTTTGGTTAATAGAACTTTGCAGAACCTAAGTATGCACCGACTCTAACCATACTTAGAGGATTCGAATTGTGTAAGGTATGAAGGCTCTGAACTTGAAAGCTTATAAAATGTTTTAACCGAACCGAGTTATAGGACAATCACCGAGTAGATAGTTTTTGGGAGAAGAAAGATGGCGGTAGGGAATCGATAACATTTTTTACGAACAGCTTAAATGCGGGCCACCTTGTTTCTTATCGCCTTTAAGAAGAGCTGATTCAGTCCATCTCTGTCCCCATTCAAACGTTTGTCCATTCTAAAAATAAACCTCAGTCAATGCAATCCTTCGAATTATGTTTGCGGTCTTGCAATCAGAAGGCCATCATCATTGTGTTTGCTCATAGAGAAATATAGTTTAACACACTTTGTAATACAATGCACAATCCAGATACTAAGGTTACCAGTACCACCTTTTGTGATGTTTTGCTCCTCACTAATGGCCAAGCTTAATTTCAAGTTGTCTGCCTATGCACTTAATTAGCTCGTTTACCATGTAATCACTTGGATGAAGTTTCTCTTAATTTTCCCTCCTGCTGTGTGTTCTTCTTCTTTATTACGTTTTTTGCATTTTTTTTGAAGTTAATTTGCATTTAAACGCGATCAAAATTATGCAAATAAGGTTAAAAAAAAAAATTGAGACAATTCAAAGCCGAAAAAGATGAGTAATGTGCGAGGGCAAGTCAACACATTGGACTGCATGTTTTAACACCTCCTTAACAATCGTCGAGATTTATTGCCTCCCCGAAAATTATATGGCAACCTATATCTCTAACATCCTCATTAAAATTTTCTTTATTTTCTTTATGACCACTTAATAATCATCAAATTAATGTTTTAGATAATTTTTGTATTTTATTTCGAAACAAAAACAAAAAATTACAGGTGTTTTGGTATATTGGGGTATTTTTCATTTTGGTGAGTTTTTAATTTCTAATTTATTCAATGACCACCTTCGACAAGTCAGTATAGTAATTTTCTATCTTCTAGGTTGGAGTACAAAAAAAAATACGATATCTATCTTTAGTTATCTTTTTCGAGTGTGATTAAAGATATAAAAATATCTTTTCTTTGGTCGTTGTGGTTTTCTTTGTTGGCGTATTCATATCCAAGGGCATCAGGCGTAATTTCATGCATCGGTAGTTTTGTTCTTCTCCTTCGTTTAGTGTCTACTTTTGAAAACAAGGAGTTTTTAATTCTTATTTAAGTATTTGCATAAAAAGCCGTTTTTTCAGTAGAGGAGTCTCAGTCACTGAAGAATATGTTTACTCATTCGTAGAGGGTGTTAACTTTCAAGAACACATTTACAATGATTGACGATCTGTAGAAAAGGTTCTATGAAGGAATTATGTACACATTTCTCGGGAATGACGATTTTTTTTTTTTTTTTTGTAGTGGCAAGTTCGCTAGCATTTAAATTGTGAAGTTATAGACTTCTTTTTGCCTCGGAATGTGAACCAATTCAAAATTTCGAACTCAAATATAAACTTTGACGTGATTTTAAATGGCCACAGTTTTGGTTGTCGATTCGATTAAATATCCAGACAGTTTTGAACCAGATTAAGAACTAAGCCATGCAACTAATGGTCCCAACAAACTACAGAAGTTCCAGTATTGATGTTGCTATCCAAATGTTAAGTGGGGTCTGGCTGCACAGAGTCCTTTACTTGCTTTTACTAGGTTAAAGCTTTTAGGCGTCTTCCATTGCTGGAACTATTGAAAACATAATACCAAAGTGTGTAGCTCAAACAAAGTTTCATAGATAGGCTGAATGCAGTACCTACCCTCCGTATTACATAACAGAACTACGCACAAAAATGTACCGATACACAGATCGCATTGGCAACTGAGCTTTCGGCTGGGACAGAAAAAAACACTTATACAATAGAGAAAAAGAAAGCAAAGATA
Organism: Sphaerophoria rueppellii; assembly: GCA_920937365.1. Classification (NCBI taxonomy): domain Eukaryota; kingdom Metazoa; phylum Arthropoda; class Insecta; order Diptera; family Syrphidae; genus Sphaerophoria; species Sphaerophoria rueppellii. The sequence continues at coordinate 48,386,528 of CAKKXW010000001.1, forward strand.
AGTTAATTATAAGATCGAGTTTCGAAAATATGAATTCGAATGACCAGAAATCAAATGACGATTACGAGAACTCGAATGACGATGACGAGAACTCGAATAAAAATAACTCGAATGTCTATGACGACAACTCGAATGACGATGACGAGAACTCGAATGACTATGACGACAACTCGAAGGAAAATAACTCGAATGACGATGACGAGAATTCGAATGACTATGACGGAAATTCGAAAGAAAATAACTCGAATCACAATGACGAGAACTCGAATAAAAATGACTCGAATGACTATGACGACAACTCGAAGGAAAATAACTCGAATGACGATGACGAGAATTCGAATCAATATAATGAAAAATTTAAACAAAATAACTCGAATCACGATGACGAGAACTCGAATAACTATGACGAGAACTCGAATGACTATGACGACAACTCGAAGGAAAATAACTCGAATGACGATGACGAGAATTCGAATGACTATGACGCAAATTCGAAAGAAAATAACTCGAATCACAATGACGATAACTCGAATGAAAAGAAATCGAATGACGATAACGAGAATTCGAATAAAAATGACTTGAATGACTATGACGACAACTCGAAGGAAAATAACTCGAATGACGATGACGAGAATTCGAATGACTATGACGGAAATTCGAAAGAAAATAACTCGAATCACAATGACGATAACTCGAATGAAAAGAAATCGAATGACGATGACGAGAACTCGAATAAAAATGACTCGAATGACTATGACGATAACTCGAAGGAAAATAACTCGAATGACGATGACGAGAATTCGAATCACTATAATGAAAAATTTAAACAAAATAACTCGAATCACGATGACGAGAACTCGAATAACTATGACGAGAACTCGAATGACTATGACGACAACTCGAAGGAAAATAACACGAATGACGATGACGAGAATTCGAATAACTATGACGGAAATTCGAAAGAAAATAACTCGAATCACAATGACGATAACTCGAATGAAAAGAAATCGAATGACGATGACAAGAACTCGAATAAAAATGACTCGAATGACTACGACGACAACTAGAAGGAAAATAACACGAATGAAGATGACGAGAACTCGAATGACGATGAGAATTCGGTATTTCGAATGATCTTTCGAATATTCAAATCATTCCGACTACTTTTTTTTCGATTGTTGAAATCATAAGATTATGCCCATCACATGACGCAGCGATTATCGCTTGAGTTCTGGTCAATACATGATCAAAAAAACCGGCTTTCGCAGCAACAGGTCCACTGGTGATCTAATGGTTTATCTCACCGAACAGTGAAACAAATCTTTACATCGTTTTGGAGAAAGTAAGATTGATGCACTTCATATTTCAAAGGCATTTGATAAAGCCTGGCATCTTGCTCTTTTATTGAAAATGCGTGCTTTCGGTATCGATGAATTGTCTCCGACCCTCTTCCTCATTTTCATTAATGATCTCTTGTCTGTTACTTCTAATCCAATTCATTGTTTCGCTGACGATAGTACCCTTAGCTTTTCATATACGTTCTCAGACTCACATCCCTCCTCTTCGGATGTGGAACTGCAACGGCAAAATGTGATAAGCTCATTAAACTCTGACTTAAACAGCATTGCACAATAGGGAATAAAAAATCCCTCTGCCACTGTCCATGAGTGGCACTTGCATCAATAAGACCGAACATCTCGAGATTCTCGGTATGTGCATCACTGACCACCTCTTGTGGACCGAGCACATACGCGATGTCGCCAAAAATGCCGCAAGGTGTTTGGGTTTCTTAAGACGGTGCAAGAAATTTTTCTCCCCGTCTGATCTGGCTATTATCTATAAGAGTTATCCGTCCAAAGCTTGAGTACAATTCTCATCTGTGGGCTGGTGCTCCAGCTACATACTTAAGCCTCTTGAACGGTATACAAAAAGAGCTGTTAGAATGATTGGTGATAGAGACATAACCAACTCATTCACATCGTTATACCACCGTGGTAACGTTTCGTGTCTCTCTCTTTGCTATCGTTACTTTTACGGTATGTGCTCTTGTGAATTAGCCAGTTGCATTTCTCCCATTAAACAATTCGACCGTAATACTCGCGCTTCAAGGTATGCCCATCAGTTTACCCTCGAGCCCAACTTCGGACGTACTTACCTTTAAGTATAGAGAATTGTTCTTTAGCCGTACTACGCGAATGTGGAACTCCCTTCCACACTCTGTCTTTCCAAATTATTGCAGTGTTCAGGAATTTAAAATCAATGTACACCGGCACCTCCTTTCCTACCCCTTTCCTCCCTCCTAATGCACTCACTGTGTCTGGCATGAAAAGGGTACAAAAAAACCCCTTGAGTTTGTGCTTAGGTATAATAAAAAAAAAGTCAAGCTTTGATCGCAAAAACTTGAAAAAAAAAATACTAAACACTGAAATATTTAAAGCCTCTAACTGTCCTTTGTATGCAAAATCAAAAATCCACGCTTAATAAGAATTTCCTAACTATATAGCTACACCTACAAAACATACGATACCAAAACGAACAGGTTGCTATACATAAACACACACGAGTACAAGGAACTCTATTTCAATTAACTAAGCTGGCTGGTTAGTGGTTACATACAACAATCTGAGAGCTCAAAACACTTCTTTTGTGTTTGCTGCTCATTGGCTTGTTGTTGCTATTCAAGCTTAAGTCATACCATACCAAATACCAAACAAAGTCTCTTCTCAATGAGACCAGCTCCACAAACGTGAAGCCTAAAAAGCAGTTAACTACTTCTTTATGGAGTTACGAGTTACTTCACCTGCTGCGCTTGTGAAAAGTTTGCTTTGATGAAGTCTTGATGTGACTTCATAAGTAATTAACCACTATTCGTTATTGCAGCTCGGAGCACGAACACTGCAGTAGATGCCTAGTTTCTGGTGAATAACGTTCCTATTTCAACTCTTGTTACTTAAGGTAAACTGCGCGCGCTTTTCCTTCTTTTTTCTGTTTCTGTTTTTGTGTTCGTACTTCGTTAACGAACCGTGAAAGAGCATTTTAACGATTGTGTTGAGGTCTTTTTTTTTATTGTATACAAAACATGAATGAAATGAAGAAAAGAATGCAAGGATTCTAAGGTGCTGTAAAGAACTTGTTTGGAATTAAATCGAGGCATTGGAAACTAAAGAAATTATCAAATAGCACAAAACTATTATTTAATTAGGTATGACTGACTTTAATGTCTTTTTTGCTGGAAATGGCTCTGAAATTATAGAGAACTACATACGCAATAATGTAAATTGAATAGAAAGATTGCTGGAGGTGGTCTTGAACGCCTTGCAAAACACTTAAGAAAACAATAAACAAAGCAAAGTATTGAGCATGGGTCTTTAAACACCTCAGAAAGTGTTTTCATCATTACTATGCCGACTTTAGTATCCAGAACAAGGCATAAGGCGATTACGTGTTTGACAATGAACAATTTACAAGACCTTAAAGCTTTTTTGCTTAATATATAGAATAACAAAACGAAAAGGCTAACAAAAAATCGACACAAATAACTTAATTTACAAAAATCACTGATGTCGAAATTGCGAAGCTTTGATGCCGACAAAACAAAAAACAAAACTCATTACTTTCCAAATAACATAAAACGATAATTTCCAACACTTCCACCAATAAGGAAAAGCCCATGCCATTGCACTTATCTCCAACCATAACATAGAATAAAACCCCCTTCATTGGACAGTTAGTGGTCATCACATCATTATTGAGCAACTCGCCAGCACAACAACACATTATCAAAAGCCTAACCCATACATGTATGGCGGTTGGTAGTGATTTTTCTGTATAAAGAAAATAACCATCAACTACTCTACCGTACCGACAAAACTGGAAACAACACATTGAACGCATTATTTCGATATGCAAATTGCTCCTAAACAGTATTAAGCTGTGTTAAATGCGATAATGGTACCAATTATTATTATAGGCACAAACTCATTGCCACTTTACATACACTCTAAGTTGGGGCAACATAATGTGTGAAAGAAAAAAAAAATTGTAGGAAAGTCGTAAGAGTAAAAACCTTTCTTGTTAAAATTTTTCAATTTAACGAATTTTGTAACTGAAAACCCCCTGTGGGATTGTTTACGGATTGTTGGATAGATAAGCTATGTTAAAAAAAAAAGAAAGTGTGTAATACAACGGGGTTGAATCTCACATACATTTCACCGTTACTCAAACACGGATATTATTATTAACCATGGTAATAGCGTAAATTGTGTCGAATTATGA
>CAKKXW010000001.1:48465570-48500518 GCA_920937365.1 Sphaerophoria rueppellii
TAGTGCTGCAGATAAATTTTACATTGCTTAATGGAGACACATTTGCAAAAATTTACAAATCCATTTCATGCTGGGTGCAACAAATAATTTGTGATTTATATGCTTTTTGACGTTTTTGTTCTTTTTTTTAATTCTGTATTAATATTTCATTGCATGAAAATGCAGTAAATTTGACTTTATCGTGCAGCAAAAAATAATATTTTGCATTTGTCAAGGAATTGTGATCAAATATGACATAACGATGAGCTGAGCAGTCGAAAAAAGTGCGTCAAGAAAAAACCGTCTTTCTATGTAATTGTCTGTCCTCGTGTCTCCAGATTTAATAAATAGGAAGTCATCAATGTAGATCGACATTAAGAAGACGATAATACTTTTTGTATTAGCTATCAAAATACTGGTGGGATGAAAACTAAAATTGACAAATTTTATGCTGCTGTTGCTGACAATAGTTTTCAAGTTTTGGCCCTAACCGAAACATGGTTGACCCAGGGAATATATTCATCAGAACGTTTCTCCGGTGATTATCAGGTCTACAGAAAAGATCGCTATGCTGAATGTGAATCCAGAGGTGGAGGTGTGCTCTTATTTGTGGGTTCTAAGCTCATAAGTTAGAATTACCTTTTGCATTGTTTCGTATAACCACCTGGTAGCGATATAACTATTTATTCTTAACATATGCAAAATATAATAAGAGTGTTTGATGTACTTGATACAAATTCACATATTGTTGTGTTAGGAGATTTTAACCTTTCACAAATAAATTTCTGATGAGATTAAGTTTTATTTCCTTTCAATGTTACTTCTAAAATTGAATATGAGACGTTAGATTTGCTTTCATGTATAAATGTTAAACAAATTAATGCTATAAAAAATGAAAATCATTCTCGATTTAGTATTTGTAAGTAATGACTTAGAAGCTGAAGTTAATGAAATAATTGAACCTATTTTAAATGATTATGTACACCATCTTGTATCTTGATAAACTAAATTTTAATAAAAATGAAATCTCGGTGGAATACGATTATGTAAAGGCTGATTATGTTGCTATTAACACCTTCTTTCAAGAGGTGGACTGGAATAATTTGTTTATATCAAATGATTTAAAATTATGCTTTGACAATCTCAGAGCGAAAATTGAAGAAGCAAATATTGGACTATAGTTCCTCAAAAAAGGAATAAGAGTAGTGGCAGACCAATTTGGTTCAATAAAAGACTTTCAAATCTTAAAAACAAAATGACAAAGACAAAAAAAACAACCAACCAAGCTTATCAAGATAAGTTTAAACAGCTTCGTTATGAATATGAAAAACTAAACAAATTTTTGTACAGTCAATATCTATGGGGTCTGGAATCTAAAATCAACACCAACGCGAAAGCTTTTTGGTGTTTCCTTAACGGAAAAAGACAATCTTTTGGTTTACCTATTAATATGAGGTTTGAAGATAAGGTTACAAGTGGTGAAATTGAAATCTGCCATTTAATTTATTTGCTGTTTTTTTCAGTCTAACTTCATTCTTGAAACGCCAAAACTAAAAAAAGACCTTAATGTTCAGCCAATTACGAGTCTAAGTAATATTATTTTAACCAAAGAAGAGAAGAGCTAGCGTTGGAAACAAAAAAGAGGACTTCGATAGAATATCTCCCTTGTTACTTAAAATGTGTAGAGAAACTCTAACAATACCATTATTGAAATTATTCAATTTATCGCTAAATCAAGGAATATTCTTAGATGAATGGAAAACTTCGATTACTACACCAATACACAAAGTTGAACCCGCTTTGTGTATTGGTGGCAACAAGACACTGTTAACTACAGACCTATTTCTAAGTTGCAAGTTATTTCAAAGATTTTTGAAGCTTTAGTTAAAGAACGTGTTTACGAGAATATAAAATGTGGAATCTCCGAAAACCAACACGGATTTGTTAGAAGAAGGTCAACTACTACAAACTTATCTCTCTTCTCGAATTTTTGTATCAAGGGAATGGAGCGAGGTGGTCAAGTGGATGCAATCTACACTGACTTTTCGAAAGCTTTTGACCGAGTACGACATATTATCTTGTTAGAAAAATTAAAAGCATTGGGAATTGAAAATGAAATCTTAAGGTGGTTTGAACAATATCTTACTAATCGATCACAGTGTGTAAAGTTAGGTAACAATGCATCGAAGGAAATTAAAAACTTATATGGTGTTCCTCAAGGAAGTCATCTTGGACCTTTGTTCTTTAATCTTTTTATTAACGACCTCCCTTCTTGGATGAAACATTCTGGTAATCTTTTGTTTGCGTAAAAAATAAAAAACAATGAACTAGAGAAAGTTGAGAAAATAAAAGATCTAGGGGTAATAATGGACGAAAAATTAAATTTTAAAAATCATTATGACTATATAGTTGCTAAAGGTAATAAATTGTTAAGTTTTCTGTAAAGGAACTCAAATGATTTTAAGGATCCGCTTACTCTAAGAACTCTGTATAATACTTTAGTGAGATCAAATCTTGAGTACGCTTGTTGTATTTGGAATCCAACTTACGATGTCAGTATTAATAGAATTGAGGCGGTACAGCGTAAATTCACGAGGTATGCCCTAAGAAAGCTAAATTGGGTTGATGATGTTATGCCTTCTAATGATCAGAGATGCCTTCTATTAGGTATGCAAACTCTAGAAACGCGACGTAAACAATATCTTGTAATGTTGGCAAGAGATGTTTTAAGTTCTCATATAGATTGTTCTGCTTTACTTGCCCTATATCCATTTTTTGCTCCTTTAAGGCCCTTAAGAGGGAAAACTATGTTTTTTTATGTGCCACGTTTTTATACAAACTACGGCAAAAATTATCCAGTTTCCAGCTCCACCATATTATTTTATAACGTTAATGCTTGTGATATTTTAATAAAAAAAAAAAAAAAAACAAATATAATTTGTTGACAATGAATATTTTATTCTATCATTTTATTGTTATGTATTTTTTTTTTATATTCTAATAGAGTTTAAGCTCGATAGAAATAAATAAATAAATAAAGATTTAACAAATATGTAGATGAGCGCTTATTTAAGTTTGAATGCAGATTTTTTGTATTTACAAGCAACGGTTGCTATACCACCGTTCTTGTTATCACGTTGAAATAAACTAAAGTGCTTAAAGATTCTGCTTAGGTATCTAAAGAGGTACATTATACTATTAAAATCTGCTTCAAATGAACACAGTAATTAATTTCTCTTATGCTCAGCCACTCGTTTGAAACGATATATTGGACTCAGTTATATCAGTCAGCGAAATACAACTCGTTCTCCAAAAAACCAAGGATGGAAAAGCTCCAGGTGAAGATGGCATACCCTATTAATTTTTTAAAAATGTATCCCCTACTTTTTATAATCATCTACATAAACTTTTTAATAAGATTTTCGAAAATGCTAATGTGCTGTCATCATTTAAAAAATCGACAATTTTTCCAATCCATTAGAACGGTGATCTAAATGCACTTGTAAACATACCGAGGAATATCCTTCATGAATGTGATTGCAAAGATATTCTGTGGTGTTCTCATTAACAGACTTGAAAATTTGGTAGATGTAAACAATAGTTTTACGGAGGCTCAAATAGGCTTTAGAAAGAACTATTCAAAGCTTGACCACATATTTACTTTAACGTCAATAGCAAAAGCATGTCAAGCAAGAAACAAAAAAGTGTACACACTGTTAGTCGATTTTAAAGCTGCATTTGATTTGGTGAGTTGAATTACGTTATTTTTTAAACTTTCCCAATTTGTAGTGTCACCAAAATTCATCCAAATAATCTGATGTCTGTACACAGATACTGAAGTTGCAGTCTGCGATAGCAAAACATATTCAAAACCATTTAAATCACTTAGTGGAGTAAAGTTGAAGATTTTAATCGAAATCAGATGATTGAAGATGCTCGTCAATCAGAGAGCAGATTACTCTACAGCCAGCTTAACCATAACTTGTGTGACAAGAACTACTTGCAAGATTCTCTTTCCTATAAAGATATTTCCCTAATTTTTAAATCAAGATGCGAACTTTTTTGCTTCGACCAATTTTGCAATCTGTGTAGCCTGAGAGCAGCATCCATCGCCAAGAGCTTATGATAGCGATGTCTGAATTCAGTATCCCTAACAAACTGATCGAGCTGTGCCGCATGACGCTTAACAATACGTGTGCAAATGGGTAACAGCTCATCCGATTTATTCCAAACATGCGAAGGGTTTAGACAAGGAGATGCGTTATCATGTGACTTCTTCAACAGTCCTGAAGTAGATAGTGCCCAAGGCAGGTGTGAGCACGGAAAACACTATCTTCAACAAGTCCACCCAGCTCCTAGCCTTCACAGCGATTCCAGATCAGGCAAAACTCGTTGGTCTTGATGTGAATGAGGACAAAACAAAGTACATGCTATCAACAAAAAAAAGCAACATCTGTCCACCGCCTAGGACAAAACGTCACTGGTTGATAGCAGCAATTTTGAGGTAGTTAAGGAGTTCAACTACCTTGGAACAAACATCAATACCACAAACGACACCTTAGTGGTAATCCGAAGAAGAATAACCCTAGCGAACTGCTTCTTCTTCGGTTTGGCAAAACAACTGGGTTCAAAACTTCTCATTCGAAAGACAAAGTGTCTGCTATACAAAACTTGATTTTACCAGTCCTACTCTACGGCACCGAGTGCTGGACGATAAGTAAAAAAGCGGAATTGATACTGGGCACTTTCGAAGGAAAAATTCTTCCACGCATTTTCGGTCCCTTATGCGACGATGGCGAATGGAGAAGAAGGTTCAACCGAGAACTGTATGAGCTGTAGCAAGATGTGGATGTAGTCCGAAAGGCTAAGAAAAGACGACTACATTGGCTCGGCCACATCGAGCGAATGGACGACAACGCTCCAGCCAAGAAAGTTTTCTCATCCCAGCCCCCAGGTTCGAGAACCAAGTGACTGCGCCACTGCGGTTGTCAGAGCGCTTGGTTTCGGCGACTGGAGAGTGCATGAAAGGGACCGTTCAAGATGGAAGGCTGCAATATCTCAGGCTGAGATCCTTCATGGATTGTGAGCCGGATAAGTAAGTAAGTAGTAGCCTGAGAGATAGAGAAGACTGCTTTCATTTCATCAGTGTGTCCAATTTTTAACCAGCAAAGAATTGCATGCTTCGATAAGCCGATAGTGTTGGTACAGAAAACCGTTGGTATTTTAAATGGACTGGGCGAACCTTGTCAAGTTTGTCAGAGCAAGCTACCGCTACAGAATGCTTATAATAACGGAATATTCATAAATCAATACAAATATTTTTTAAATCAAATCAAATCTTTTATTTTATTTTTTATTTTATTTTATCGTTTTGCTTTTATACCATAATACTTCCATGTTCTATATTCTATTGTACTAAATATTTTAAAGTCACCAGTCGAGCTGACGGCTAAGCCAATGCTTAAAAATTCATTAAAGGGGTACCAATGTAGGATTCCTAAAACAATAGGATTTGTTAAGCGTTTAATCATAGAATTATTGAACTTGTCATAAAATCAATCAAACCAGAACAAGGAAAAAGCTACAAAATAGTTAAAACTTCAAACTTAAGACTCAATATTGAACGTAAACAGTGCTTGTATTATTGTGAAATTGAACTCGCCTCAAATGCTAATGCTTTGAACACCTCCGTTCTCTTGAGCAATGTATGTAGAAATATTCTACTTTTCTATTGCCGGAACCAACGAATTTGATAATTACGAAACAACTGTTACATTTCGGTTAGAATTCATTCAAAACCAATTTCAATGTGACAATCAATCAATCATTTCGCTTCAGAAGTGTTGATAAATAATGAATCTTTGAATGACCGAAAACTTAAGACACGGCAACGGCAAAAGGATAATTATCAACGGCCCATCCTTTACAATCAACTTAAAAATCCGACAAATAACCAGCAATAAGGATTCGACATATTGAGTCTCCTTAAAGTGACGAATAGTTGCCACATCCCTACCGAAAGTATAACATCGCATCGTAATTGCTTTTCCGTATTTCCAAATCCAAATGTTCCGCCAATAACAAAATAAATGAAACAAAAGTGTAACATGTTGTGAGTATTTTGTGTGTAGGCAAGGATATTTTAATGGATTGGCTACCAGACCAGATGATAGGGTCCCGGTCCATCGAAATCATCACCGCATGTTCGATTCTTTAAATGCCACTGTTGTCGATTACCGACATTGTACAGACGAACCCACCCTTCCCTCTCAATTTGTTCGTCACAAATGATCGCCCAAATACAAATAATTCAAAGGCAATAACAATCGAATTGAAATTAACAGTTCCTCTGGACGATTACCGCAATGAGGCGACATCCTGCGGTGAAATAAAAATAATGATGTGTGGTTTCATGTTCGCTTACTTTTGCATGATGATGCACTTGAACCCCTCTGTAGGGCCATTAGGCATTGTGTTGGTGATGGTGGCTGCTTTCAATTATTGTTACCACACAGCTCCAAACATAATTCGATTAATTCATTTAAATAAAAGAATGGGACCGTTCGAGCTTAAGCATTTTTCAAAGCAAAACACTGCACGTCATATTATTTCTCGTCCTTGTTTATCCTCGAAATTTATTTGAAGCGTGCGCATTCACTGTGCAGTTGAAGAAATTCCTGTCGAAATTCTTCAAATAATTCGACAGGAAACAAAGGGCATTGTCATATTGGAATGAGCCTGAAAATAATTTACGACCATGTTGGGTCCGAGTGATTATGGTCAGCATAATGCATGAGCATGAGAGAAGAAAAATTCGATCCCTTTCCGAATGGAATATAAAAAAAGGACTAAACTACCGGTAGTGGGTATGTTTCTGGTTTTAAGACAAGTCCGTTCTGTCATACTGAAGACGATTTACCAACAAACGGAAAGAAAAAGAGAAATGTAAGGCCTAAGTGGTAATTATAACCAACACCTGTCCTTTACAGCCACTAGATCATTTCAAAACAAGTTAACCTCACTCCAATAGTCTTTAAGGTGAACTCGGATAGTTTGACTTTGTTTTCGTTGGTTCGGTATGTTATCCTTTGTAATTAGGAGAAGGGGGCGTTTGACGATAGTAGTAAATGAATTATGTGCCTCATTAAAGAATTAAAAGTGAGAAATTTGGTTTAAATGATATCAAGAACAACAGTTTTCGAGTTGATGTGCAGTGCGGCCCTAGAAAGGTATGATGTAAGTTTTTTCTCTGAAACTTTGTAGAATATTTTAAACTGTTTAACTACAAGATAAAGTGGGTGTCACATTTTGATAACACTGGACAAGTTTTTCCTGTTCTTAGTTAATTGACAAAAAAATGAAAAATGAATTGAAAACCTATTTTTTTTAACCAATTTTTTATCTTTTGTCTTTAATAACTGCTTCATCTAGTATCCAAGTTATTTGGTAGTTACAAATAAAGGTCAGCTGCTCAGTAAAACCAGCACTGTCTCTATCTGAGACTGAGTGGAAGGATTACTGTAGACCCCTGATGATCCGGCTAATATGGTGAGGCTAGTTCCTTCCAAGCATACATCATGCTAAGTCTGGTAACCTCCCCTAAAAAACAACCACGAAACCGACAACAAGTGTTGAAAACGAAAGATGAGAACAACCTCAGCAATGGCCTAATAATACACAATTTTTAAGAAAATAAACTTGTGCTGGCTCTACAGGGTTGCGGAGAGCGGAGAGCTGCTGGACTATGTGGTGGCCACATATAAAGCTGACATAATTGCGGGAAATAAAGTGGCCAAAAAGTGGCGGTCCTATTCAGCAATAAATAAAACCTACCATCATCGTTCGATCAAGCCTTACCCTCCATGGGGTAAGCCTTGACGTGGCAGAGCGGCTTACGTTAACTACTACTATGATTCGCAGAGGGGCCTCCTAAGGTCGACAGGTCGAAGCTGTGTAGGCTGTTACTACTAATTACCACAACGAAGGAGTGTCTCCACCAAGGCGCACTCCATTTGAGGGACGGCAGCGAATGAATTTCTTTTTTGGAATCAACGGTGGCTTCTTCAGTTCCAGTTATTCCGAACTACCTACTTGGTGAACACCTTTACGGGCTACTTCGACTTATTTGAAGCCCAGGCCGTAAAATGAGCGGTTTTTCCAGCTCTTATACTTGGAGTTACATCGAGTGCTTGGTACTCCTGGTTGGAGGTTGTACGTCGGAGTGACTTCCCGACTACGCAGAAAAACATTAAGTTGCGAAGCAACAACAGGCCTCGGAAACGGACGGATAAACTGATGACGACGATTTTCGGATATTCACGTGGAATGTTAGGACCGCGTGCTGCCGAACAATTAGCGGAGACCCTCAACTGCTATAAAGCAGAAATTACCGCTATCCAGAAAATGTTATGGGATGGACTGGGCAAAAGGAGGATGAGAAACTGCGACATCTTCTATGGTAATTGCTAATGAGAGCAACAACAGCGGCTCCTTGGATGTGGATTCGTCGTGGGAACTCACGCAAAAAGTCTTGAGCTTCAAATGTGTAAGTGAAATCATCCAACGATCCGAATCAAGGCTAAATCCGGCAACATTAGCCTGACATGCGCCCATGCCCCCACAGAAGAGAAAAAGGACGAAACCAAAGATGAGTTTTACGAGCTCCTCGACAAAACATTGTCCTTAATGTCCTCAGCAATTTTAACGCAAAGCTGGTGGAACAGTAGGAAAGCACAGCGTGATCGATTTCGCTGCGGGGCGAAATGTTGTGTTAGCAAGCACCTGGTTCCCGCATCTCAACATCTATAAAGGTACATGGAAATCTACAGATCAATCAACCGTCAACCAGATTGATCATATTGCGATCGACGGAAGACGTTTGTCCAGCATTCTAGATGTTGGAATATTCCGAGGAGCTAACATCGACTTGGACCACTACCTGGTCGTAGCCAAGGTAGTGCTACGAATATCCTGACAACGGTCACAACAAGAAAATGCTGCAAAAAAAATTCGACATCGGACGGCTACAATCGTGAGAGATCGCCAAATCCAAATCTGATCGAGTGTCAAGTAACCTCTTAAGGAGTCCTATGACGTCAACATCAAGTATCGAAGACCAGTGGCAACATTGCCAGAAAGCAGTTAGAGATGATGCCTCTAATGTGCTGGGTTTCACACAGCTACCAGAACGAAACCCCTGGTTTGACGAAGAATGCAGGCAGGCCCATGCAGCCAAGCAGGAGGCGTACAAAGAGGTGCTGCATAGAAGGATAAGAGCTGGTCGTGAGCTCTACGAGCAAAAGAGGAGAGGAACGCCGGCTTACCAGGAGAGCATGAGAAGCGTCAGATCGAAGATGTTGAAAGAGCCAACAACAGGAATGAAGTTCGGAGGTTTTATCGGAAGGTTAAACACCAGGGATGGAATCGTGTCAGCTGATTTTTGATATTTGACAGTCAAATTCAGGCAAAAATGAATAGAAAATTGACTGTCAACTATCAACTATCAGCTTACACGATTTCACCCCAGGTTCAAGGTTATCGAACCGATGCCTGCAGAGATAAACAAGGGAACATCATAGAAGAATCGCAGTCAATGCTGTGGATTTGGAAAGACCTGTACCTTCTGTAACGGGAAGAACACAGCGTGATGTCAATGGCGCCATTGTGAGAATTGAGACAGAAGCGGCAATAATGAGTTTAGCGGTAAATGAGGGCAAAACGAAGTATATGCTGTCTTCGAGGAAAGACACCCAACACCGACGGCTCGGACAGAACGTCACAATAGACGCATACAACTTCCAGGTAGTAGCGGAGTTTGTGTACCTAGGCTTCGAGCAATAACACAAGCGCCGAGTAAGTATCATCGTGTGAGAGTCAATTATAAGAGTCAGTTATAAGAACAACAGCTTTATAATTTCACAGAACTACTGAGGAGTCTGCATATGACGAAAAACATTCCTTTTTCTTGTAGATAGAATCTTCAGGGGCCGGTCCGGTATACAGAAACTAAATTGCGAACACTAGTGGGCAGCGGGTCAAAGAAAAGGCAGCGTTGAGTCGGTTATCGATGAACATGGTCGCTAAAATCTCGGATTTACAAAGTCAACTGGCTATAGCCTGTGGGAGTCACTCAAATCATAACCAAATAAAATTCTTGAGCCTGAACGTGACAATCCAATCGAGTTGCCAAAATCAACTCAGATCAGTATCTTGTTGGTAGCGTGTTTCCGCCCTAGGAACAAAAAACGGAGAGAGAAATCATTCTAGAATAAATTGCTGGAAAGTCAGCTTGCTGATAAATGACAGTTATGACAAGGCCAAAGATGTCGAGCTGATCACAGGTTGATAAAATTCGACAACTAATAAATGAAGTTTTGGGAAGATGAAGAAATGCCAGAAGACTGTCGAAAAAGCATTATATGTCCCATACATATGACAGGATATAATATCACAGAGTACCTACAGCAGTTATACGAGTATAACAATGTTGAGTTCATGCTATAAGATCTTCGCTTCTATCTACAACATCGGATAGTCCTAACGCGGAAACCATATTCGGAAAATATCAATGTGATTGTAGTGCGTTGGGTCGTAAGTATAACTCTCTAAATCTTACACACTTTTGTGTATATAGGTATCCACTAAAACACATAACTTATCCTTAATTCTTGTCATAGAATTTTCTTTCATTTTAATACATAAATGATCACTTTGCTTTTCACAAACTTGGAAAATGTCACCTTTCAAGTTTCCATAAAAAAAATAAACTCCTCGAAAACTTTTTCCGTCTCATACGGCTGGAATACAATTTCCTCCAGTCTTTTATATGAGTCAAATTCAAAAAACAAGCCGTGTTTTCATATAGATAGGATCATATAAATGTATGTACGTGAAGGTAGGTTAAACGTCTGAACATACTTCCTGTTTTTTTCTAAATAGCACCATCGAGGGTACACGCTCTTTAAATATGCAAAAAGAACTCAATTTGCATATATGTATTCATGTATACTATACCTACACCAGACCAAACACTCCCCTCGAGCAATTGCTTATAAATGTGCAGTAAACAAAAAAAAAGTTGTATCTACAAAGTTGTGTTTTTAAAAGCTCCTCTTTTGGTATTCCCATTCCCCCGGTACTCAAGAATCTCTCAAATATCGTTAAACATTTCTTAGGAGCTGGATCAAGTTTAAAATGAGCCCGTCAAACTGGTTTGGATTGTAAGTCTGACACATTATTTTCAGCTTGTCTCATGAATTTTAAGCATTTAAATTGTATCTGGACAAATGTTCCATGTTGCCTGGAAACCACAGGTGGCGGCACACAATAGATAGCCTCTCCAACTTTCTGCCAAACGTTACTGGTGTCCCTCAGGGCTCTATTCTTGGGCCCCTTTTGTTTTCTATGTATGTTAACGAACTTCCATCTTTAATTTCTTATTGTTCCTCCCATATGTATGCAGACGACGTTCAGCTGTACTTTAGTTGTCCTCTCGGCCTGATTGAAAATAGAGCTAATTGTGTCAACGAAGACTTGGAGAAAATTGTAAATTGGTCTGAGTCAAATGGACTTATTCTTCACCCTAAAATAAATGCTTGGTGATATCTAGAAAATCTCTCCACCTTGATTATTTCCCACCGATTGTTTTGAGCAACGCTCCAATCGATTACGTTGAAACAGCTAAGAATCTTGGAGTGACTTTCAATCGCTTTTTGACTTGGGATAACCAATAACCATATCAATGTACTCGTCGGCAAGGTATATGGCATACTTCGCACCTTATGGGTAACTCAGGGTTTTACACCAGTTGAAACGCAATTGATCTTGCTAAGACTTTGATAATTCCTATCTTAATTTATGGTTGTGAAATTTACTCTAATTGTAATTATATAAGCAAGCGAAAGCTTAATGTAGCAATCAATTCAACCGTAAGGTATGTGGACGGGTTACGTAGATATGATAGGGTTTCCGATCTTGCAACAAAGCTACTTGATATGTCTTTTGACAAATATGATGAATTTCGTAGTTTGATTTTCCTTGCTGATATAATGTTTTCACGTCAACCACAATACTGCTATGAAATAATAACAACCATATCTTCGCATAGATCTCGTCAATTAATTGTCCCTCGTTTTTCGTTCTTAACATCCGAACGTCAATTTTTTTAAATTCGGTCCGTCTCTGGAACTCATTGCCTCGTAATATTAAAGACAATCTAAACGCAATAAATTTCAAAAAAGTATTAAAATCTCATTTTTCTGCTAACTTGTTAACGTAATTATAACTCAAATTTTATTAAACTTTATAATTTTTAATTTAATTTTTATTTTTTGTAAATAGCTTCAACTTTATTAATCTGCAACTTCAATAATTGCCCTCATTTGTAAAACTAGCTTACTACTACCTAATAAGATTCCATATCTTACAGTTTATTAAGCATTCACGAATAAATAAATAAATAAATAAATAAATAAATAAATAAATAGTATGAGGATGTCAATGTCCCTAGGCCTGTATGAAATTTCTATGTAAATCCTGCACCGTCAAACACAAGTTTTTATACCAATACTCCAGTGTTAATATTCCCTTAAGTGCTTGCATTTAAAATATTTTTTGTCATCTCTGTGTTTTTCCCACTCGCATAATTCCGTTGCAGGTAACTCCAGCTCTGGAGCAAAATATTGTCAGTCTGAGTACAATTTGTAAAAGGTATCATAACGAAACTAAAAGTATAAAATTCATAAATATTTACCTCCAACCAACAAAAAACATCAAAATGGCGCATCATCAACCCCCTGCTAACGGATGTGGTTCGTGCGCAAGTTAACCGCCCGGTATATTCGGAATTCGGGCGTTTTCATCTCCATTATGACAAGAGTCTCTGACTACCGACCGGTTAGTGTATCTACCTATCTTATTTTTTTTTTCAGTGAATACGAAGCTGGGGCGATCTACCCGACAGTTTCGAACACCCTCCTGCAATTAGACGAATAAACATTTTAAGTGGAAGCTAAGCAAGTTGATTTCGTTTTAATTTCCTGTCAACTCGACTAACTGAGGGATGTTGTGGTGTTAAATCCTATCCAATCCGAATCCAGAGGGATAGAGCCTGGAATGGTTAATAATGTATTCATAAGCGGCGGACTTTTTATGGCTTTATTGTGCTGAGAGATGAGACACGGTTTTTCGTCTTTTTTGTTTGTTTCTGTTTCTGCTGTCAAGCTGTTGAAATTATCATAGCACCCTCGCATTTAAATGGAGAAGCTTGAAAATAAAATGGATTATATTTGTAAGTACCTTGTCTGCCTGTTTAAATACAAATGTACGAAGTTAATTCGGCAAGCGGCACCGGCGGCGGAACTCGGGTTGATTTTTCTGTTCGAAAATGTAAGTGGGTGGTGGTTTTATCTGAAAGCTTTATCGCACATTTATGATTTTTTTGGCAATGGTGTGATAATGCTAACATATAAAGTGACAAAACAACCAGTCTTTTGGGAATAATTTTGACACGCCGAGATGGTGCGAGCGTAGTTCAAATGGGGGTTGAAGGATTACTGTTCACACCCAATGCTACAAATGTTCTTGTTTTTATTAATGTAGGTATTTACATGTACAAATGGTAATGGAGGTTGAGCTCAAAGCGAGGGTGTTAATGTTAAGGTTGGTTTTCTATGCGGCTGCTAATCGAGATTCTCTTTTATCCTATTCCGCTATCCGTTTTCCATTTCCTAAGTGTCAAAGCGAGAAAAATGTCGTTAATGTATTTTCGGTTTCTTTTCATGTGTTTTACTTTTTACTTTTTACGTAGAAAATTTAAAACAAAATTTAAAGAGTGGAGTGAGCTTTAACCTTTGAGAGAAAGGAATGGAGGAATGATGGTAATGAGACCTTTAAAAACATCAGAAAATATAATCAATTTTTAATGAGAAATTACCTTTTAAAGATTCCTTGGGAGCTGTATTTTTACTCATGTCTCAAAAATGAGCCAAAAAGATTTTTTACGAAATTTTAATATAAATGATCCCCCAAATAACTTTTTTTTTTTTTGGAAGTGTTATAAAAAAAACGACTGAATATTTTCTCAAATTTCTTTTTTTTTTTTATTTGAAAGTACAATCCTTCCGGTTAGTAATGAACAGTAATTTCATTGAAATGGCTGCCTTGCCTGGCCAAGCAGAAGCCTACGCACATCGGTCCAATTTGTAAGCACATTATCGATTGTGTACAGATGTATTTCACCAATGGCTTCACGAATATTATCCTTTAAGGCTTCAATTGTCTCTGGCTTGTCGGTGTAACACTTATCTTTTATGGCACCCCACAAATAATAGTCGCCAACGGTACCAAATCGCAGCTCCGAGGTGGCCAAACGACATCAGCTCTGCGGCTGATAATGCGATCTTCAAAAAAAGAGCGCAAGACATCGAGTGCAGTATCGACTGTGTGGCACGTAGCGCCGTCCTGTTGAAACCAAATGTTGCCAATATTCTCCTCTTCAATTTTTGTGAACAAGCATTTGTTCCACATATGGCCCGATACCGATCGCCATTGACTGTAACGGCGACTCCTTGCTCATTTTCGAAGAAAAATGGCCCAATTATGCCTCTGTACCAAAATCCGCGAAAAAACCCTATAGTGACTCGTTTTTGGTGTATCGGCTTTTCAATGTATGCGTGCGGGTTTTCTGTGTCCCAAATGCGACAATTTTGCTTATTTACATACCCGCGAAGATCAAAATGAGCTTCTCTTTAGAGAAGATGCCGATCTGCCAAAAAAATCACCTTTTCAGATGAAGTTCATTTTTATCTTCGCGGGTATGTAAACAAGCAAAATTGTCGCATTTGGGGCACAGAAAACCCGCATGCATACATTGAAAAGCCGATACACCAAAAACTTATAAGTCGATCGTAGGCCCACTTAGCGAAGCGAAAACACATTGGATGGTCAGTTGACTTCAACTCCTGAACCAATTGGACTTTGTATGGTGTCATACCAAGGTCTTTATGCAAAATTCGTCTCAATGATGTCTCCGAAATGTTCAATTGTTGAGAACGGCGGTGAATTGATGTTGATGGCGCCTCACGCACACTTTTTGCAGCAGCAGCAATATTCTCGGGTGTACGCACTGTTTTTGGCTTTCCACGCTTTGGTTTATCGATGAGCGATGACGATGTCAGTTTTTTCACTTTTTCACAAGATAACGAACATATGGAGCTGACGGTGCTTCTCTTCTTCCAAAATCCGTACGCAATTTTCGCACGCATTCTGCAACATTACCATGATTTTCAAAGTAATGTCGCAATATTTTCCAGCGTTGTTCACGCGTATACACAACCATATTCGTTCAGCGGAAGGATAAAACTAATTATCTGTCAAATCAGACATGAGCAAAGTGTTACCATTCACGAAATAAGCACTAGTGGAAAAAAAAACGTAAGATGGTGGACCCTTTACATACCTACACAATCACATATTTTGAATTATTGGAAATATTTTACATTATTTGGGCCCGGCGATTCCGTCCGTCTTTCTGTCTGTCGGTAAACGCACTTGCAGTATTAACCACTGGTCCGATTGACTTTAATCTTCAAAAATAGAGGTTTCACCAAATTGCTGTGGGACGTTTTTTATTTTGTTTTTAAGATCTAAATTTAAGGTAGCTCACATTTCCCATATCTACTAATTTTTCAGCCAAAAACCAAAAGTTTAAATTTTTTCAAACAAAAAAAAAAACAGATCCTACGATTTTTCTTTTAAATTATCGTTCATTTTTTTCAGAGTATATCTAATTTTGAGTAGGAAAACTCTTTTGCAAATGTAGTTGGCACTACTACAATCACTTATTTTCGAAAAAAACGCACAACAAAAATGCCATTAGTGAAAATAGTCAAATCAATTCCTTATGTAAAACTGTTATTTTCAAAGGCGGTCAGTCTTGATTGTCATTAAATGTGAAAAAAATATTCGATAAAATAAAAACCGGGTGTGTCTGTCAAATAACTTTTTTTTGTTTCCCTTTCCTTCCTACAAGTTTTTCATTGTCATCTATTTCTCATATCTGTGTGAAAATATGTGTGAATCAACAGGTGAATTTTTCTGATGAGTTTCCCTACTCATTACATATTAGATATACTCTGATTTTTTTGAAAACACTAATGTTCCTAGTTAAAAAAATATTTCTGTGTTGCTCAAAAACGGTTACTCTCACAGAACCGTTTTTTTTTTCTTTTTGTTCTTAGATTTTCTCGAAAAATAATAATCCGAAAAGCGTATTTTTTTAATATTATGTAATTAAATATTGCTCGAAGAATATTTTGTTTTAAAAAAATTTCAAAATTTTGTTTGGATTCTTACAAAATATTTTTAAACGGGAACGTCGCTATTCTGTATTCCAAAATTCAGTTTGACCAAAATTCTGTATCTGAACAAAAAATTCTGTTTGAACACAGGTAATTCTGCATTCCATTATTCTGCTTTTCTATAATTCTGTATATTTTTTCCAAAATACTGGAAATGGCCATTAGTCTGCTTTTAAAAATTCTGTAATTCTGTTGAACAATTTTTATTCAAATAACAAATAAAGAAACAGTATTATTCGATTTTAAAAATTTTATATTTATCATTTTCCGACTTCCTTTCATATAACGATTAACTTACTTAACTTTAGCTATCGTGCGCCAAATGTGTTATCAAGGTTATGTCATTTATATTAACCTTATGACTTCGGGAGAGATCCGTTACTTTGCAATTATGAACTATACTTCAAAGTTCTACAAATAAAAACATCAAAAATCTATACTCCAAAATTCTGCAAATGATATGAAAGAAAAATTGTTTTGAAAATGAAAAAAAGTGCACACTTTTTTCATTATCAAAACAATTTTTGTTTTGTCAGAATTTTGAATTCACAGGATTTAAAATACAGAATTTTGGAATTCGAATTTTAGCATATACAAAATTTTGACCCCAACCCTTTTAAAACTTTTTTTTTCAAAATTATTTATCTTAAAACGGCCGAGTTAATATTAAAAATCGAAATTCAAACAGAATATGCATAATATTTACATTTTCTTCAATACTTCATACCGAGACTAACTAAAGGCTGTTTTTGAAAATTTTTATGTAGGTACATATACAAAGCCAGTTTAAAAATACAACCGCTCCAAGGAATTAAAACAAAAAAAAAACAAAGCACTAAGAAAAAATAATCTTTTCCGTAAGAAATTTTATGGCATCAATTTCATTCAGATGAAAATGTGTTTTTTGAGGAAGATATATCAGTTTTAATTTTTTTTATGAATTTTAATTTCATGTCTTCATTTTTTTTTTTTTTTTTGAGTTAAGTTTTGGATTACAGGGGCAAGTTCGTGCGACCCAGTCGTGCATATATTTTTTAAGGTAAACCTATTTGTTTTTCAGAAATTTTTCCACCTATGACAAACGTTGAGGCCGTTGAGACTATCTCCAGCTCATGCTCAATTGTTAAACTTTTTGTTTAAGCCCCTGCCCCAGCAATTAACAGTCACGAAGAAATAAAAGAAAAACTACCCTTATTGACAGTTTCAAGCCATAAGACCAACAAAAGTATATGTAATATCAATAAAATTGCAATAGGTACCTAACCTACAGCCTCTATTTCATTTATAACCATCGCGACGATTTGAGAAGAATCAACATCAACATTTTAACATGACAGACATTTCGTGCAATTTGCTATTCAAGAATTATTGTTCTTCGTAAAAAAATTTGACTGGCTATAGACTTGTCTTGGTTGCCGGGATATGTATTTTTAAATGTCCGGAAAAATGTTTTCATTTCCTTATTTGTCTGCACTTAATTGTTTACTTACTGGACTCTTTTGGAAAATTTAGATGAGTTAGGATGAACCTTGAATAGAAGCGAAATATGACTCACAGGCAAAACTTGATTTGGTAAGTAGGTAGATAGAAATGGTTGTCCCACTTCCGTGTAGGACACAATTAGCGCTGAGTGCGCCGTTTTGATACCATACCTCATGAGATTCTAAAAAAAATTGGATGGGTTTGGCCTATTGTCACATAGTGCCATCTAGCTTAGGAGAGCAAGGGGGGGGGGGGGGGCGATCATGTGTTTTCCTCAATACCGTTGCAGAATTCCTTATCTACGTAAGTGGAGTGCTCTTTTCCTAGCCAAGTTTCCAAGAGAAAGTTTGGGACCGTTTCCTTTTCATTCTGGTCCTCACAGCTCCGGCAGAAGAAGTTATATCGTATACCCATTTTTGCCGCATGCTCCCCTATGGGACAATGCCCTGTGCAGGTAGCAACAATTCTGGCTATGTCATGCCTTGGCTTGGAAATTAAATTGATTGATTTGGGTTTGTTATAGGCGGGCCAGATTTTCCTAAATATAACGCAACTCGTTAAACTATTCCCCCTATGATTAGCTTCTGATGTGTTTTTGGTCAGGATATTGCCCTTTACAACTCCAAGAGGAGCATATACTCTCACTGCCAATGAGTTGTGAAGGGCTGATTCTTTCCTAGCTAGCTCATCTGCCTTCTCATTTCCCTAATAGCCCCTATGGCCCGGTATCCAGATTAGAGTGAAGCTCAAATCGGGTTCCTTGAGGGCCTCTCAAAACTTGATTTGAATTTTGAAAGAAATCTATAATCTATCTATCGTCATACATACATACATATTCATATTTATGTATCGAAAAAAAAAAAACGTTTAAACAATGTTTTTGTTTATTGATTGCTTCTTGGGTAAAAAGAAGTTTGATTTTGACAAAATATAACATCAGTAGGACCATCTCATTGCGATGCATGAATTTAAATTCGAAAATTGAGAGTGTTGAGATTGTTAAAATGTGAAAAAAATGTCTTAAGTCCTTTTTTCCACAAGTAATTTTTTCTTATTTTTGCAATGGAAAAGCCTCGCTCAGATTATTCCTTTACTAAGGTTTTTTTTAAAAATGAATTCGTTCGCAAAATAAAGCGACCTTCGTCATTTTAATTGCTCTGAAGAGTTTCACGGACACCAGGAACGTAGTTGGTTGCAGAAGGCTGTCTGAAGTCCGTTTGCGTGCGTGCGGCGGACGAGTGGCCGTCTGTATGGCGACCATTTCACTATATACAACAACAAAATATTTGCTTGCAATTCTGTGATCCTCTTTACGAACTCTGAGCAGAATGCGTTACCACAGCAATTTAGATAAGAGAAACACATGAATTTTAACACCTCCAGCTTTCTGCATGGCTCCACTCTGAATTTATGCCTTCTGTTAAGCAAAACATTGGAAATGAATTTACAGACGATGGATGGATGAACGAAGGCCAAACTATATAAGCAACAATGGCCACGTTACATGTCATGACGTCCCTGGATCTGGACCAGTATGAAACTACCACCAGGATTGAACTGTTTGTGTGTAACACATCGACTGGTACAAGAAGGTGAAGCATCATGGAAGTTCCTGCTCAAAAAGACAAATACACACAAACCGTGTACAAAGCAAAGTATACAATCTTCGTTTATGAAAACCAGTCTGAGTTGGGATTAGTTTTGTTTAATTTTTATTTTTTACAACGAAACCTATCTCGGTTTTATTTATTTATTTTGTTCTTGAAATTGGAACAACAAATTTGTTTTCTTAATTTTTGCAGAATTTCTTGATTCATCTTTTCAGATTGGTTCCGGAGTTGTTGTTTTCTTGTTTTTGTGTTTGCGAGCATATCTGACTCGTTCTTAAGAAGCAATGAATTTAACATTTTTGATCAAATGTATTAGCTTCGACAGGAACAGTGGTGACAGCCAAAAGAGCAAACGAGAACAAGTAAGTCTTCAAAAGTAAAAACACAGTGTACGGAAGTTTAAATACAAAATACTTAGGCAATGTATAATAAAGGTGTCAACTGCTGAACTAAAAATGCAGCCAGGTCTTTGAAAAAAAAATTCTGGAAGGAGCCATCCTTTCCCAAGTGTGACCTAGTCTAGTCTCGTCTTAAGCCTGTATGTTATGCAACGACCTGTTCAGAACATTTATCAACACAAGCTAGGCTCAGAAATAAGCTCCATCGAGACAAAGCTTTTTACATTAACTGATACCTTAATATATAGTTCTTATCAGTGGCGGATTTGGGTTGATCAAATTGTATGCAAATTTAAAACTAATGCGACCTTGCAGTATTAATAGTGATTCTGGCGGCTTTTCTATGATAATGTTTGCCTTGTTAAGTGGTGGGTGCTAGCAAAATCTAAAACTTATCTGCTTTCTTTCCAACCTTTGTATTCCATCATTGAAGCATTTCCAAAGGGTATATTCAATGCAATGAACCTTTGACCACCGAAAACTATAATATTAAAAACTTATTTTGGTAAATTTGCATACACGGTATCAAACATCCGTTTCTACAAAGATAATAACTGCCAATATTTAACCTCCGTTTATTCTAAAATCCACACTCCCTTCCGGTGGCTTAATAGCCGGCTACGTTCAATCCAAAGGAACAGTTCTAGTGTTATATTTTAACTCACCGACTTGCAGCCCGACCCTTAAAGCAAATACAGGAAAACTTCAAATTACATATTCTATTAGCTATTAGTGTTGAGGGAATAGAGGCATCGTAGCTGTTATGTGGAGTTCCATGGAGTTCATTTTAGGTCGGAGTGAATATAGTTTAGAGAAAGACGTTTCGTGTTTGTTATCTTTTAAGTGTCTTGTATGCATACAAGACGGGGCTCTTCACTATAGGGTAGAGGCAGGGTGAAAGTACTAAGAAAATTTAGCTTGAACCAAACTTTTTGCAATTTATAGTAACGGAATGAAAAAATATCAGAAGATTAAATCTATGCATATCTTGTTCTAATGTGTTACATTAATTAGTAGAGTTGTTAATTTAAATTGTTGCCTTGACATGTTGACAACACAATGGCTATATCTGTATTTTCAACTTTTACAAAAAGCATTTAAATAAAAGTTCCATCCATGTTGAATGTTCTCAAAAGATGATATTTGCAATCGAAATGGCAAAACTTGAATAGAATTGTTCTCCTAAAGTGACGCTTTAGGAGAACTGACGTTTGTTAGTGGTCAAGGTCAGTCTATAATTGATTTTGCCGCAATTTTCGGGAACTGGCTGAGTTGCGTTGAAGACTTTGAGGTTGCCTTATCCAACTCTTCAGGACAATTGCCAATTGTGGTAAAAGTGGTATTTCTTTCTAATTACCAACAAAGAAACGATAACCAGTGGCGAAAACTTAAGTGGTCTGTGATGAATGCTCCCCTTTACAAACAGCTCCTTATTCATCAGGTTGACACACTTGTCCAACAATCTTCTACCATCATAAACCAGATATGCACTAGTATAGTCAACGTGATCGAAAATTCAGCTCCATTTTCATTAAGAAATAATAAATCTGTGCTACCAAGGAATAAATGGTTTGATAAAGATTGCAGAAAACTTCGCAATATGTCATTTTCATATTTGAAGCTCTTTAGATCAACAAACTCGCAATTTTTTAAACATTTATACCTTCATGTGAATAAGGAATACAAGCAATTGTGCGCAGATAAAAAAAAAATGATTATCTTAAGCTCATAGCTGAAAATTTAGAATCCTGCAAGAACTCGAAATCATTCTGGAATATTGTCCGTGAACTGGGTGGTTGTGGTGAAAGTGCGAGGCGCACTCTCGAAGCTGAGAAATTGGTAGCTCATTTTAAAACTCTTTTGTCGGCTGATGAGAACTTTCGAACCTTTGATTATGCGTTGCCAAATGTTCAGGATAATGACCTTGATGACGAACTTTTTGGAACTTAAAGGAATACTACTCAATATGAAAAACAATAAGGCGCCTGGGACAGATGGCATTCCAGTTGAGTTTTTCAAAAATTGCACAGTCGAACTGATGAATTATATTGTCCAGTTTTTCAATAAGATTTATGAAGATAGTTGCGTCCCGAATCATTTTAATGAGGCTATTATTTTTGTTATTTTCAAGAGTGGTGATCCAAGCAGTGCAGAGAACTATAGAGGAATATCGATTTTAAATTCTATTCGAAAAATCTTCTCTGCGATTCTGTACGAAAGATTAATCAAATGGATTGAAAAACATAATCGTCTGAGTGCGTTCCAAGCTGGCTTCCGACTAGGATTTTCGACCATGGACCATATTTCAAGTTTATCAAGTATAGCCAAAAATTTTATTGAAAAGAAGAAAAAGTTGTACTCCTGGCTTCGTAGATTTTAAGGCTGCATTTGATAAGGTGAACAGGCAGGCCTTAATGGTAACGAGTTTTTTGATAGGTTTGAATCTTCATCAAGTGTTCTAAGCATACATCCCTAAGTCCATTGATATTCGCGCTTTTTATTGACGAAATCTGCGAACTTCTTCCAGGTGGAGTATCTGTTGTTGGTAAAATGGTTAAGGTCTTGTTATATGCAGACGATTTAGTACTGCTTGCAGACAACTCATAAGCGCTCCAATTACAAATAAATAGACTTCAATCATTTTGTTTAACGTGGGGACTCGTTATAAACATCAAAAAGACCAAAGTCCTTATTTTTGAAGCAAGACGAGGAAGAAGACTTCTTCAAGAAAAATGGGTTCTGAATCGAAGTCGTTCAAGAGTTTAAATATTTAGGAGTTCTGTTGACACATAATCCGACCTTTTGTTAAACATGCGGTAACTAAGAGCAACGAAGCAAAATTAGCTCTAAATATGATGTGGCCAAAGTTTTTTTCCAATCGAAATATTGATCTAGCGTCTAAGTACAGAGTTTTTAACACTACAGTTATGCCCGATTTCATAAACGACTTTTAAAAATTTAGCAAGCTTTTAAACCGTAAAATGAGATTTTTCGGTTTCACCAA
The DNA here is from genome assembly GCA_920937365.1 of Sphaerophoria rueppellii. Classification (NCBI taxonomy): domain Eukaryota; kingdom Metazoa; phylum Arthropoda; class Insecta; order Diptera; family Syrphidae; genus Sphaerophoria; species Sphaerophoria rueppellii. Next base: position 48,488,402 of record CAKKXW010000001.1, read on the forward strand.
GCGTTTTTTAAATAAACAAACTTTTAAACACCCTTTAAAACTAAATGCCAATTTTTGGATCATTAAATTTTAAAAGTGTCATTGAATATTTTGAAAACTGAAAATAACGCTTTCTCTTTTTTTCTCACACAATTTACATAAGGACGTCAATTTTGACAAAAAATTCCCTGAAATTTCCCATTTTAAGTTGGTGAAACTCAAAAGTTTTAAGGGTCTGATAAAATTTAAAAAGATTTTTGCTAGAAGTACTTTTAGTGTTTGTTTATGAAACTGGGCATTAATGCTTATATGTTATATGGAGTTCAAGTTTTTGGCTATATTTGTCTGGAGGCATACGAAAGCTTGCACAGACTTTTTTTTAAGCGCCTATTCCGTTTGCCTAATGCAACACCAAACTTTGCTATATACATAGAGTCGGGTATAACACCTTTATATAGGTACGCGCAATCTGAAAGCCAATGCGGATTTCAAAATTAGGGTAATGAAAAGAAGTGATAGGTGTCTTACCAAAATTATAATGAAAAACCTCCTCCAAACGAATGCTTCTCCGTTTAAAGAGTGGAAACAACTCGCACAGAGTCACGGTTACGCTTTCTCTTTGTCAGAGTCAAATGTTCAGGAATGGAACCATCAATTTACAGAGTTGAATTCAGAAATTGACCACAAATTATTTATCGACAATCTCCGCAAGGCATCCTCTTCTACTTCCAGAAATATATACAAGAACTTAAATCATCAGTTAATGTCAGATGTAAATTATTTTCGCATTGAGTTTCCAGTCGAAGTTATAAGTATAATTTTCAAAGCCAGAGTTGAAATTTTAAATTTAAATTGTATGCCTCACCGAGCTGACCTAATGCAACTGAGGATATTTATCATTTCTTGGCTGTCTTTCCAATTCTTCAGGAAATCCGCTGGTAATATTTCCAAGAAAGTTTTCTTTCTGTAGAGCACTGTTTAGAAATTTTAAATGGAGCAGCAGGGTGGTTAACGCTCTATAAATATTGCCAACATGGGCTTAATTATGGAAACAGTTTCGAATAAAATAAATTTACAACTCTGTGGGATGTTGCAGTTTAAATCAATTTAATAATTTGTGTTTCAAATCATCATAAAATTGCTACGATTGTAAAAAATTTTTTAAAATGTTTAGTGTTTCAAATCACGTTTTCAAAATTGGTATTTACTTTTTGTCTTTTGAGTAAACTTAAAATTGTAAAAAGCCACCAAACTTAAAACTTTTTGTGTTTCAAATCACGTCAATAAAATTGTTAATTTCGAATTTTGCTCTTCAAATCACTATTTTTTTTTTACTTTTATATATAGATTTATGATATTTATGATAATTTATTATTTTACATTTTTATTTATTTTTATTTCTTCAAGTTATATGAAATGTCAAATCAGGCAGACGGCAGGATTGCCATGTCTTCATTCAGAAAAAAAATAATGTTTATTATGTTTATCTAATCTTATCTAATCTAAAAGTTCCAAACTGAAAATGAAACGAAACCAACACCAAAATAAACGAAAGAGCTGAGGCACGAACTTCACTATGAGCAAACATCAAAATGCCATAAAATCAATTTTTTTATTTGATGGCGGATGTATAAGTCGATAACTATCCTTGCAGTTGAAGTAAAAATTTCCACTTAATCATAGACGAAAATCTTATCACATGAATAAACGGTAGTAAACCATTTTTCTGTTTTTCTTCTTATACGTGAAAACTTCAGCAAGAATATCTTGCTACCGACCTTCGTTAATACCGGCTTATATGTTGTCAAAAATCTATCCTCAAAGATTAAATTATTTGAAAAGAAAAAAAAAACATATCTAGTATTATTGAAAAAAGAATTGAAGAGTGCGATCTGTTTCCACCTAATTAGATTAAATTGATGTTGACTTGGGCGTGGGGATTCAAACGACTCGCCTACACGCCTCACTGCGAGAATTTCATTCTGACCTGAGCGTAAAACACAAAACCCAATTATAACCCTTTTCCAAGTTCATATTTAATAAAATTATTTTGTCTTAGAGCCGGAAATGTTCACTGCTCATAAGATCAAGCAATCTCTGACCAGAACCACCACTGAGCGAATTCAAATTCTTGAATGGACAACATTAATATTCAAACGAGAAGTTTTATGAATAAAAAAACCGAAAATAGACTTAGAGTCTGATCAGACCGCATGAGGTATGATCCCATGTCCATTTCACAGTCGAAAAGACAAAGGGTTCCCTTCAACAGAATAGAAACATCAACTTAAGTCGCGCATCATGAATGCGGTAAGATAATGTGGAGCAGTTCAACCAGATATCATGTTGACGAATTTTTGTTTACCTCTTTCGATCGACTTAATAAGGTCCCCGCGATAAGTGAATTGGTCTTTTGAATGGCTCACTGATTAATCAATATTGAAATTATACATCCAAAAACTAACACCTTTGGCATTGAAAGCAATTTCGTGTTTTATGTTTCAATTAATTTAAATTAGTAAAATGCTAATGACTCGAGCTAGAGCGCATATTGTTCTGCTGGCAGCATTAGGTATTTATTTGAATTTATTGCCTGATAGGGCGCGATGCAGAGTGGTCAAATCTGATGTGCTTAGATAAGAGAGAAAAATTCTTGAATTTTGTAAACGGTCCAGAGGAGAATGGAGAACACAGGAAGGGGGGAGGATTGTAGAAGATAAAAGAAAATTCGTGTAAAAATGTCCACCACTTTAAGGTTCTATGGAATTAATTGAGATAGCTGGAGTATAACCAGCAGTTTAAGGCGCATGCGGATAGTTTGCTTTGAGTAAAGAATATATTTTATTAATTTATTTGTGTTTTGCTTTCCTACAAACAACGATTTGTTTGGTAAGAATTTTATCATATAAGTCAAAGAAAGCATTTTTTTTCTTCAAGGCTAAGATAAAATCGGAAGAAGTACCTTATTTAGTTGGTCAATTGTAAAAAAATGTCCAACTGAAACATTAACAAGAAACATGAATGGCTTAGTAGGAATATTACACGACTTGTGAATAGCGCCATCTTCTGCTTTAAGTGTTCCTTAAGGCGGCGGCGGACACAAATATCCCATATAGAATACATTTTAAGCTTTGACTGCGAAAATTAACCACTTAACCTGCAAACTTGCAAAACAAATTAAAATATTAAAATTTTACCGAAATTAATCAAACGGAGGACATTCTCTCAATAACTTGCAAGTGGAATTACATTGAATTAACTGTTGTCAACCTATAACTCACTTACTTAAGGTGGACTTCTCTAATGAACTAGATGAACTATCCGAACTGCCAGGCAAAAGCTTACCAAGCTTTTTCAAGACCTCTAAATGGCTAAACGAACAACATGATTTACAGGTTATTTATTTTTCAGGAAGTTACAATACTTCGGGGTACCACAATGGATCTACATTGATCTAAATGTGACGGTAACAATACCAACTGTCAGCTCGTTTAACCTAACCTAACCTACTTAAGGTGGATCTACAGTCCGTAGCGGACTTTAACCACAACCAACAGTCTCCGCCAGGCAGTTCGGTCCCTAGCTAGGTATCTCCAGTTTTGCACTCCAAGTTGAATCAGTTCCTTCTACTTGGGTGCACCACCTGAGCCGCGATCTTCCTCTACTCCAACGTTAATAATGTCAAAGGGTTTCCAGGCCGGAGCATTGGTGTCCAACTGCTCTAAATGACCGAGCCACCTGAGTCTCTAGACCTTGAGTTGACCCTTCTTGCTAGGGCCATCTCGTTGAACAACCCGTAAAGGTCGCTGTTGAATCTTCTTCTCTATTTCCATCAGTGCAACCGGGCCAAAGATGACCCGAAGAACTTTCCTCTCGAAACAGCCTAAGGTACATTCATATGAATTTGCCAAAGTCCTGCACCTTAAATTAGGACTGAGATGATGAGGATGTCATATAGTTTTACCTTAGTGGATCTAGATAGGGCTTTTCCACTCAATTTCAAAAAAAAAAAAAAAATAAAACACCGATGTACAAGAGTCTGAGGGTTGCCAAAACTAGACACAGCTTTATACAGTTCGTCTCTGTAGATGCTATCACACGCGGCCTTGAAATCGATAAATAGGTGGTGGGTATTGATTTGGAGTTAATGGGCCAACCTATAAATGAACGAAAAACCAATTCTTTCCGTCTCATCCGTCACCGTCACGCTCGTTGCTTGTGGGACGGGGCCCATAAGAACATGTTGACTGATTGCCGGACTCTATGCGTCGCTACCTTTAAGGCCTGGCAGGTTAACAATAAATGTAAGGAAGAAGTTGGTCTCCCAGCCTTTAGACCAGGAAAACCGAACTTTTGTTACAAAATCAATTGCAGAGAGAGCTATTGGTTTTGACGACCGATGCTGGCTATGATCCTACATGCATTAGGAAGTGGGAACCAAGTAAGTAAGTCATAATAAGAGTGACATTGAAACTTGCGTTTAATATACTATGCTGAAACGGATCATTTTTCTAAACGATATCGGCAAGGCAAGCTCTTGGCATAGCAGGCATCAGAGATTTAAAGGCCGTTCGTGATCTCAGATTGATTTAATTTTTCGTTTCCTATTATAGAGATTTTTTATGATATCGTTACTTTTCACTTTCTTCTAAGTACTTACATATTTCTTTTTAATCTCACTTTAAGTTCTTGAACACCACCTATAGGTATGTTTTGCTTTAACGTTGAATTCTCATCCAAACTTTCTCACCTCCTAAGATGCAAAAAACAAAATTCACACGAAACGCAGTTTAAACACAACCTTCCGGAATTATGTAGTTCCACTGACCATCTTAAAGGCATTGAAAAACGAACAAGATATAGGATATGAGTTATTTGATTGCACTTTCGCATGATATGCCAAAAGATTAAAAATTCTTATAAGCCGAGGAAACATTAACCTGGTATTCCTTTTGCATGCCTCAAATCGTTTTATCCATCATCGTCATCATCTACATAAAACTCAAATTAGACAACATCCACAAACGGCTTCCTTATCTAAATGACTTGTGTAGGTATCGAATACAATTGTGGACTCTTTAACCTCATCATATTGTATGTTATACCATCAGTACCGCCGCCATCGTCAGCCAGCCAGCAGAAAATCTTCTTTTTTTAATACCATAAAACAGTTGTTAACAGTGTCCGGTCTTCGTTCTGTAGAATTCTTTGTCGTGCTTCTTCGTTTGTTTCATTGCAGTTCTTTTGGTCATTTACGACCGGCACTGCAAGGCAACTTATCCGCAAATAAGCATCAATACCAGGACAACAATTTATTTATAAATTTACGGAAACGTGTCCCAAATGATTTCAATTCCGTCCAGCGCACCGCGCACAAGAATTGCGAATGCCAATGCCAATGCCAACTCAAAAAAAACTTCAAACACTTATAATGCAACATCAGCAATTTTGCATTTCGGAATACAAACGAAAAAAAAACTTAGCTTTGGGGTTTGATGATATGAAAACGAGTGTTTATCAATGAACAGCGTTTTTATGGCTTCGTCCTGTTAGTGGGGCTCGTCGAAAACAAGTAACAACTTCGATTCAGGCGATAAAATAAATTGCTATGGGTCGTTTGATTGCATTCGTTTGGCATTGGTTGTGCTGCGCGTTTGTAGTTGATGACGTCTCATATCATCACCCGCCATTGGACACTGGCGGATTATACTTTTCTATGTGTTAGAGGTGCCCTTAGCCTTATGGTGGTGCTCCTTAGGCCGAATTTAATTTAATTATGCCAAAAGGCTGAAGTATGTAGTGCTTACCGCTTGAGTCATCACCTGTCTGATCATAAAATAATTGCAACAGTTTATTGAGCATTGCATGTCTCCTTCTTGTCCAGTTTGAAAGTTGGTTTGAGGTCAAATGATGATCAAATTTCAAATTACACATCTCGAAGAGTTTTTTATTTTGTTTCAGTTTTTGATTAAAAGCGAAAGTCGAAGTGGATGGGGGCAAATCGGACGAATCAAAACCAAAACATTTCCAAATAAACTATAAGTATAAGTATTTTCCTTCATTTTTCCTCATCAACACACTTTGTCATGGCTCTTGGTCATGACATACAAGTCTCCCGACACTGGCACGCAGCCAAAAACTGGATCTATCGCGTCGCATTTTTCCCAATAATTTCATATCACCCACCACATCGCTCCTCAAACACCAGACATTGTGTCGGAAGAAAGGAACCTATGTAAACGGAGTCTGCGCCCTTTTATTTGAACCATCACAGACCACCATCACCACCTGGGCACTATACATGGTCCAAATATAAGAACAATAAAAATACAATGGAAAGAAACAAACTAGAATGATCCAAAAAAGAATTGACTCTGAATAAAAACGATCGAAAACTGCTGCCCTCGGATAATGGTCGTGTTTTGTGGACAATCAAATAAAATAACTGATCGTAGTTTGTGATAAGTTAATTTCCTTTTTATATGTTCTGCTCAAGCGCCTTATCGCACTCCAGATCAAAAAGAGAAGAGAAAGAAAAAACATCGCGCCTCTGTCGCAGGCAGCGATCGAGGAGCAGACGAGGACGGTCCAGCTTACGGGGGATTTTAACTGACGCACTCGTCCCACTCCCGAAGAGATCGAGAACGGCGGCAACGACAGTTACCATAGTGATGCGGACGATGGACAATGTTGACGATATGGAGCAACCAAAGTCGAACGCCAAACGATGGCTTACGCAACGCACCTTAAAGCGCACAGAGCTTAAGCGAACAACCCAAAAAAAATGTGGGCATACCTATATACAAAATTAAAGCGACAGTATATTATGGGCGGATACTTTATTTGGGGTCCAGGATAGATTTATTGGCATTGACTTGCATTAAAAAGACATAAAATTTGTTATTAATTCAATTTGGAGTTCCAAATTGGTTTCCCGGTGGACTAATGACGAGGTTATAAGCTCCAGATCGAAAAACACTGCCAGTTGACACCTTTTCGTGGTCGATGTGGTTGGGTGTGTGTTTATTGTCTTTGCGGCATCCGTTCAGTCGATGGAAATGATGATTCAATTCTTGAATATCATTTGGAATCCATTTGTTAAAATGCTTGTTGTTAGTTTGGTGTTACATTACATTTCGGGGTTTCATGAAAAGAACAAACAAAATAGTTGCGGCAAAGTCTTTTTGATTCGATTTGGAACTAGATGGGTGGACTACAGCAGGTTGTGGTTGGAAACGAACAGTCGGTTTCCTGTTTTTTCTGCAGTTGACATTTTAATAATATTGTTACGAAAATCTGGTGAGGAGCTGCTGAATTGAGGAGTAGAATCACGAAATAGCAAAGGCAGACATATTAACTTATTTATAATTAAGAGAATTTATTGAATTAAGATTCTGGTTCTTCAAAATCTCCAAAAGTAATGTCTTATTTACTCAAACAAAGTGACCAAATAGCCGACGGAAAACTAAAATGTCCACCCTCAATATAAAACTAAAATTAGTCAATACAACACAACATCACAAAAGTAATATTATCCAAGATTCCAATTTAACAATTTAAATTCTATAACACTTAAGCGACTAGCTGCTGAGTTGTTCAAAGCAGCAGGCGACGAGCTAGATAGGAGCATGCACCAAATCATCTGTGAGATATGGTCAGAGGAATACATGCCCGATGAATGGAACCTCAGCATTGTTTGCCCAATCCTGAAAAAGGGAGATCCTCTAAACTGCGCCAATTATAGAGGAATAAGTCTACTAAACATCGCCTACAAGATCTTCTCTGCCGTAATATGTGAACGTCTGAAGCCTTTCGTCAACAATCTGATTGGTCCTTATCAATGTGGCTTCAGGCCAGGAAAGTCAACCATCGACCAAATTTTCACTTTGCGGCAGATCCTGGAAAAGACCTACGAACTCCAAATCGATACCCACCACCTTTTCATCGATTTTAATGCCGCGTATGACAGCATCTACAGAGATGAACTGTAAAAAGCTGTGTCTAGTTTTGGCGTACCTGCCAAGCTCGTTCGCTTGTGCAAAATGCGATGGAGAACTCACGCTGCTCCATCAAGGTTGGCAACGAGCTTACGGAATCTTTCGACGTCAAAAAAGGATTCAGACAAGGCGATGCACTGTCATGCGATTTCTTTAACATCGTTCTTGAGAAGATAGTCCACAATTCCACCGTCAAAACCAGAGGCACTATCTTCCAAACATCTGTTCAACTTCTCGCGTACGCCGATGATATTGATATAATGGGAAGAACACAGCGTGATGTCAATAGCGCCTTTGTGAGAATTGAGACAGAAGCGGCAAAAATGGGTCTAGCGGTAAATGAGGGAAAAACGAAGTATATGCTGTCTTCGAGGAATGACACCCAACACCGACGGCTCAGGCAGAACGTCACAATAGACACATACAACTTCGAGGTAGTAGAGGAGTTTGTCTACCTAGGCTCCGCTATAAACACGGGCAATAACACCAGCGCCGAGAGCAGACGAAGAATAACTCTTGCTAACCGCTGTTTCTTTGGGCTAAGAATTCAATTGAGTGGAAAAGCCCTCTCTCTACCAACTAAGGTAGAATTGTACAACACACTCATCATCCCAGTCCTGCTGTATGGTGCAGAAGCATGGACCTTGACAAAATCGGATGAAAGTGCCTTACGCTGTTTTGAGAGGAAAGTTCTTCGGGTCATCTTTGGCTCCGTGTGCATTGAAGGGGAATGGCGAAGAAGATACAACAGCGAACTTAACGGGTTGTACAACGACATGGACCTAGTCAGAAGGGTCAAGGTCCAGAGACTCAGATGGCTCGGTCATTTAGAGCGAATGGACACCAATACTCCGGCCCGGAAAGAGCCTTCGACACTACTCCCGAGGGACGTCAGAGGAGAGGAAGACCGCGACTCAGGTGGCGCACTCAAGTGGAAGAGGACCTCAATCAACTCGGAGTGCAAAACTGGAGACGACTAGCTAAGGATCGAGCTAGCTGGCGGAGCCTGTTGATTGAGGCCCAAGTCCACAACGGACTGTAGGGCCACCTTAAGTAAGTAAGTAAGCTTCTCGGAAGAAATCTCTACAAGTTCTTATAACAATTTATTAAAAGAAGCCCTTATGCAAGATATTGCAATACTTAGTAGAGAAAAAATTATTTTCAAAATAAAATATAGTTTTTATTTTGCGATCCTCTGTGGTTTGCTGCTTTTATTTCTGAGGTGACATAGGCATTTGTTTATTTTTATTATTATTAATATTAATACGATTGGCTCGTCCATTTCATCCTCCAAATTAGTTCAACAATGCCGAAGTGAATTAGCGGGAATGAACCTTGGACTGACGGCTGGCTAGGCAAGGATCACCCCTTCATAGTTCACTCGCGGAAAGAGTCAACATTCCTCTTGGTGCTATGAAGGGCAAGATCTTCTCAATTTTCCTCGCTGAATCAAACCTCAGGTGGAGTAGCCTAACCAATTGTATCATATCAGAGAGGATATGACCAACCTACAATAAATCCCGTACTAATAATCTTATTTGCAGACCCAGGCAAGACATAGCCAGGGTCGTTGGTACGTGCACCGGACACTGGCCTATTGAAGAACACGCTTCTAAGCTAGGCATCCCCCACAGTACTTTCTGTCGTAGTTGTGGGGCCGGCCGGCGAGAAAAGGAAACTGTTCTTCACTTCTTGTGCAAGTGTCCTGCCCTAGCCAAAACGATAGCCAAAACATTGGGAATGTGCTTCTTCAATGACCTTAATGAGCTTTCCGAACTGAAGATCAAAGATTTGATCTCCTTTCTAAACGCAACAAAGTGGATTTGAAGCGTATTTTAAACTAATTGTTTCAGTTCCTCTTCGAACTTGAGATCACCAGCTGGCGCACTCAAAACTCAGTATTATGTATAACCCTTCTTTTAATTTTAATTAATTATAGTAGTGTTTACACTGAGAATAAATAGTACAGTTAACCTAGGGTTAACTGTACTATTACTGTCGCTATTGCGAATTCTACTTAGTGGATAGCAAACTTGAAAATAGTTAATGCAACTCACTTCTGTCAAACTTTATGACACAAAATTTATTGTTATACTAAATTCGTGAAGAGTGAAACATTATAATTGAATAAGAAGAAAGTTCTGGATTTAAGGGTGTTCATCCATCCTCAATTCGCAATCGACTTCTTTTCTACCTCATCCTTCAAAACGTGACGATATGTCATCCATTATCCAAAAATTTGACATTTCTTAACAATATGTATTTTCTTCTTATAGTTTGACAATGGAATACTGCGTACCGCGTTTCTGTCATGCATTGTAACGGAGCGTCACACTTAACACCTCCTACCCCGACCATCAAACATAAAATAGAAAATAGAATTACGCACCCGCACTACAAAACAAAAGAAGCAACCATACCGCCCAGACTATAAAACAAGTAACCGTACCACCCAGACTATAAATAACATCGACCCCTATCAATATAAAAGCAACGCCATAAGGTACTATGAATTTTTAGAATTTAAGTTCATTTGTAATTTTATGATTCACAACCAGTTTTTATCATAGAATTATAAAGTAGAAGTTAAAATGAATAGGTAATTCGAGAAGCATAATAGTTGTTCTCCCACCGCTACTAGTTTGCTAGCAACGGATTATGGTGTATAGGGCAATTCATATTGTTCCTATTTTTTGGCAGAAAATATTGTTTTTGATATTATATTGAGTTTAGTTTCCCTCCTTCCGAGAATCCCCCTCACTTCCAGGCCGTTGCAATAGATTATATTTTCCATCCTTCTGAGAATCCCCCTCACTTCGAGGCCGTGGTTGTATTTTGTTGGGGTAGTGTCCGTAGCTTAGTGGGGAGGTGCGTTGGCTTCTAGCACGTGGGTTCGAGTCCTACTCGTGCCCATAGTTTTTATTTCATCTTTCACGAACACTGACTCTTCCGAAGAATTGACAAAACTTCCAAGAATATCAATCTGTCACGAAAAGAAGTGTTTTTCAACTTTGCCGGTCGGAAAAGGCGTTAAATTGTATAACTGGTAGAGTGGTAGTAAGAAGACTATACTGACAGCTTGCGGTAGAGCTAGACGGACCGACCGAACGACCCGACGTTTTTGGCTGTATGGCATTTAGCGCCGTGTTGTTGGTCGTCCACATCAACATGGTTCACTTATGGTCGTTTACCATGGCTCTATATAGTTAATTACTTAACCATTGACGGGATTTGGCTAATTCACCGAACGCGTAAACCAAGATCTCTCCGTAAAATCATGTTGCTTGAGATTGCGAGTGAGCTAATTCTGGCCTTTTTCAATACTCTGCTCCACAGGAGGATAGCATCATCGGACATCAATGTACGGCGTTTCGGAGAATGCGCATTATCCACTTGAGAGAGCAACGTACAAAACCGATCCATGGTTTTTAGAATTACTGGCTCTGCTGGCAATTATGTCGGCCGACTACTGTACAGTGCCTTGCATAAGTATAACCGCACCCGGAAAAATGCATTTAAAAGAAAACCTACAAAAGGAGTGACTCCTTACTATTTTTTTATTGAGTTGCATCACTGATAAAGCAAATTGAGAAGAAAATAAAGTACCGTTATTTCCTCTCCTGGTGTTTACAAATTAAAAACAGATTTTGATGTATTGCAGAAATATAACCGCATTTATTGTTTTTTGTGTTTTCTTTGTTTTAAGTTCATTTTTAACAAAAAATGTGCACGACTGGGTCGTACGAACTTGCTGATGCATGCTAAAACTAAATATTTATGATTACTTAAATTGCAAAAGGTAGTGTTAAAATAAGAGATAAACTTTAAGCAATTCTGATTACACTCTTACTTACAGCTTACACGTAACTCACTCAATATATAAAAATAATTAGAATTCATTAAGAAAATTAAAATTTGAAAATGAACCTCGTAAAAACATTTCATTCCAAAAATTTAAATTCCAAACAAATTCAAACCTTATTCTTGATTTATGATGGAAAACGTTAAATTCATTAGTATTTATAAATCAAAATCGTACGTAGTCGTTCAAGCATGCTGGGTCAGCACGTGTAAAAAACAATTTTTACTTGAATTTTGTTTCTTTTGTGTTTTTTGTTATTTACGCCAATATAAAGACGTT
>CAKKXW010000001.1:48512287-48523407 GCA_920937365.1 Sphaerophoria rueppellii
GAGTATGAAAATATGTATGTATATTTTATTTATTTTTAGTGGGTACGTATTTGTTATTTGTAACGTTTTGAATGTTGATGGAATGTGTCATTAATTAAATTTAATCAACACTAACGAACTGGAGGTATTCCACGTATAATTATTGTCTGAATTGGTGTGCTCAAATTTAAGCCACAAACAGACATTATTTAGCTTTGAGTCAATAGTCATTGCAAATGCCAATCTGATGGGGAATTGAATGCTTTCAAATTGAAATGTGCCAGTTGCTAACCGTTTTGCGAATAAAGCATGGCCACAATTGAATTGGTTGCTCGACAACAATACTACGTTAAGGACAATAATAAAATTGCATTCCATTCAGAATATTTGCGCAAACTATTGAGCCGAAGTTAAATGATCAACAAATGTACCTATGTGTATGACACCATTAGATATGCAAGGTGTGATCAGTCTGAGTGGAGGTATATATTTTTGTGATGCACCCAGTGGAATGGGGAAATCATTTTTGTTATCATTAATTTAAGCATCAATATGATCTGAAATTCAAAAAAGAGTTGACTTTTCTCCTTCTGGGTTGTGAGCACATTATTAGACATAAAACTGACATTACAATATTTCAAAAATGTTGGTAATGGCCGAATATTTGTGTGGGATGAGAGCACAATGGCGCACAAAAATTTACTTGAAGCCTTTAACCGCAACTTGAAGAACTTGGAGCTCTGAATCTTTTTGTTGCTGAGGACAAACTTTGTCGATTATACCACGGTCAACTGCTGCAGACGAATGGATTCGTTTAAAAACTTCTATTTCAGGAAACTTACATTGGCCAATTATTGGACATTAAAGAGAGAGTGGCTCGACAGATCTTTAAGAGCCAAGGCCTAAGTAGCTTACTCTCATCAATAATTCTCTGGGTGCATGTGAAGAATTTAGGGCACCTACAATTCAACGTCGATTCCGAACGGCAAAGTTGAGAAGCACTTTTTCATACTCTTAGAAGTTTTGTCAGTTCTTCGTAAAAGGCAACGCCCGAGAAAGATGAAATAAGAAACTTTGGACACGAGTAGGTCTCGAACCGACGACGTTCTGCTTAGCAGCCAACGCACCTAACCACTAAGCCACGGACACTATTGGACATTAGAAATGGAATAATTTCACTTGATTCTGAAGGCCGAATTTCACTTCCAAACAATTTTTATTGTAATGTAAATCCACGGAATGAGTTGATTCAAGATGTCTTTACAAGCATTGAGGCATTGAGGTGAACTGCAATAATGGCTGGTACAGATTAAGGTCTTTCTAAAATCGATGCAACAATTTATTTTGAACTAGAATTTTTGAATTTTTTGCATTTATGCATTTATGTACCAGGACTGCCTCCACATTTTTAAACTCTGATGGTATGAGCATTACTATGTTTCGGGACATCAATCAACTTAAACTTTACAGTACTACAATACTAGCCGTGAAGAAGTCAATGGCATACGTCTTTAGTTTCCTGTTTCCTGACGCAAGGTCAATCTTTAAATATATGTGGTTTTGATTTAGAAATTTCTGTTTTTCCTCACGGTCAACTATACAGGGTATCCTGTAATTTGTCTGCCATATACTTTGGGATGTGATTCTTGGTCTTATTGTTAGAAAATAATCCTTCTAAGACAAAGTTACTTTTTCATCACTTTTTGACGGTTAGAAAAAGGCTAACTTTGTATTTAAGTGGTGTTCAATTTTTCTTGCCCGAGCAAAGTGTTGACTTTAAGATATTTTTTTTTTTTCAAATAATGCGTAAAGAACATAAAGTTTTCTTATTTTTACCTTATGAACAAAAAAATTAGCAAATAAAATCTCATTGATAAACAAAAACCCATACATTTTATAATACTTAGGAAAATCTAAAACAGCTTAGAACATCGAATTTAGGTTTTTTTGTCAATATTTTTATTGTAGCACTTTATAATACCCCAATAATTGTTGGTTTTAAGAAAATGTATAACATTGTGCAATCCTGAAGAGGCTTAAAAGCATACTTATGCCTATACCTGGCTTGCTGTCAAAATCCTAATTACCTTACCTCTTCTCAGGGAGCTTTTGAGGAAGATATGTTTAATGGGTAAATTAACTAAAAAAATTACGTAAAAGAATTGAAAAACGAATAGATTATTCATCATATTAGAAAATACAGGCATGATTTTTCTAAGAATATTGTTCATTTCTGCCTATCCATCGATTACCGTGTTCTTCATCCTGTTAATCTCTAATTTCCGAACCGTTGTGGGCCAAAGCCCTGCGAAGCGGGCAGGGGTTTTTCTAGTATTATATATAATTTTAATGTGTTTTCCTTAAATGGAAAGAAGGTACACAGTGAAGTGAATCAATTCAAAAAGGTACACAGTGAATCTCAAATTTTTCATTTTTTGTTAATTTTTCTAACATGGATGTTCGCTAGAATGCTAATGTATTGTAATCAACTGCATTCCTTTTTGCTTTTTTTTTTTATTATTTTTCTTTATTTTAAGCTAGTAATGTTTTGTGATTTTTTCGTATACAGCAAGAGCTTTATTTTATTTTTTTTTTTTTTATAAATTGAGAATATTTATTTTTGTTAGTTTTTTGTCGTTAAATAAAATATGAAAAATAAATATAAAAATAAATATAAAACAAAAAATACAATTTTTTTTTTGTTTTTCTAAAAAGACTGTGTTTAAATCCCTGATTCACTGTATACCAGTCACTGATTCGCTGTGTACACTCAGGGTACACAGTGAATCATGTAGTAAGATAACTTAAAAACATTTTTTTTTTTTTAATTTCTCCAAATGATAAGGCTTTGGAATTTTGTGTTTAAATTAAAGAAAATATGTTGAAAAAGCTGCGAAAAATGATACCTAGTATCATAAATGATGCGAGCTTAACAGCCCAAGACGTAAAAAGTGATCAACTGTTGAAACCTTTACCCTATACGTATATTGCATGACAAAAGGACATTTCAAGGCTGAAACCAACCAAAATACACAAACTTCAACTTAATTTACCATGAAAGCGCTTAGCATTATTAACAAAAATTAACGTTTGCTTGTATAATTACGACAACTTTAAAGCGAATGCAATTATTTTATAAAACAAACGTTCAGCAAAAATGAAAAATAAAATAAATTAAAACACAAACGCAGCAGGCATTCAAGAGTACAATTGGCGACCATGAGCTGGTTTCTAGCCACATGAAGGAGCCTATCGCACGTTTTAAAACATAAAGAGGACCTTACACACGGCAAAATAGCATATGCTGTACCTAAGCTTTTATAAAAACAAGGAATCACGCTTGAGACTCTGAAGGCCGACTTGTTCGTGTGAAGAAAGGGTTAGGTGTAGTTGATTGAACGGTGTGCCATATATTCATATTTGACGATACCTTCCTGCTCTGTAACCATTCTGGTGGACTGTTATGAACGATATGTTGGAATAAAATAACACGGATGTCATGTTGTTGATTCGAGTGGAAAGTTTAGCGAATATGATTGTTATCGTTTTGCAAAGTGTGAGCTAGGGGTGACAAACACTTTGCTGAGTTCTAACATTGGTCTTTACTCGGAGTTTGTTGCATAGAATGATGGAATCACCATACTGATAATCCAGATTTGAATAAGCGTTCACTGTTCAGCAAGAATATTATGGAACAAATTCAATGAGTTCAGTGTTGCCATTTTCAATCAATAAGAATGTTTCTGTACATAGAAAAATAATTAGAGAAAATTCATGTTGTCTGTTTTTGAAATATTCACTTTAGGAAGAATTTGTTTTAATAAAAACAAAACAAATAAAATAACAAACAAATATGGAAAGTGGAAAAACGAAATTTAAAATTTATCATAAAAATTGTTTAGTGATTGCTTTACATATTTTTAAAGAAAACTGACAACAAATCGGGAGCAATTATTTACGGAGATGGTGGAAATAATGAAAACAGAACCCGACATAGCTAACCAGAAACTTGACAAAAAACAAAAAGTATCCCGACCAACAACAGGAGTTTTGGACTTTGTTTTGAGTCTCAAGCTCAAGGAGTTTTCAATTAAATAGGCCTGTGTTGTTAAGAAGATTGATTTTTTTGTATTTAGATTTGAAAAAAAAAGAATGAATGAAAAATTGTACTTACAGCGCATCTGAAACATCGAAAGTACTTCTGGCTTAGTAGCGTATCTCCATCTCCATTCTACTTTGCCTTGAAGAGTGTTCCCTTTGTGTAATTGTGTTAGCAATAGAATCCATATTAAAATTAAATGCATCTTTTAAAATAAGAACTTACCTTGATATAATTTAGCGTCTGTTTCACAATATACAAGTAAAGCTCTGATTAGTTAACCAGCACTTAAATTAGCTGTCAGTTAAATCCTCTCGTTAGTGGATGTGAGTTTTACATTCATACTTCTGATAAATTTATGTTTTGGGTAACTAATTGCCAGTTATTCCCATTGTCCACTTGGAAAGATTTTGGCAAATTGAAAAAAAACTGCAGGTTCTTGGTTTTGCTAAATCGAATATGGGAAATTATAGTGAACAGAATGAATTTGTATAGAATTTCTATGACAACGACAAAGCCAGAAAAAAAAAAACAAATATCAAAAGGATATTTGTTGTTGTTTCGGAAATTACTAATAGATAATTTTCTATAGGTTTTGCTCTCAATTTATTACAGGTCAGAACCACTATTAACTTTCGTGGGCGCTCGCAAATCAGAAGTAATATACGGCAATGAATAGGTTTACGACCTAATAGCATTCAATGAATAGATAGATACCAGCTTTTGATGAAAGTTATAATTCTTTGTTTGACTTGTCGTGATTGTGGCCATACCTATTATCAATCAGTGTACAGGGTGATTATTATCAATGATATTATGTTATTGCAGAATGTAATCCATCGAATCATGCACTATTTTGAATAAACCCAAAAATACTGTGAATATTTCTAATTTGGCAACTCTATGATTTCCAACGATTCCATGAAATACATTCTAACTCAGTTTCGTGGTAGCTCCACAACGCGAAAAAACTCATAAAATTCATCTTCCTGTTAGTGAGCTTACGTTTCACATTCACATTCATGATAAATGTATATCTTGGGATTTGTATATGGATACGGACACCTGGTATTATCAACACTAGTACACAGCGCACCGCTTCTTTCTTTAATCGAAAACTCGTCCGAAAGTCTACCTCGTCCAAGAATTCCATAAAATCCGTTCTAACTCGGAAGACACGGTTTCGTGGTGGCTCCATAACGCGAAAAAAAAGCTCATCAAACTCGTCATCTAACACGTGTCGAGAAGAATATCCATTGTATTGGAGAAAAAAAAATGACAATTATTTAAAAATCCTTGCTTTTCAGAAAACGAATTCTTTTTTATTTGAAAAAATGACAAATCTTATATTTTTTCAGACTTTTAATTCTATTAACTGCCAGTTAACTACTTTATAGGGCACTTCATCCTCTCTATAAATTACTTGACACTTTAACTACTAGCAATTAGTTACCCAAAACATAAACACTTGATTACGTGCTATTTTCTCGGCGTAAGAATCGCAAGAGCATACAAAAAGAAAATTGGGCCTACCAGCTCTAGGAGAGCCAAAAGGTTTACATTTTATCAACAATTCTCCGGGTGCGTGTGAAGAATTGTTTACTTCTCAGTTTGATAATCTTGGGAGTTGGGAGTTCAGTTCTTCAGAAGGGCAGTACCTTCCCGTGAAATATGAAATTAAACTTTATAGGCAAGAGTCGGATTATTGAACCCACACATTCTACGCAACATCCAACATACCTAATCGAGACATAATCACTACGCCACGGGCACTATACAATCGCAGGAGGATTATCGCCTTTGTGAAGCATGTTGCCAATCAACTGCCACTTTCGCCTCCTATAGTAGAGTCTATGGGTTTCTGATCAAACTGCAAGAAGTTCAGCATTGGAGATATGGTTGGGGCAGAACATCCTCAATATGTTTCTGAGATATCTATTTAAATTTTTTTGTGACAGTATCTGCAACTTTCCAAATGCTGCACCCACAGAGTCCACTGAGTCTTTGACAGAGCTGCATGCCAGAAAAAGTATCGTTGATAGCATACAGCCTTGCCTAACCCATTCTTGATTGCAAGCCCTTCTGACAGCCATCTTTAATGCAAGACATGACCTTGGAATCCATCCTATATCCTTGATTATAGCAATCAACTTATCGGGATGGCCCTCCTGCGCAAAGCAATCCAGTGCCAGATAGATTGTTTATTGACACTGTCGAACGCCTCTTCGATCGTATTCAACGCACTGTTCGATGATGATCCGAGGTGGTCTTTTATAGAGTGCTGCTATTACCTATATATATGATACTGCAGATAGAACGCGTGTTCCTCTCAAGATCACGCAGTGTGAGTGAAATATCCTTTTGGAGTTGACATCCTTTTTTCCACTCATACCACACACAATAATACCGTCAAATCCAACAGCTTTGTTGTTTTTCAGTGCTTGGATGGCAGCAATGATTTATTCTTTATTTGGGGGTGTGGTTACTTCGGCCGGCTTATTTGTTATGTATTCACGTGGTCTAAAATCACAGAAGAGTGTTTCTTCCACACTCATTCAGGTGTTGTTTAGAGCTCTGGGCACCAGAGACGATCCTGCGGTCGCACCTACTAGCGACTTCTACTGCTTCTGCAGCCAATGCGTTAAGGTATGTAGTAGCGCTTATCGCGTTACTAAATACCGTATGAACTTCCTTCATCTTAAAGTGGTTCGAACACTCAAGCTCGATCCTCTCTGCTGATGGGATAGCTGCTATGCTAGCTTTGAGTTATTTTCTTTCTTCGAGCGCTATTACTTCCTGTTCCTTGCCCTCGGCCGACTATAGTACTTTCACCGTTCAAAATGAACACATTTTTCACAACATCACACCAATGGTCTTCAATAGATATTGAGCCCACGTGGTCGAAAAAATTAAGGACCAACAATGAATAAATCAACTCGTGAAAAATCCGTCTCAAAACCAAAAGAATGTTGCAAGACAAGATGACAGCGGAACTTGATTGAATTGTAATGCACAACTAGCTATATAAATGGAGCTGGCTGGAGAGCCATGTTGGATGGCTAAGTGTTGTAAAAGTACACGTTACTAAACTCACAACTTCTTACAGAAGAATATTTATTTTTGTTATTTTTTACTTAGTTTTTTTCTTTTATCCGAATATAAAGGGTTTTTCAATAGAGACGCTACAAAAGTTTTCTTAAATAAAACAAAAATGGTTATGGATATCAATGAAATTCTTTATTCCTGCGGAAGTAAATTTGATGCCATTATGTATGGAACTCGATTTCTTTGGCCACCACGGGCACGCTTGCAGAAGTCCAGACGCTGAACCCAATTTTCGACTGTTTTCAAGCATAAATCGGCCGATACTGCTGCAACTTCACGCGTACGAAGTTCATCAATTGTCGCTGGCTTGTTGGCATAAACCATAGATTTGACGTAGCCTCACAGGAAATAGTCTAACGGCGTTAAATCGCATGAACGAGGCGGCCAATTCACAGGTCCATTTCTGGAGATAGAGCGCTCATCGAACTTCTTTCTCAATAATTCGATTGTTTGGCCCGCTGTGTAACATGTGGCACCGTCCTCTTGAAAACACATATCGTCCCAGTCTATATCATCCAATTCATTCAAAAAATAATCGGTTAGCATTGAGCGGTAGCTATTCCCATTCACAGTAACGTGCCGGTCTTGATCATCACGGAAGAAGTACGGCCCAATGACACCACCAGCATGTAAACCGCACCAAACAGTGATTTTTTCGGGATATAATGGTGCCTCGTGAAGTACATGTGGATTACTGCCTGACCAATAACGCATATTTTGCTTATTGACGAAGCCATCCAGCCAGAAATGAGACTCATCGCTGAAGATGATTTTTCGATGATAAACCGGATCATTTTCAAGTTGTTGCTCAGCCCAATTCACGAACATACGACGCTTCTGGTGATCAAGCGGCTTCAGTTCTTGCGTGAATTTGATCTTGTAAGGATGTAGGCCAAGATCTTTTCGCGAAATTCGCCACAACGACGTCACAGAGATGCCCAACGCTTGAGAACGACGTGTGAGAGACTGATTTGGGTCTTCCGCAATGGATGCGCTAGCGGCGGCAATATTCTCGACACTACGGGCACTTCTTTGTCTCACTGGCACGGGAACATTTTGTACTGAGCCTGTGGATTCAAATTTTTCCACTAGACGCTCAATTGTTGATCTGGCAGGACGATTATGACGACCATAAATTGTACGTAGCGCTCTTAAAGTGTTGACCACTGACTCCGAATTTCGGTAGTCAATTTTAATACTTTCAACTCGTTGTTGGATCGTTTACCTTTCCGTGATGAAATGGCAAACCTTATACCTTACTGAAGAGAAATGTCAGAAGAGCGGGAAAAAATATGGCGTCGTTTGCTGTCCCTATCGGTCTACTTTTGTAGCGTAAAACCCTTTAACTACGCTTAAACCTTTTCAGTTCAATTAAGTAAGGATATTTGTTGAACACTATTTAATATTGTAAAAAAAAAAACAATCTGGCAATTCTTTTTCATCCATAGCTGCATTGCTCTGATGTGGTAGGAGTTATTCTAACAATTAAAAAAAATTAACAGCATTACAAAAGCCTTCACATTAACTCTCCACGTACAAAATTTCAACCTCATTGTCATGTAACCATTTCTTAGCGGTAAACTGAAACTATAAGCATGAAGCATATTTCACATGCGAAAAATGTTGATGGAAATGGAAATAGTGTTGGTGTTAGGCAAAAAGGACTATTATGCCATTTTGTGGTGTGTTGAACGCACGCAATGTCAATTACTTGCATTGTATGTTTAAAAAACGCCCGCTCAAATGATTGCGACACGAAACTATTTTATAAGAATCCGTTTTTCCGTTTTGCAGTTATGAAATGCCCGTTACAGTCATTACACCGTCATCGTCATAGAAAAGGGCCAAGTTGGCATTGTTGTTATTATATCCTTTTTTTCCCCCGCTGAAATGCACACCTCGCGGCCGACCGATGCTTCTACCATTTCATTTTTACCCATAAAACTCAAGGAGAAGGAAAATATTGAAGGGGAGTCTAAAAGAAAAAAGGCAATCCACCTTGCATGCTCGCATGAGGTAGGAATAACAAATAAACAAAAAAAAAAGAAAAGATTTTCATGTGAAGGGAACATAACATATTTCAGGTTGATTTTGCGTTTTGTTATCGACGATTTTTAGAGTACAATTTTGTAATTGCACCTCTTAGACTCATAGCAGTATAACAGTATAATTGATTGCCCCATTTTAAGCTGCTTTAAGCAGTTGACATGGCATTTAATATGGCAACAAAAATTGCCTGATGCAGTCGCGGTTAAGCGATTATTAGTTGAGAACTAGCTTGCTGTCTCATCTAACAAACAAAAAGTTGAAAATGTTGTTTTTTCCACTGATTTTCCAAATTGATATAAATAACTATTTGACAATTTTATGGTGTTTTGAATGGGCACGAAAGCGCCAAACGGACATATTGAGACATTTTTAGCTTACTCACTAGGTCGTGTTAATTTTGTTTTGACATCTTATCAAGAGACCCATTTTGCTAAAAATTAACAATACTTATGTATTATAGATTTTTCTTAAACTCATCTGATAAAGCGAAACCACATCCAAAGCGAATCCTCAGCAACAGCCATCAAACTCAATTGAAATCAAAATATCTCATAGTAGTTCTTATCTCAAAACCCAAAACATACATATTCAAATTGGACGAGATTTATGGTTTAAACCAAAATAAAAATGTGAACTCCTCAGCCGGGGCGACCGATCGCCGCAAAGCCCGCTTTAAATTCGACCACAAAGGTGTGTTGTTCCAGCGACGACGGCGCGGCGCGGCGGATGCTTGAGTCGATGATATGAGAACAGGTGAGGGAATGCATCATTCTTGCTGACATTAAAATGTGGCGCTCAATGGTGTCTTCCTCACAGTCAGAGTGACTTCAAAACAGCCTTAGCGTATGGAAATTTACCTTTTAACGTGAGTTTCTTATTTGTAGCGGCAATTAAATAGGATTTACGACTTTGAATTTTATCGTCAAACTAGAGAAACAACAGTTTTGGGGAAATAATAAAAATTTATAATAATATCTCTTTCTTAATTTTTATGGAGTTTTAATAGAGAATGTGTTGGAAATCAATTAGGTAGGTACTGAATTGTTTTTATTTTTTTGTCATCTTCATTTTTATTAGACTTTAATCGAATGTAGGAGGATTTTTTTTTTTTGAGTTGGTGATAGATGTATGGACAGAGATACTCTTATACTACTTCAGTAGATTTTATTGGACGGAATTTTGGATAAAATGTTGATAGCAGTTGAATTCCTTATTAGTTCGGGTTTGAGAATAAAACATATTTGGGGAAGAGACAATAAATTATAAACAAATAAAATAAATCTGTCATTTGGGGTTTGGTTGGTTTGATAAATTGAAATAGGGCTCAAGATATCATTGGCTAAGTAGGACTGATAGTGGTGTAATGAATTCTTCCGAATTCCGAAAAAAAACTTGGAAATTGTCATTATGATAGCGATGGGTGTGAACACAGTGTTTTTGTTTAAAATGTAAAATTTGATTTATTTCGGTTGTTTGAAAAAGCCGGTATGTTTATTGGTTAAAAGGTGTTTGAAGTCGGCCATTTTGGAAATTGAGGTTCGTTACATGTAACGGAATGGAATTTAGAGGCCCGTATGTTCAAAAAAAATGTTAACTTGAGCTCAAGCCACTTCGTATAGATACAGAGATTCGTACCTATGATATTTGGTCTTCTCACCTGTTGATTAACGCATATCTACCTTAAACAAGGTGTCTTCTCCTTTGCTATTTTGATCAAGAGAGGAGGCGGATGAACCAAACTAAATCAATTAAATAGTCAATCAAATGAGTCATCACGAAAACTAACTGATAAATTAACTAAATCAAACCAAGTAGGCGGAGGAGAGAACTAGTTTTATCGTTTCCTCTTCTGTGGAACAAATTCCATCTATACGCAATTAGTTGTCCA
>CAKKXW010000001.1:48560918-48576736 GCA_920937365.1 Sphaerophoria rueppellii
GTCAATTACGGTTTTAACTGGTAAGTTTATTTGTTGCTTGTAACATTTTATTTCATGAAGTTTTCGAATCGCGTCGCTAATTTTTTTTTTTAAAGCAAAATTTGTTCTCTTTCTAACTTGGTGGCCTTTGGCGGCGACCCCCTTTAAACTTCTTCGCGACCCCCCAGGGGGTCGCGACCCACACTTTGAAAAACACTGATGTAGACTAAGACGCAGCCTAAGGGATTCTTCGGATCCATTCCAAATACCAGAAAATATGTAAGGAGCAGTTATTATTTACTTAACTTTCTGTTGGGGGAGAACTGACTAATGCTTCGGGGATAAGCAATCCGAATCTCAACAAAACATATGTGCACGCTGCGCTAAGCTTTTGAAGTACTTTATTTTACAATGTTCGTTGTTTATTTGAATGGTCAATTTTGGCATTAACTGTTTCTTTTTATTTTCATTTTAGGTTTATTTCATATTTTCGTCTAAACAAGCATGCTTTTTTATATGTTTTGGACCAAATTAGTTCGGGGTTAAGAGCAAGAACTCAAAGTTCTGCAATCCAACCAGTTTTAAAGCTTGCACGTGTACTGAGATTCCTTGGAAGTGGATCGTATCAAAATGGTGTAGGAAACGATTTCGAGTTGGGTCTCTCTCAACCTACAGTTTCCGTCATCTTAAAAGAACTACTGGATTTACTTGAATCCAAACTCTGTCCAATTTGGATCAAGGCAGAAATGTCTGTGAGTGGGAAACAAGAAGCAAGAAGGTTTTTTTTTACCAAAGAGCTCATCTCCCTGGCATAGTGGGTCATTTACGACATCTCTATTTAAATAGAAAAGGTTTTTACAGCCTAAACGCGATGGTGGTAAGTTATTGGTTAAAATGTAAAACATTGTTGTTTCAATTATATTTTTTCTTTTCAAGGCCTGCGACCATAATGGCATCATTAGATTTATTGATTCAAGACATCCTGGGTCAACACACGATTCTTTCGTTTGGAATCATAGCAGTTTGAAAAATCTATTGGAAAGCTGGTGGTTGAATGGAGAACGTTCAAGGTATCTAGGTATGACCATATTCTCGTAAACGTTGTTTTATTTTGAAAAAAATTCACATTCTCCATTCGAAAACTAATTCCTCAGCACAGCATTTACATACACCAAGAATCCCATAAAAAAATGTTTGATCAATTTTCAATGGTTTCCATTTGGTGGTTTTCCGTCCATGACTGGACATACCATATCAAAAACTTTCACATTGTAAATGAAGTTTTTCCAGATTTTCATCCTTGAATACAACTGTATACAAATAAACATACAAACAAACACACATCCATTTTTATATTTAGGTATAGAGATATCTTTTTTTATCGTAACAGCTGATTCAGGGTATCCACTGCTTCCGTACTTAATAACGCCGATTAGAAATACGACGATAGGGTTAAGAGAAGAACTTTTTAATAAAAAACATGCAAACACGAGAAACATTGTTGAAAGAACAATTGGTGTTCTGAAGAGCAGGTTCAGATCAGATTGAATGAGCGCAAATTGCACTATATCTAATCCACAAAAGGCTGCCAAAATAGTCAACGTTTGCTGTGCTTTACACAACATATGTCGAAAATACTCCATTCCAGATCCAGACATAGAGAAGAATCCCCGCATTACATAGAGAATGCAGTTGAATCGATTCAATCAGTATCAGACATAGATATTGGTAACATATCAGCAGAAGGGAGCCGATTAAGAAGTGAAATGTTAAATAGTCTATAAGTTTTTTTCTTTATCATAAAAATAATTGAATTAATACTGTAATAATTTTTTGTTGAAAATACTCAAGAAATAACAAACACTAATCCTAAATGTACTTACATTCTTCTTCTGCTTTTAGGAGCTTGAGTTTCTCTTTCTTTAATTCGTAGCTCTTTCTGGAGTATCTGGCTATCTCAGAGAGAGAATTTTTGATGGAATCTGCTGCGTTTAAAAGTTTTTCTTGCGTTTCAGTCTGCTTTTGCAGCAAACTCATTCGCTCGCCCTCATAGCTTTTGAAGGTTTGCCGGGACTTTGCAACTCTCGATTGAGATGCATTGGTTGCTGCTGAATTTGGGTTGTCTGCATTGCCATCATCATCATTATCCTCAAGAAAAAATTCTTCAGGAGGACAGGATCCAGGGTCTTCGTCTTCAGGAGGAGTCACTCCATTAATATTTCCTGAAAGATTCGCGACTGTTTGGAGGCTAAGCAATTGGTCAACAGTCTGCTCCAAAGGGGATAAGGAAAGTGGTCTATAAGGCCATCCACCTGTTGCTACATGGTCCGCTTTGTTTTCAGCCAAACCTTTGAATTTTTCTTATAATTTTACTATTTTATTGAAATTTTTTATCAAACATACCTTATGCCACTCCTTTCCTTCTCTTGAAGGAGGCCCTAACGGGTTCAGTTCTATGGCAAATATATCCCAATATTCTGCTTGGTTTTTTTTCGATGCACCAAACGCTCCAACACCCCTGGCCTATGTCAGGGTTATCCTCAGCTCAACCAATTTGGAAAACTGGCTTCTATTTGTTCTTTTAATGCTGTTTGGGATATTAGAATAATAAATGTACATACTTTCGCTTTTGGTTGTTCATTTTTGAAGCCGACTTGTTGTTGAAAACAAAAATAACTAAACATTTCTTTGAAGTCACGAAGAATAACAGTTCGACTAATTTTGGCAGAACAATGCAAACGTTCTCTGTTGATAATAGATCGATATTTCAACTCGCCAAACTTTTGACATTTAAGGTGAAGGTCGACTTTGTCATTCGCAAACAGTAATACCGAATTTTCACATTTGCTGATTTTTTTATGTGACTCGCGAGTCATAATAGGGGCCTACATATTTTCAAAAAGTCATATTTGTTTTTTAAATTATAGTTTTTATTTTTGAGATATTTGCTCTATTTGTTAAACAAAATTTGGTTTATTTTTTTTTTTTTTTGTGGCGATTGTTGAACTAACAGTATGATCAAAGTTATTTTTAATTAAATTCATTTGAAAATACCTAATCCATACCTAATATAAAAATAAGTCACTAAATGTTCTACTATGCGAAGAACTCGTGAACGGTTGGACCGATTACGCTAATTCCTTTTTTGTATAAGTTAGTTAGTTTAGTTACAGAAACTTTATCTGTTTTATTCAATAGTTTGCAATAATTATTCTTATCATTTGTTTTATATGGTTTGGCCTAAGTCCGTCTACAAAATAGTACATTATTAATGTCTCGATAATTCAATTCAATTTAAAAGTCGCCTTCAATTATTCGTGATCTACCTATAACTCAGAGCCATCGTTGTTGTCCATTATGTATCTATCAAAGAATCTGACAAGAAATTCTCTACATCGGACATCTAGCAATAAAATGGAAAACATCTTCTCCTTCCTCATATATCACACAAAATCGGTAGAGCCCCACGATGTGGAATGTAATTGAGATTGATCATTTCCCCTCTCAGTTTAAATATCATACTCATCATTGCAAGCGGCAAACGATTTCAAAATTACGAGTTACCTTGCAGGTTGTAGTTGGTAGTTGGCTATATAGCTTCCTATACTTTGAAGATTGAGCTTCCAAGACATAACCGTTGTAAGCTGATTTAGCCACACCATCCATTAGCTGTTCAAAGAAGTTTTTTAGATTAGCGGTTCCGAAATCCGTTATAGTCCGAGGTCTTTCTATGCAATGCTCCACGCCTAATCGCTCCCATTCCTTACGAGGTGCAAGTATTGACATGAGGATCAAATTGGGCAGTCTTCTTCCATCCATCTCCCGTATTCGAAGTAAATATATATTTGAAATGTAGTTTAAGAGTAGTTACGAATAATGGTGGCATATTTCTAGTTTCTAGATGAACCATATGTAATTTGGAGTACAGTTCGGCAACCGATAAATTCGTTTTAGATAGTATCTTTGAAACTTTTCAACAGCATATCAAACTTCCAGCATCCCCATAATTGAGAAAGCATAGGTACGAATGATCTGTATATTTGCGCTATGGTCCACAAACCTACTCCCAATGCAACGCCCCCAAACTGAAGAAATAGCTCTCTTAGCTTCTGGAAATCTAGTCTCAAAATGCTTTCTGAAGTTTAGGTTAGAACAAATCAAGACGCCGAGGTACTTATACTCTCTAACAATTTCCAAATTCTGTCCTTTGTAGCTCCACCTTTCGTTTCTCGAGTATCAACCACCAACCGTCCCTGAAGATCATCATTTTAGACTTTCCGAGGTTTACAGTTAGGTTCCATTGATCACAATATCGTTCATGGCGGTTGATCATGCGCTGCATATCCTCCACTGATTCCACTAGAAAATCAATGTCGTCGGCAAAAATGAAGCACCGTATTCGTTAACCCCCGAAATATATACCTCCTCCAACTTCCAACATCCAACAAAATGAAGAGCAAGGTACTCAACACACATCCTTGCCTGAATCCGATTTGCGTTTCAAACTCATCCGAAATAAATTTTCCGTCCCAAAACCCAGGAAACATTGTTCTCATATATTGATCTCAGCAGATTCACAACTTTGCTTGAGATTCCCAAAGCATAGAACTTGTAAAATATAAAAATCCGCGGGCAATGGAGTCGAAAGCAGCTTGAAAATCTACGAAGAAAGCATCTAACTTCTTTTTCCTGCTTTTAAAGTGATCTGATCAGCAATGTTAAACAAGGTGAAAATCTGATCTGTAGTTGGGTGTTTTTTTTTTTCTTCTAAAACCGGCTTGAAACATGTTGAGTATGTTTTTATCATTGATCCACTTTGTGTTTAATATTCGTTGAAGTTTGAGGATGGTCCTTACGGAAAGAAGAATTATACAAATTGCCTGAAAAAGTTGAAAAAAGAACACTTTTCTACAATCCCATACAATAGATAAAACAAACAAAACTTTAAAGCTAAAGATGGCTATGATATCCCAATCATTAATCAATACTCATAAAAAAATTGTCTATGGTAAAATGTAAATTGTCACTTGACATTTTATTTTTATGTGTATAAATTGTAGTCTCAGTCATCGAAAAGGTGACAAATTTCAGTACAAAAATCAGAATTTTCGGTAAAAATCAATTCTTTTTAGTTAAAATCGAAATGTTCATAAACAATCAGTAAAATTTTAAATTTTCAAAACAAGCCGACTGTTAGGATGTACGAAGTTCGCCGGGTGCATGTTTATAAATCTAATGAAATCCGTTGAGGACTCACTTCTTTTGTACTAGCAGCTGAATTTTTGACATTAAAGTTTGAGGGAATGTTTGGGTAGATTGTACAAAATCGGCCAAGCCGTTCACGATATATTACCAAAAATGTGGACACCCCATTTAAAATTGTAAACTATGCATTTGATCATGTGATGATCTTTAGCAAAATTGTTGTACCAGAGCCCACCAAGCTTTCGGACTGTTCTAGGAGAATCAAATTTGCAAATTTTCGTAGCTAATTTTGTATTGTTGTATTTTTATTTGGTGGCTCCATGCCTACACAAAAACCAAAACCTCTAACACGAAAACAAGAATGTAAGTCGGCCAAGGTCAAAACATTACCCTAACTGCTCATTATCAAATGCTGACTGAAACCTGAACTAGTTCTTCACCCTATCACTTCGGTACCGTTCGGACAGAGCCGTATACTAAACAGAAAGACCTCTGCTTCGTCTTGTAGTAAGACATCTCCATTGACGGTTGTTCGCCCAACGGGTAGATAAGCGGAACCGACAATCTCGTCGAATGAAGCCGATACCTTTCAAAATATTCGTCAAATACTGAAATGATCAGAGTAATCGAACTTTCTAAAAACACGAGTATAACAAAATTTGAATCTGCCAAACTGAAGTCAACAAGCAAGGGAGCGAATTGGTTGGAGTTGAATGAAACGCTGACATGACCAGGATCTAATCGCCAGCCCAGAAAAGTAAAAAAAACAATTTTTGACGTCGGCCGTCGGTCGGTCGTGCTTCGTGATGTTTCCACTGACCCTAAATCCTAGTTTTGACGAAGTGGATTAAGAATATATCTCAACTCTTCTCGGACTTAGGGTGGATGAAAACCTAATATTATGGTATACGTATTACCAAAGATATATAGTATAACAAGTAAAGATGACGAACGTAGAACAAATTTCTATGCCTGAAAAGTTCAACCGTCAGATTTTAGCCATGGAACCAAAACATGTATCCAAGAATTAAATTGTTTAGCGACATTTTAAAATTCTTCCATGAATGAAGTAGGAATGAGAGGGTTGATTTTTTTAAGTGACTGTATTAAATGGAGAGCGAGATAGTTTACAAACTTGTTATATTATCTTTGGTACAACGTTATTCTTATCATCTATTCTAATATGAACATGAAATCCCAGAAAAGTCGAACAAATCTAAATCTACTTCTTAAAATCTCGGATTTAGGGTCAGTGAAACAGCATATAAGTTAACGACACAAACATTCAAATATCAAATCGCTGATGTTTGCCTTTTATCACTCCCATGAAATAAACAACAATCTGCTGATGTTTTTGCTTTTGTCGTTCTCATAACATTCCAAAGAATCAAAAGTCAGCAAAATGATATCGAACACCATCGTGGGAACGAAGAGACAAACTGTAGTGACTGTAGTGCTGATTAGGCAAAAAAATAGTATTTAAGATTTAATTTTTAAGAACTTTTGTCAATTGTAATCTAGAAGGCAGAATCGCTGCCCATTTGAATTTAAAATAAATTTTTTTTTAATGAAACTAAACGTGTAAAATATTTACTGGCGCCCGAGCAGGGACATAGATCGCGTTTTAATCAAGTCCTTAAGTAGTACAAATTAACAACGTTTTTCATTTTTAATACCGTACTAAAAATCCTCAAGAAGTGTAAACGGTCGGTAAAAAGTGAAAGGTCTATGTCCTGAACCCAACGACGTGTTTCATTCGATTTATCGCAATATAAAACTCTAAAGAAGTGTTAACGGGCGGTAGAAAGGTTAAAAGTGTGGAGAAACCAGAGGAAGGGCCCCCTAGTAGCTGTCGTTAGTTAACAACTCAATGGCGGAAGAAAAGGAAGCACAAATTAGCTAGCCGCTCCACCAAGATCGCATCAAAATTTCGTCGATGGACATCATTATTATAATTTTATCTATCCTCACATTAATAAATAGGGAAATTCAAATACTGGACTATACTAACTCACAAATGATAACACTAGGGACAGGGACAGCAAAGTTACAGACAGGGACTTTTAGAATAATTCATACTATCGACCTTAATCTATACCAAAAACTTATTGACGACATACGACTAGTAATCAATCAAAACATTAGCACTAGTGAAACACTCTATTCCTACTTTTCCCATGAAATTTCCTTAATCCAAAATCATCTTAACCGATTAAAACCACCAACGAAAACTAAACGTTCAATCGATTTTATAGGAAGCGCATGGAAATGGATCGCTGGAAATTCAGACCATGACGACTTCCAAATTATAAGGAAGAAAAAAAATGTACTAGAAAATAATAATGAACAAGTTGTAATAAATAAGTTGTCATTCGGAAAAGTAAATCAAATGACTAAAGTAACAAATGAAAACTTGAAGAAATTAAAAACTAGCGAAATAGTTAAGAATTAATAACAAATATAAAGTATAAGATTGACATTATAAAAGAAGAAATACTAAACATTGACTATGCTATTCATTGGGCTAAGGCCGGAGTGGTAAATTCTTACATATTAACAAATATTGAAATTAATATTACAAAAGAAATTTTGGAAAAAGAAAATATGCCTTATGTAAATCTCGAAGAAGCATTAGAATTTAGTGATGCTAAAATTGCATCAAATCTAACTTCAATCATTTATATTTTAAGTTTACCTACCTAAAACAGAAATTGAAACATGTGAAACAACTCAATTAAAACCAGTAAAAAAGGATAATTATGTAAACAAAATTCCATTTGAAAATGTGTTAAAATGTAAAAATAAACTATTTGGCATAAAATCAGATTGTAAACAATATTATAAGCTCTCTAATTGTAGTTTTAAGAACCTTATTGACATACGTAATTCAACTTGTATAGCAAATTTATTAAGAAGCCAACCAGCTATTTGTATGAGAATAAACAATCAGCACATACCTACAGTTGAGGAACTTTCTCCTGGATTATTACTTTAAAACCAGTATAACAGCAGCATCCTAATAGACAACGAAACATTGAAATTAAGTGGCACATTCATTATCCAATACCACAACAAAACCGTTACAATAGATGTTGAGATGCGCAGTAAAATAAAAGTCCTTTGGCTTATTTATAAGCAATATATTGAACAAATAATATAAACTTGCATGAATGAAAGAAAATGTTGTAATGAAAAATATTATCGACAACGAAACTAAAACAAAATCAAAAGTTAATATGATATTGTGAAAATGAACAGTGTTTAAATAAAGGTATTTATTGTAAACACAACAATAGACATCCAAACCTATGCATCAAATGAAGTATCAATCACTAGACCTCTACGTGCTATAATGCAACCATTTTCAAAAAATGGAAACTTCGAAGAACTCCTATCACTTGAGATGATAAAGGAACTGCAAGCAAAAAACATCGATAACATTAAGCTAATAGAGTTCAAAAACAAAATTAACCTATCAAGCAATATTGGCCTACTTACTTTAGTTATCATTATAGTATTTTTTAGCTAACTTAAAATGCTATTTAGTTAACCCATTTTTTTACCGTTAAATTTAATTTTCGTTGTTCCACCAACATTTTTTTCCATCTTTTAATAACATATGGTCTATACTCTAGCAGTGTTGCCGTTCAAGATTTCTATTATTAACTCCAATTTTATTTTCTTAAAGCTCACATCACAATTTTCTGTATTAAAAATGCAAATGTTTACAAACGCATTTCAAACGATTTTCAACCGATTCATTCAATTCACACAAAAGCAGAGAACCGGGTAGGTAATGCGAACGTGTGAATGTTTAACAAAATATAATTGCACCCGCTGGCGATGGTTGGTAGTATTTAGCAAACTGTCATTTCAAAAATCACACTTTAACTATCAAAACACATTGAATGGCAATTAGGGTAGTGAAATGACTGCAAATAGGTAGTTAATTTAATGTGATTAGCTCAAGGGTTTAGTTCTCGGATTTCGTTTTATTGTTACCGTTGTAAATGGAAATTCCTAACGCATACCTCTAATCGCACAATACAATAGTAGTCTCGACTATATTATTTGAAGGGCGAAATTTCAGGTTGAATGGTTTTCAACAATGAAAACGCTTTGTATAGTCTTGTGGCCTCAGGCGAAATTCACACCATCAATGACTTCCGAAAAGAAAATCTGTATTTTACTTATTCCACTTGAGTGATTCAAAAGACAAAATCGACAACATAAATTTAGTTATTTGTTGAACACGCGTGTCAGAATTTTCGTGTTCGGATTTGATGGGATGTCGGGGCTCGTGGGTCAGTCAATACTGACTCTGATTTGTCATAAAAAATCAAATCAAATCAAAGATCGACGGACGTGTGCCTGATGGCCAATATAGGCGATATAGCTGCGGGCCCTCTTTTTTGAACTTTGCTTCTTCAATCAAAAAATTCCAGATGCTAATTCGATACAAAATCGAACATTTTGTCCAATTTAAAGTCAATTTAACTTCTGGCATTACGTGAAAATAAACTTATGATTGAAAATAACGTAATCTTGTTCATATACGTAGAATGGCAAGAACTATACATTTGAGGCCAAAACATTCGAACCGAAAAGCCAACAAATTTGCCACAAAAGATGCATAATTCTTGCGGTTTCGCATAAACCTATTAATGGTTGCAAGAGTAATTCGACTGGATGATGATGTTTGGGATCTCAAACGGTGGCGCCACAATTCGATTAGACCGACATGCGGCATTGATGACTTATAGTGGCGGCGTAATTTTCTGGTTAAATGACTTAGGTCTACGCAACGCGCAAGATATTCGAAAAGGTATTTTGGTATTCAAATTCAATAAAATTGATCAAGTTATTTTATTTTGTGTGTGCAATTGCATGTATACATACATTTTATGGGGATACATTTTATAAGACTGCCGAGTGAATGATGAAAGGAGATTCAAATTGGTGTAGCGGTCAGCGGTCAGATGCAAATTAACTCATTTTGGATGGGTTAAGCTTATACATAGGTAGGTATGGGGAGTTCCTGGTTGGCATTTGGATTCAATGTTTGGAATAATCGCCCAAACATTTCTACTATCCTGAAAGAAGGGTTAAATGCCCCCGTATGTATGAGAAGTGGAGATACTGGAAGAGCATTAACCTTTATGAGGAAAACTAGAAAAATTGTCAGCCCCTCTGTTCACCCATTGATCGCAGAAGTCAGCTGCCAGCTGAGCAGGATCAATACCATCTCTTTATACAGTAGGTATAGGTTTAAGTGTCACCAAAGCCTATACGAGGCAGCTACTGGAAACGAATCCTGATGGTCTCGGCTAGTATAATGAAGTTAGTCCGTTGCAAGTTAGGCAAGATCTGATAATCCCCTTACGAAAACAGAATTATCGTTGGTGGTTTCAACGATAAAATAGATCGGTCATCAAAATAAAGAAAAATAGAGTGGCGCGACAGTTCTTGAAGAGCCAAGGCCTAAGTGCTAAGTGGCTTACTCTCATGAACAATTTAATGAGTGCGTTTGATGAATTGAGGGAACCTATATTTTAACGCTGATTTCGAACGGAAAAGTTGAGAAGCACTTTTTCATGACAGATGATACTCTTGGAGTTTTTGTCAGTTTGCAAGAGGCAATGCCCGTGAAAGATGAAATAAAAACTATGGACACGAGCAGGACTAGAACACATGACTTTCTGCTTAGCAGCCAACGCACCTACCCACTAAGCTAGGGACACTACCGGTCACTTGTCATCAGTTTATTCAAGTACTAATTCTATTGGATCACATAGTTTGCATTAGAAGTAGATAAGCACCCCAAAGATAATGGACAACTTGGCATAGAAATATCAACAACGAAGAAAATGTCATCAGGTTCCTGCGTGAGAGCGTCCACAAAATCAAATTCCACTCGTTACTATTTTTCTTAAAAATACATACAAAAAATATTTAATTTATTGCAATATTCTTTAAAACGAATGAATTTAAAAACTTGTTTGTTCTTTTGCTTACTAACTTACTTATTTAAGGTGGCGCTACAGTCCGTTGTGAACTTGGGCCTCAATCAACAGTCTCCGACAGCCAGTCTTGCACTCCAAGTTGATTGAGGTCCTCTTCCACTTGAGTGCGCCACCTGAGTCGCGGTCTTCCTTTCCTCCTCCGTCCCTCGGGAATATTGTCGAAGGCTCTCCAGACCAGACAGCAGTCTATCCGCTCTAAATGATCGAGCCATCTGATTCTCTGGACCTTGACTCTTCTGGCTAGGTCCATGTCGTTGTACAACTAAAAAAGTTCGCTGTTATATCTTCTTCGCCATTCCCCTTCAATGCACACTGGGCCAAAGATGACCCGAAGAACTTTCCTCTCGAAACAGCCTAAGGCATTTTCATCCGATTTTGTCAAGCTCCATGCTTCTGCACCATGCAACAGGACTGGGATCACAGAGGAGGTATACCTAGAGTCGCAACTCAAGGCATTTTGCTCTCTTTGGACCTAATAATTATATTTGATAAAATATCCACATCATGCGAATGTGTAGGTATTTCAATGCATTTCAAATGGGGTGAACCAATACATTAGCATTGATATGGAGTTACACAGATTCACGGACACAAGAAAATAGAGTAAATTGCAAAATTTTTTGGACATTGATTTTAAAAAAAAAGAGAACGAGTTGCAACTCTAAGTAATACCTTCTCTATGACTGGGATGATGAGTGTGTTGTACAATTTTACCTTAGTTGTTCGAGAGAGGGCTTTTCCACTCAATTGCTTTCTTAGCTCAAAGACACAGCGATTAGCAAGAGTTATTCTTCGTCTGATCTCGGTGCTGGTGTTATTGCCCGTGTTTATAGCGGAGCCTAGGTAGACAAACTCCTCTACTACCTTGAAGTTGTATGCGTCTATTATGACGTTCTGTCCGAGCCGTCGGTGTTATGTGTCTTTCCTCGAAGACAGCATATACTTCGTTTTTCCCTCATTTACCATTTTTTTTACCCATTTTTGCCGCTTCTGTATCAATTCTCACAAAGACGCCATTGACATTACGCTGTGTTTTCCCATTATATCAATATCATCGGCGTACGAGAGGGAGATAGTACCTCTGGTGTTGACATTGGAGTTCTGCGCTATCTTCTCAAGAACGATGTTAAAGAAATCGCACGAGAGTGCATCGCCTTGCCTTATTCCTTTTTTGGCCTGAAGTCACATTGATAAGGACCAATCAGATTGCTGACGAAAGGCTTCAGACGTTCACATATTAAGGCAGAGAGGATCTAGTAGGCGATGTTTAGTAGACTTATTCCTCTATAGTTGGCGCAGTTTAGAGGATCTCCCTTTTTCAGGATCGGGCAAACAATGCTGAGGTTCCATTCATCGGGCATGCATTCCTCTGACCATATCTTACAGATGATTTGGTGCATGCTCCTATCTAGCTCGTCGCCTGCTGCTTTGAACAGCTCAGCGTCAGCAGCTAGACCATATACTCCAGCGGCTTTGTTGGATTTCAGCCGTGATATTGTGGTTTTCACTTCTTCTAGGTCGGGTTCACGGAATTGTTTGCTATCATCGTGTCCGATGAAAGGCTCCTGTCTAACGGCGGTGTTTGGTTCGTCGTCAGCGTTATACAGCCTACAGAAGTAGCCTTTCCAAATCTCCAGCATTGACTGCGATTCTACTATGATGTTCACTCAATGACCTTGAGCCAGCTGTTTAACCTTTCGATAAAACCTCCGAACTTCATTCCTGCTGTTGGCTCTCTCAACATCCTCGATCTGAAGCTTCTCATGCTCTCTCTCTTTTCTTCTGAAAAGCCGGCAATCCTCTCTCCTCTTTCGCTCGTAGAGCTCACGAGCAGCTCTTGTACTTCTATGCAGTGCCGCTTTGTATGCCTCTTGCTTGTTTGCATGAGCCTGCCTGCATTTTTCGTAAAACCAGGGGTTTCGTTTTGGTGGCTGTGTGGAACCCAGCACATTAGAGGCGGAATCTCTAACTGCTTTCTGGCAATGTTGACACTGATCTTCGATACTTGATGTTGGCGGCATAGGACTCCTTTAGAGGTTACTTGACACTCGATCAGAGAAGGATCTGGCGATCTCTTGCGATTGTAGCCGACCGACGACGTAGAATTATCTTTGTTTGTTCTTTAACACCAAACAAAAATTCATCGTTTCATTAAAATTATGTGTCTATAATTGTAATACCAACGTCACTATTTTGTTTGAGTAGGTTAATCTTATCCGAACAAAGCTGGTGGAGCAGACGGGCTAGCCGCCGAACTGTACAAAGCAGCTGGATATGATTTGGTTAGGAGCATGCATCAGCTCATCTGCAAAATTTGGTCGGAGGAAAGCATGCCCGATGAATGCAACCTCAGCATCGTATGCCCGATCCTCAAAAAAGGAGATCCCCTAAACTGCACCAACTACAGAGGTTTAAGTCTCCAGGCAGACAAGATCTTATAGGCGATGTTAACGCCTATAAGATCTTGTCTGCCGTGCTGTGTGAACGTTTGAAGCCATTCGTCAACAACCTGGTACGTCCTTATCAGTGTGGCCTCACACCCGGAAAGTCCACCATCGATCAAATATTCACCCTACGGCAGATCTTGGAGAAGACCCAGGAACGTCAAATCGATACCTGACACCTTTTCATCGATTTCAAGGCCACGTATGACAGCGTCTATAGAGACAATGTCGAGTTTTGGCATCCTAGAAAAACTCATCCGTCTGTGTAAGAGGACAATGGAAAATTCACGCTGTTCCATCATGGTCGAAAAAAACCAAACGGACTCTTTTGATGTCAAAAAAGGTTTTAGACAAGGCGATGCGTTGTCATGCGATTTCTTCAACATCATTCTTGAAAAGATTGTGCAAAGCTCCATTGTCAACACCAGAGGCATAATCTTTCAAAAGTCCGTCCAGCTACTAGGATACGCAGACGACATTGACATAATTGGAAGAACAGAGCGTGATGTCAGCGGAGCGTTTGTGAGCCTTGAGACGGAGGCCTGGAAGATGGGTCTAGCGGTTAACGAGGGCAAGACCAAGTTAATGTTGTCGCCAAGAAAGGACTACCAACATCGACGTCTTGGAGCAAACGTCAACATAGACAGATTTAACTTCGAGGTAGTTAAGGACTTTGTCTACCTGGGATCCGCTATCAACTCAGACAACAATATCAGAACTGAAATCAAACGAAGAATCACTCTTGCCAATCGCTGCTTCTTTGGACTTAGAAGGCAATTGAGTAGTAAAGTCCTCTCCCGAGCAACTAAAGTGACACTCTACAAAACACCATCCAACCCGGAAGGACGTCGGAGAAGAGGAAGACCGTGACTCCGGTGGAGCTTACAGGTGGTAAAGGACCTGAACCAACATGGCGTGCGAAACTGGAGACAGCTAGCCAGGGACCGAGCTGGCTGGAGAAGTTTGTTGGGTGAGGCCCTGGTCCGACTTGGACTGTAGCGCCACCATAAGTAAGTAAGTAAGCAATTGTAATACAGCCCCCAGATTCCAGACGACCAGAAAGACCGAAGCAATGCTACAAGGACCAAGTGACTGTGGATGCCGGAGAGCTTGGTTTCGGCGACTGGAGAGTGCATGCGAGAGACCGTTCACGATGGAAGGCTGCAGGATCTCAGGCTGAGATCCTTCATTGATTGTGAGCCGAAGAAGTAAGTATGCAATTGTAATACAAACGTCACTGTTTTGTTTGAGTTGTTTAATCCTACCATTAATAATCATGCTACCTGTTACCCCACTTCTCACTACTCCACTACCCGTTACCCTCTACCTACTGACCTGCTACACGCTTCCCACTGCATGCTACCCCGCTACCCGCTATCTGGTACCCGCTACTCGTTACCCCTTTCCCCTACCCTCTACCTGCTCTTCCCAAAACCCACATGTTATACATTGTCGCCACTCCTCGAGCCTGACCACTATCTTTTATTGGTATAGTGTTCTGAAGCCATAGCACTAATAGAAGACAAAATCAAACGGTAGTTTAGTATATGTATATAAATACATGTATATTTAATACCGTCAATATTTTCAATGGACTGCCTTTTCTGCAATATTGCGCTGGAGAAATATATCAGTGACTCTGGAACATCTGCTTTAGTAAACCTCGACATGTTATGTAGTGTCGAGACTTTAACAAAGCTAAAAAATATGCAATTATGTACAGCTTATAAAAAATAAAAGAAAAAAACATTTAAAAATTTAAATTAATTTTTGTTTGCGCCTTTCAAACAAAGCTATGAGTTCCATAATTGCTTATTTTTTCATCCTCCTGAGCCAGTCTTCACTTAGTGGCTCCTATTATGGCGGAAAGGCCACATACATATTTCTAAATTACCACATTAAATTATATGAAAAACAAATAAGGTCTTTCAAATTGCAATCAAGTCCAACCTACAAATTGAGTCTATCCCACTTCCAAGTGGAAAACGTTTGAAAGGTGTACCTAACAATATAATCTTTTAACGTATCCGACCCTCCTCCTGTCCTCCATTCACTTCACTTCTGACCGAGTCCTCCTACTTTTTTATTCGTTAATACCTTGAGTATCGAAACAAACTTTCCGCGTTTGTTTTTAATTAAATTTAAAAATTTACAAAAAAAGAAAATA
>CAKKXW010000001.1:48578381-48591665 GCA_920937365.1 Sphaerophoria rueppellii
GACAATAAGTGGACAAATGTTCAATATATCTACAACAACTGAAAAAAAGGACAAATAATCCACTTTGAAGGTACACGAATGTCCTTTCTATTCAATGGAATCAGTTAAGGGAAACAAGTTTATATGCGAATGAAAACACCTTGCTTTTCAATGTTTCAACATTTTTAGTACCTATCCTGCGTATTAGCTGTACTCACTTATTTTACGAGTGAATATGTTTGTACGTGTGTAGGTAATTAATTAAGTGATAGGTTTGGTTACTACACACGTTTTTATGTAATTTTTTTTATTGGCATTCACATTCGCAAATCGATTCTCAATAAATAATTCATTTGCTTATATTAGATTTTGATGTTTTTGATGAATGATATGAATGTTTTTAGATAAGGAATCAATCATTTGTGTGTAGGAGTATTTCTTTTGGGATGAAATTTTGTACATACCTATTAATTAACATCGCGGAAACGGTAGGTAAAATTTAAAAGCAACGAACGCTTTCAATAACAATTGTTTTATAAAACAAAATTGTCTGTCGGTGAGTTGAGACCTATTTATACATATACTGTACAGGAGTTGCAATGGAAGTGTATTTAATAAGATAAAGTCACTACGCACATATCTGCTGATATTTAGTGGAGACCGGTGATAGAAGACTCAAGGGGCCGACCCATAGAATCCGTCAGTGCGTCAGCGTTGACGATTTCAACTGACAGCACAACGCATATGACGGATACGACGGATAGAGTTGCTCAACTTTCTACTTATTGCGTCCGTTGATCCGTTGTCAACTGAATTTGACGAGCAGTCAATTCAATGTGTTCCCACAGCAACAAGGAAAAGCAATGAATCATCAAAATTATGTGCAAAAAAATAATTTTGACACGATTTTGATATTTTGATTTAAATTTGTTTGTTCAGATTTGCGGTTTTGGGAATAATTTTTACACTAAACAAATGAGACTGTTAAAGTTTACAACGTATTCTATGGGACGGTTCCATCCGGCTAATACGTTGGCAGCAACGTATGCATTGACGCTGACGGATTGGGGTCGGCCCCTTCAAAGTTTACTATTCTTTGTGTTTTTAAATAGCTTAATATACTGTTTCCACTGACGCTAATCACGAGATTTAGCGAAGTAGATTAAGAACAAATCTCTACTTTTATGGGATTTAGGGAACATATTCGTCGACCAAAACGTAGAATAATAGTACGTTTAGGATAATACTATGTTTTAATTACACTTAATTTCAGAAAAGTCAAGATTTGCTCTTAATCTACTTCGCTAAATCTTGTGATTAGCATCAGTGGAATCAGCATATAAAAAGATATCACGAATTAAATACCTTTTTACTTATCATTATTTTTTTCTTTATAAAAAAATATGTCTTTTGAAATTATTTAGCTTTAAGACCTTTTTTCCTGAATTAATAAAACCAACCAACCTGAGATCAGTTTATAACTCCTAACCCGGAGAAAGTAAATTATGATGATTTGTCATTTGACTATATCCTTTTTCTATCTTTTTGATCTTATGTGGCTTTTCTTACAACGCAAGAATTGATCCGTGACGTAAAAGTGGCAATTTTTTTCCCTTAAACCCATTTCTTTCACAAAGAAATTGAATTTATTTTCCGAAGGATTGATTTCTCTCGAATCTCTTTTTGGAGACGGATTTACACATACTTGTACACAGATTTTACACATATACTACAGCTGAGTTTTCTGTTGTTGTAATTATCATGTACAAAACGATTTTACAGCTGACCACACAACACAGACATTCAAAAAAGGGATTGATTCGTTTTTGCACATTTCTTACACGCCAAAAAACATTGAATTTTAGTAGCAATTCTTCGTGGTTGTAAGAAAAGCCACATTAAACAATAAGAAAATATGAACGAATAAGGTTGTGCATAGGCTTGAACAATGCTGAGCAATATTGCGACATTACTTTGAAAATCATGGTAATGTTGCAGAATGTGTGCGAATATTGCGCACGGATTTTCGAATAAGAGAAGAAGAAACAGCGTCAGCTCCGTGTGTTCGTTATTTTGTGAAAAAAATTAAAGAGACTGGCATCGGCGATCGGCATCCTTATCGATAAAGCAAAGCGTGAAACACCAAAAACTGTGCGTACACCCGAGAATATTGCTGCCGTGGCAGCAAGTGTACGTGAAGCGCCATCAACATCAATTTACCGTCGGTCTCAACAATTAAACATTTCGGAGACATCATTGAGACGAATTTTGCATAGAGACCTTGATATGACGGTATACAAATCCAATTGGTTCAGGAGTTGAAGCCAACTGACTGTCAATGCGTATTCGCTTCGCTAAGTGGGCCTTCCATCGACTTATAAAAGATGTCAATTTTGCCCAAAAAAATAATCTTTTCAGATGAAGCACATTTTGATCTTGGCGGGTATGTAAACAAGCAAAATTGTCGCATTTGGAGCACAGAAAACCCGCAAGCATGCATTGAAAAGCCGATACACTCAAAACGAGTCACTGTTTGGTGCGGATTTTGGTGCAGACGCATAATTGGGCCATTTTTCTTCGTTGCAGTCAATGGCGATCGTTATCGGGCCATGTTAAATGAATTTTTGTTCACAAAAATGGAAGAGGAGGATATTGGCAACATTTGGTTTCAATAGAACGGCGCGGCTTTGCGTCCCGTTCTTTGAAGATCGCATTATCAGAGCTGATGTCGTTTGGCTACCTCGGAGCTGCGTTTTGACACCGTTTTACTATTATTTGTGGGGTGCCGTACAAGCCAGAGACAATTGACGCTTTAAAGGACAATATTCGTAGCTGTACACAATCGATAATGTGCTTAAAATTTGGGCTGATCGTGTAAACTACTGCTTGGCCAGCGGAGGCAGCCATTTGAATTAAGTTATTTTCCATAACTAACCGGAAGGATTGTACTTTTCAAAAAAAAAAAGTTATTTGGCGGACTCTTTATTAATGAAAGAATTTTTCTAGTCGGATTAGTATTTCCGAAGATTAAGATTCATCTGGCAAAACAGCGTTTAATGGGTCAGCTAGTAATAAAATAAAGTCTATAGTGATTTTGTCGTTTAAAAAAATAAATACTTATGTACTACTGACGGCTTTTCTAGTATCATACTTAAAAAAAAGGATTTGTATGTTGTCGATATATTAAGTTACCTGTTCAACGTAAGTGTTGAAAATGGCTGTATTCCAAAGAACCTTAAGTGTGCCGAAGTTATTCCTCTTTTCAAAAAAGGTAATAGGAAGAATTTTTCCGAGTACAGACCCATTTCCCTGCTTTCAACTAACTTTCTCAAAGTTTTTCGAAAAACTTATAAAAGTAAGAATAATTTCCTTCTTAGGCAAAAATAAATTTTTCAGTGAAAATCAATTTGGATTTCGGTCAGGAAAGTCTACTGAAGATGCAATTTTAAGTTTGTGTACTCAATTATATAATAGCTAAAATAAAAATAAACCTAACATGGCTCTTTTTGTCAATACAACAAAAGCTTTTGATATGGTTGACTACGAAATTCCACTAAGGAAACTGTACAGGATAAGGATTTATGTTTAAATGGTTTCAATTCTACTTAAGTGAAAGAGATCAAAAATTTAAATTAGATAGAACTTTCAGCATTT
The DNA here is from genome assembly GCA_920937365.1 of Sphaerophoria rueppellii. NCBI lineage: Eukaryota > Metazoa > Arthropoda > Insecta > Diptera > Syrphidae > Sphaerophoria > Sphaerophoria rueppellii. The sequence goes on from CAKKXW010000001.1 coordinate 48,582,015, forward strand.
CACTGTTCTTAATAAATGGTGTTCCGCAAGGCTCCGTTCTCGACCCATTACTTTTCTTGGTGTATATAAATTCTGTATTCAATGTTGAACTAAATGGTTAGTCTACAACTGCCTTTGCAGTAGGTACTGCTTTTGAATGTTTTGCTAAAATAAATGAAGAATTAGAAATCCTAAGGACATGGGTTGCTGCTCATAAGCTTATTATATGCGAAAAAACTAAATTAGTAAACTTTAAACTTTCTGAAGATTCTCTTTTTGATTACAACCTTTACTTTAATGCCCACGATTGTAATAAATTGTGTTTACCTGTTCACAAATGTGTTAGGTTTATGTTCCGGAAGGTGCTTTCAAATTAAGCCGGTCAAGAAATTTAACTACAGTATTATCGCTTAGAAGAAACTTGAACAAAAGCACCTTGAACTTTCCCAAATATTTTAATGTTGAATTGTAGTTTTATTAGAAATACGTTTATAAAAAAAAACACTAATAAAAGAAACATTTCTCAAACACACACTTTCACTTTTCATCTAAAGTTGGTTGGATATAAGAAATTTGCGAACAAATCACGAAACTCAAAAAACATGAACAGACCCCAAGAAAAATTCAAAACAAACTATGCAAATGTCATTTACATTAAATATGTGCATACGATGTAATTTCAATGTATGAATGAATGAATGATCGAATGAATTTCACACTGATCGGATATAACAAGATTGGAAACCTACCTACGTTTTGCCCTCCAAATACCTCAAATTTCATTTTTCATACACGCATACTCTTGCAGCAAACTTGCATTTTTAGTTTGTAGCCATTTGAACAGCCAGAGAACCACCAGAGTTATTTTACTTCGGTGAAAATTTTGATGATGAGAAAAATGAAAATTCCTTTAGGGAGTTAGACGATACTGAAATTTTGAACGAAGTACGAGATGGTGGTGGTGAAAGAATGGACTAGCAAATCGAACAATTTGTTTTATTATTTAAAAATTGTAATCTTACTTTATTTTAATCCGATTATGCGTTTTTTTTCTAGGGAAAGTTTCGTTTTCTTGAATTCCAATGTTGTGTACTTTTTTTTTTATTTCACTTCTTTATCAGCTCGGTAATATTGTAGTGTTTCTAATAAAGGGTATTATTTTGAATAGCCCGCTATTTCGGTAGCTGTCACTTTCGAAGCTGTCATTTTTTGACATTTGACAAGTAAAACTACGCCATGAAATAAAAATGGAACGATACACGCTTCAACAACGCATTGAAATTATGTATTAAAATTCACTATAAAAATGGTGAAAATTTGGCATAGACGATTCGTAAAACGGGAAAAGTTTCCGGACCGTGTTATCTCTCGAAAAGGTGATCACAATTGGCCACCGAGATCTTGTGATTTAACACCTTGCGACTTCTTCCTTTGGGGCCACGTGAAAGATAAGGTCTACGCCAACAGCCCAGCGTCGATTCAGGACCTCAAAGATGGAATTCGTGAGGCTATCGAGGACATATGGCAGCCAATTTGCGATTTGGTTATGAAAAATTTCATGAAAAGGATATGGTCCTGTAAGCGTGGTCGTGGCGGCCATTTGGCTGATGTTGTGTTCCATTATTAACGGCATACCTTCCTCTTAATGAAATAAACATCCGATCATTTATCTCAAAAATGCCACACCTCTTATTGGAAAACCCTATATTATCACCCCGGTTCTGAAGTTGTAACGCGTCACAAGTCACAAGCGCTTGTGATTAATTTCTTGTCAGGATAGTTGTGACTCGATAAAATAGGCTTTCTGAAACAACCTTCACAAGAAAACTGACATCAAATTCAACTCAGCATGGTATGTATAATTATTGTTCCCTTGTACTTAAAAAACCTTAGTAGAAAATGACCTTACAATTAAAGATTTTTGAATGAAATATGCTAGTTTGCCACACACCCGATAAATTCCTCAGTCATTGTTGGAAAACATTTTTTTTACCTGAACAATAAGTTTACAATAATATATAACGTTTCTCTAAACTGTTGCTCGACTTTTTTAGAAGCCGTGCGTCGGCGCTGCAATCTTTTAATATATGTTTATTTTATTTTTTAATAAAAGAATTTATTGTTTTTATAAAAATCTTACTTTTCATTTGCGGATGAAAGTTCAGCAATAAGATGAACAATTATAAAATGAACTTCCTCTTTTTTGTTCACAACAAAAACATGTACCCCAGAGATGAAAATTAGCTATTGCACCAAAATCCGTACAATTGCATTTTAGAATGTACACAAGTACATCTTTTCAATATTTCGTACAATTCATACTTCTCATTTACATTTATCTAAATATTCACATATCACATTTCAATATTTTTATGAACAAGCAAAAATACTAAACGCAGTTTAGTTGCATACAAAATCCTATTCAACGTGCTGTGTGAGCGTCTTAAACCGTTCTGCAAACACAATAATCGGCACGTACCAGTGTGGCTTTAGGCCAGGCAGAAAACCGATAGACCAAATATTCACACTAAGGCAGATCCTGGAAAAGACCAACGAATTTCAAGTAGAAACCCACCATCTTTTCATCGACTTCAAAGCTGCTTATGATAGCATCCACCGCCAAGAGCTTATGATGGCGATGTCTGAATCTGGGATACCGCTGTTCCGCATGACGCTAAACAATACGCAGTGCAGTGTGCAAATGGGTAACAGCTCATGGCTTGAAAGGGAGATGTGCTGTCATATGATTTCTCTAACAAAGTCTTGGAGCAGATAGTGGCAGTTGAGAGCACGTAAAACACTATCTTCAACAAATCTACGCAGCTCCTAGGCTATGCGGACGACAAACACATCATTGGTCAATCCAAGAGAACAGGCGCAGATAATCCAACAGCCGGCCGACTATTCTCGAATTAGTTTGTAACTGACTGTTAAAGCGGTCACACAATGAAAATATTTTTCAGAAAAATTATTGCTCTCATCATACCTACTCCGGAGGAGGAAAATCAAGAAGAGATTCCGAGAGTATTGTGTGCATCTTATTCTCAGTGATATATTAGTTAGTGGAAAATTTTACACTATGCATTCCAAATTACTTGATTACCCGAAAAAAAATTTCGCCTATCATCGAATGAGCATTACTAGCAACAATTGTGATTTGGGCGACACCATATTCAAAATACACGCACACGACGCCAAATCACAGAGCGAAGTGAATTATCGGCCAATACTGATTAAGCAGTCGGCCGGTAGTTGGCTGACAGGTTAGTTTTAATGTTATCGGGTAGCCCATTAACCTTTTTTATCGGCCGATACGTTGAAGTGTGCGCATATGCATTCTTCTCCATACTGATTCAGAAGCCGACCAAACTATCGGCCGATAAAAAGTCTGCAGTCTGCGGGGGCCCTTAATTAAAATCATTTTTTTATTTTATTTTTGTTGTTCATTTCAATTATTTAGGTACAGATTCAATTGTTGGCTCTAATTTTTTAAGTTAACACAAACTACTTACGTGACAACACGAGGTGAAGAAATTCACTTTTCTACAGATGATGAACAGTCTAGTTAAAGAGGCATGTCAATAGAATTTCGCCACTTTTCCCTAAAAACCAAGAACATTTTTATCAAAACCAGCTCCCAAATGTCTGTAAACGTAAAGTTTTAAAGACAGATAACACGGCTATGTATTTATAAATTATTATTTACCCATTTTTTTCTCATCCAAAGCTTTGACGATTCTTGCATACTTTCATTCTTTTTATTTTCATCTTTTTGAAAAACTTTACATTTATTCGCATTAGACCCAAGCATCCCCCTTGGGATAAGTTAATCGATTTTCTGCTCAATGGGAAATCATTCAAATTAAAAATCTTGTTTATGTCAATTCTACACGATGCTAGACGTCATGTTAATCCAGCCTATCATCAGATTTTCTTTTTAGGATGAAAAAAAAAGTAACACACACATAAATCAAAATATTTGACAAATCCTATGATGTTTGGGGGATGGAAAAGACCATTCAGTTTCTGTCACCGTAACGTCGATGATGGAAAACGTCACCGCCAATATCCTGGAAGAGGATAATGCAATTTGTTATATTTGTTGAGGGCGGTATGTCACTGAGAATAGGTCTATTACAGGATACGATACGGAAGATCAACGAAAATCGACGACCACAATAACGACGCACGTGTCTACGAAGTAATCGGCTCATCGACAAACATATTGTTTGGGGACACGTGGCATCGATACACATTAAGTGCTATTTACTTACATTTTCAAGTGACCGCAAAAGTGTTTTATAGAAAATCGAACAAAGCCGTCATAATTGGGGACATACCTACTTCTAAAGAATAAAAGAATGTGTGCCTATGCACATTGTTTTTGACTTTTAAGAGGCATGAAACGTTTTTTTTTCCATTATGTAAATAAAATACAGAATGTAAACACTTAAACCAACATTTATAGGTTCATTGATTTCAAATATAACTTTTAAAGTCAACGTGATCTACTTGTTTAATAGCGTATCATCAGTTTGTGTGTAAAAGCAAGGTTGTATGATAAAGACGTTATTCTCTTGGCTTTTCTCAAAATCTAAATTTTCGTGTACCTAAATTGGTGTGTTTGAGTTGTGTTATCGGTTAAAAGATATAAATGTATCTAGATACATTAGTTAATTTTGGCCACACGACTACGTCTCCCCTTATAATGATATGTGGGCTTACAAAGCGTCAATCGTACCTACTAGTTCCTACTAGCTTCTACTCCGAAAGCCTCGACCTTGCCAAATTATTCAGGCTCCCCTACCATAGCAGCGTCTTCCAAGCTGAAATCTTGGCAGTGAAAAACGCTGCTAAACGGACATCACTTTTTTCATAGATAGCCAAGCAGCAATAAAAGCTCTCTCTGCCACCCAAATCAAGTCGAAGCTTGTTTCTTGCTGTCACGAAGAGCTAAAGGTTCTTGGCACACAGCATAACGTAAGTCTCTGCTGGGTTCCTTTCCTGGCCATAGTGATTACTTCGCGCGTTGTGACTTGTAGCACAGTATCGTTGTCATTTGGGTTTAACGGGGCTTACCTTTATAACATTGCATTAACGGTCACCATCGACGGTAACATTTAGTTTTTGAAATATTGAGCAATTAATCCTACAGCTCATAAGCCATACTATACCATGGTAATGGATGTAATGGAATCCCTTGATACTCTTGGGGTACCTAACAACGTTTGATTTTTAGTCTATCTTTATTGGCTATGAGAACATAACTCAAGTATTTATTCTTTTTTTCCAAAATTCATTTTTTATTCATTTTAACTTATAACTACATATTACTAGACAAAGAATTTAAACTAGCTTGTTATCTAAAATCCCGTATTTAACTTAAGGAATTCATGATTTTCTTAAAATTAATTCCTTTCGGCCTATGAACTATTTTATTAAATTTTATAAAACGGTTTTGGATATCAAAGAAAATCTTTATTCCTGTGGAAATACATTTGATGCCATTATGTATAAAACACGATTTCTTTTGGATGGCCACCACGGGCACGCTTACAGAAGTCCAGACGTTGAACCCAATTTTCGACTGTTTTCAAGCGTAAATCGGCTGATATCTACTGCTGCAGTTTCACGTTCGATATTCGTACGAAGTTCATCAATCGTACGAAAATCCGGATCATTTTCAAGTTGTTAAAAAAAAAATAGAGTGGCGCGACAGCTCTTGAAGAGCCAAGGCCTAAGTGGCTTACTCCCATCAACAATTCTCTGGGTGCGTGTGAACAATTGAGGGGACCTACAATTTAACGTCGATTCCGAACGGCAAAGTTGAGAAGCACTTTTTCATGACAGATGATACTCTTGGAAATTTTGTCAGTTCTTCGCAAGAGGCAGTGTCCGTGAAAGATGAAATAAAAACTTTGGGCCCGAGTAGGATTCGAACCCACGACGTTCTGCTTAGCAGCCAACGCACCTAACCACTAAGCTACGGACACTATTTTCAAGTTGTTGCTCAGCCCAATTCACGAACATACGACGCTTCTGGTGATCAAGCGGCTTCAGTTCTTGAGTCAATTTGATCTTGTAAGGATGTAGGCCAAGATCTTTTCGCGAAATTCACCACAATGACGTCACAGCGATGCCCAACGCTTGAGAACGACGTGTGAGAGACTGATTTGGGTCTTCCGCAATTGATGCGCTAGCGGTAGCAATATTCTCGACACTACGGGCACTTCTTTGTCTCACTGGCACGGGAATATTTTGAACTGAGCCTGTGGATTCAAATTTTTCCACTAGACGCTCAGTTGTTGATCTGGCAGGACGATTATGACGACCATAAATTGTACGTAGCGCTCTTAAAGTGTTGACCACTGACTCAGAATTTCGGTAGTAAATTTTAATAATTTAAATACGGTGTAATGACGTTTATTCCACAAACGTCATTACACCGTATTTTGAATAAACACTAAATCCAAAGGACGACGAGGAATGGACAAATCTGGGTTTTCTTCAACACTTTGGGCTACAACAGCAATATTCTCAGTTGTGCTTGAGCGACGTGCACTGGTTTTATTTTTCACATCACAAACTTGTCCCAACAGCTCGAATTTGTAAACCAATTTCTGTATTGCGATCCATCAGGGTGCTTCACGACGACCCAAAAATGTTTTAGTTTTTTATTTTTGTAGTGAATTTTAATAATTTCAATTTTGCAGAACGTCGTGGGTTGAAGTCCTACTCGTGCTCATAATTTTTATTTCATCTTTCACGGGCACTGCCTCTTGTGAAGAACTGACAAAACTTCCAAGGGTATCAATCTGTCATGAAAAAGTGCTTCTCTACTTTGCCGTTCGGAATCGGTGTTAAATTGTAGGTCCCCTCATTTCTTCGCACGCACCTAGAGAATTGTTGATGAGAGTGAGCCACTTAGGCGTTGGCTCTTCAAGAGCTGTCGCGCCACTCTATTTATTTATTTTTTAATGCATTGTTGAAGCGTGTATCGTTCCATTTTTAATTGCGTAGTTTCTACGGGTCAAATGTTAAAAAATGACAGCTTCAAAGGTGACAGCTACCGAAATAGCGGGCTATTCAAAATAACACCTCTAATTGGATAACCCTTTATTTAATATTTGTTGTCTTTGTCAGTGTATGTGCCACCATGCCTACTCTCCTTAAACCTAAACCCAAAACCCTTAAACTAAAACCAGTATGTTAGCCGGCCAAGGCTCAAGACCACATCCCGAATACTCATTGTCAAGTGCTGACTGGAGACACCAAAACTGATTCTATCGATTCGGTCCCGTTCGGACACAGCCCCACTGAACCGAAGGGGCTCTGCTCCGTCTTGTGCGAGGACGACTCGATTGTAAAAGCGCCGCCGATCGACGGTTCTTCGTCTGACGACGTAGAGTAGAGCTTTGTATATCTATTTGGGGAGTAGTCTCAAGATGGAAAACGATGGTGGTGTCATCTTTAGAATTTTTCACAGAAGCAGTTTTTTTACCATAAGTTTGTATTGTGTGTTCTCTGCCAGAAGATCTGTCAAACCAAGCAGAAAACCAATCTTGGTAGTACTATAGCTGTTCCATATACAAAGGATTAGGGGCACCGCCAATCTGTCCTTATCAGACCGCATCTATCTAAATAGAGGTATGCCTCTGGTGGAATGAAGCCGCTCAAGCGTGCACTATCAAAATATTCGTCGTTCGGATAGAACGCCCTACAGATCAAATTATTCGTCGAAGTCATAGCTATCGCAATGTGTCCCCGAATTAGTTTTGTCACGAAATTGTCAATTCTGTTGATCCGAGCCTCGTTGTATAGAACCTCGTTAGAATAGTAATGTAGGTACATAAGAATATTCCGGTGCCCGATACAAACCGAGTTAACGTTTAAGACACTGCCTCTCGAAAACCCGAGATGGTGCAACGTTGAACCACACTGGACAGCCATAAACGATTATCGGCCGTATGAGCGCCATGTAGCAAATTACCTTCACTCTGGACTGGAGTGAAGCCGACTGCTGTAAAACAGCCGTTTCGTCAGAGCCCTAGTCAGAGCAGCATCTATACGTCTGTCGAAATACAGATACTGGTCCAACCAAATACCGAGTTACTTCAATTCACTTTTGCTCGTTTATTGCTGTCCGTGAGGCCCAACGATGACCATCTTGCGCGTATCCTTTCCTTCGTGGCCCCAGCCAGCGAGGTCCGGAACAGAATTGTTGCGCGTTTCTGGAAATTTAAGTAGCTATTCAAAATATGTAATGACAACAGATGGATACTAAGCCTTCGGATATTGAGATTTTCCCAATAGGAAAGTAATGCATTGAATGTCTACTGGTTCGGGTTATGGAGTAACACAAATGTTCCGTCCGTTCGTCGTCAAATTTACTGACTACTGACTTTCATACTTGTGATTTTTAAAGAAAAGTCTTTGAAAAACAAACCTTTCGATGACTCACCTATTTTTAAAAATAAAATCGGAAACAACTCAAATCTAAAATCATTAACAATTTATTTTTATCTTAAGGTTTTGTTGACACACACGATCTTCTTCTTTTTTTATTTTTTTCTCTTAATTTCCGGTAGCCCACTATCAAATTCAGATGTAGTTAGAGTCCTTGAATTTGAAACAAATTTATTCAATTTATTTGGCATCGACATTGGTCCAGTTACAGTTGTTGCATACAGTCGTTTTCTAGTCTTTTTCTCTTCCTTGATTTTTTCAGGATTTCTTTTTTCACAAACAAAAAGTAGGTATTTAAATTGAATTTTTCTCAAATATGTTGATATAACCTTACCTTTCAGTGTATGTTAATCGGTTTGTTGGTGGAGGTGCTTTGGGAGCAGCGTGTTTCTTCATAAATGATGTGGGTTCGTCTTTAAGCCCAAAACTCTTTGCAAAATGACCCATATGCGCGACTTTGATATTGAAAATTGGTTTCAGTAGTTTTGGGAAGGTTGAATAAAACTTCATCCAGGAAACAAAAGCTGCAAATAAGAAAAAAAGAAATTATCCGAAAATGCTTAACCAATTTAATGACGGTACACGACATAAATGTCGTTGTGTAGCTTTTTTCATAATAAACACAAATATGTAGAAACAGATTTGAATTTTCCACAGAAAATTGTCTCATATGTTCGATTCTGAACAGTTTTTTTTTTTTTGAACCCACCATATGCAAAAACATTTGTCAACTAACTTCAAAACCAAAATGCTCTTTTGTTTCGAAACAAAGTACAAAAAAAGACAACCAATACCCTAAACGTAACCATAAGTGCCTTTGACAATTATTACCGATAATATCTTGACATTTTCTAGCAATTATTTAAAATGCACAGGGTTTGTCTAACAGTCCTTTGCTTCGCTATAAATTTGGATAAATCTTCAAGGGAAAGAGAGGCGTTAGCATAAAGCATATCAATTTCATCCATTAATCTGTTTGGGACACGTAAAATTTATTAACGATCTTTTACAGTTCTATAATAGCCATTATTAACAGTTTCCGTGAATACCAATGCAAATCCCATAACCAACAGAAAAAAACATGAAACAAAGCTTTGTTTTCTCGTAAAACCAAAACTTCAATCAACTGTTTACAAAAACGTATACCACCCAAGTTTTTTTTTTTTTGACAAGTCTTAGCTTGTATACTCTGTTAAAAGACACCTT
>CAKKXW010000001.1:48593117-48605524 GCA_920937365.1 Sphaerophoria rueppellii
GTCAACCGACCACAAATGGATTACCATTAGCGAAAATGTTGCTGATACGTATACGAATCCTATGCAATAAGAGAACTCGCGCAAGGATTAAGGGAACACAAAAACGAAGACAAAAGATGTTAATGGTTAAAGTTGTGACAATGAATGTCGACGGCGGCGGCGGGTGGCGACGACGCCATGGACGGTTCATCAGGATCATGTAGATTGTTTTAAATTGAACAACGAAGCAGCTGCCGCCATTCTGTTTTCTTGTTGGTAAATTTTATATTCCTCATGTGAGATGGTGGATTCTCGTTTACATATTAAATTACGTACGAAATAATCCTCTTGATACAGCAAGGAGATGTGAGAGACAGCCACACACATTCAAGCAACGTTGCTACCACTCTTGATGACAACAAATATATTAATTGAGGAAAGACAATATTCATTCTCGCGAAACGCTTTAAATATACGTTTTTTGTACTTTTTAGGTTTAAAGGCGTGTTTTTCATTTTTGTTTTATATTTTTCTTTTCCAAAAAATATATTCTCGAGTCTGTCAAATTTAAAGTTGTACCGACAATGAGGAAACAATATAAGAGAAATTTGTTAAAAAAAAACAATGAACTAATTTTTGTAGTCACAATTTTTTTCAACAATGTCAGTTTTGTCACAATTTGTTACTTTATTACTGAAAACCTTGACTTAATCGCAAAATGTTAGAAATAACATTAATTTCATCGTTTATAAAGATTTATACCCTGAAAATTCTTGTTTTCCAAATTAATTCTACAAAACTAGGTAAAAAATAAAATTAGCTTTATAGTTTGAGTTTTTAAAGCTTGTGGTGACGTTCCTCAATACCGTTGAAGAATTCTTAACCTAAGTGGAGTGCTCTCTTCCAGGCCAAGGCCGGGCAATGGCAGAGAAAGTGTGGGACCGTTTCCTCACGGCAGAAGGAGTTATGTGGTATACGCAATTTTGCCGCATACTCCCCTATGAGCCAATGCCCTGTGCATGTAGCGACAGTTCTGCCTGTGGTGCCGTTTCTAGAAGGATTTATTTTTTGGCAATTTGGCAAACTTACCTTTAAAATGGGAACCAGTTAATCAACCAATACTTAGCGTCTGTTTCACAATATACAAGTATAAAGTCCCAGTTAAGCTACTTGGAAGATAAATCAGTAGTTAAAATTCACAACAGCGTTTCACTATATCTGAGTAGGGCTCTAACTATTAGTTAATGTGTCAAGTAACTTATTGGGCAGGAGTCCGTGGCTTAGTGTTAAGGGACGTTAGCTGCTAAGAAGAACGTCGTAGGGTCGAGTCCTACTCGTGCCCATATATTTTTTATTTCATCTTTTCAAAATTTTTTGTTTTTTCCTGAATAGCGGTAATATCTGCTTTGTAGCAATTGAGGGCCTCCGCTAACTGTTCGGCAGCACGCGGTCTGTAAAGGAACCTAACATTCCACGTGCATATCCAAAAGTTGTTGTCCTTTGTACATTTGCTTGGGTCGTTATCAGAGTATCCGTCCGTTTCCGAGGCCTGTTGTTGCTTCGCAACTAAGATTTTTTCTACGTGGTCGGGAAGTCACCCCGACGCACAACCCCCAACCTGGAGTACCAGGCACTTGATGTGAATCCAAGTGCAAGAGCCGGAAAAACCGATCCTCTTACGGCCTGGGCTTGGCAACGAGCTTACGGAATCTTTCGACGTAAAAAAAGGATTCAGACAAGGCAATGCACTGTCATGCGATTTCTTTAACATCGTTCTTGAGAAGATAGACTCCAACGTCAACACCAGAGGCACTATCTTCCAAAAATCTGTTCATCTTCTCGCGTACGCCGATGATATTGATATAATGGGAAGAACACAGCGTGATGTCAATGGCGCCTTTGTGAGAGTTGAGACAGAAGCGGCAAAAATGGGTTTAGCGGTAAATGAGGGAAAAACGAAGTATATGCTGTCATCGAGGAAGGACACCCAACCCCGATGGCTCGGGCAGAACTTCACAATAGACACATATAACTTCGAGGTAGTATAGGAGTTTGTCTACCTAGGCTCCGCTATAAACACGGGCAATAACACCAGCGCCGAGATCAGACGAAGAATAACTCTTGCTAATCGCTGTTTCTTTGGGCTTAGAAAGCAATTGAGTGGAAAAGCCCTCTCTCGAGCAACTAAGGTAAAACTGTACAACACACTCATCATCCCAGTCCTGCTGTATGGTGCAGAAGCATGGACCCTGACAAAATCGGATGAAAGTGCCTTAGGCTGTTTCGAAAGGAAAGTTCTTCGGGTTATCTTTGGCCCCGTGTGCATTGAAGGGGAATGGCGAAGAAGATACAACAGCGAACTTTACGGGTTGTACAACGACATGGACCTAGCCAGAAGGGTCAAGGTCCAGAGACTCAGATGGCTCGGTCATTTAGAGCGAATGGACACCAATGCTCCGGCCCGGAAAGCCTTCGACACTTTTCCGTACGTAGGAGGAGAGGAAGACCGCGACTCAGGTGGCGCACTCAAGTGGAAGAGGACCTCAATCAACTTGGAGTGCAAAATTGGAGACTACTAGCTAAGGACCGAGCTAGCTGCCGGAGACTGTTAATTGAGGCCCAAGTCCACAACGGACTGTAGCGCCACCTTAAGTAAGTAAGTATCTTCTCAATTTTGCCGTTCAGAATCGGCGTTAAATTATAGGATACTTCAATTCTTCATACGCACTCAGAGAATTGTTGGTGAAAGTAAGCCACTTAGGTCTTGGCTCTTCAAGAGCTGTAGCGCCACTCTATTTATTTTTTTAACTTATTGGGTGAATGAAGTAGGTACCCGATAAAGGATATAACTGGCAGTTAACAGAATTAAAACTCTGAAGAGCAAGGATTCGTATATAATTTTCATTTTTTCCCAAAAAAAAAAAAAAAATGGGTATTCTTTTCGGCACGCTAATTGACGAATTGTACGTTTTTTTTCGCGTTATTGAGCCACCACGAAACCGCGTATTCCGAGTAAGAACGGATTTCATGGAATACTTGCACATCATAGAATCAGGTTTATTCACAATAGTGCATGGTTCGATTGGATTGATAATCACCCTATGTTTATAATCTGTATGGCCAACAATACTGACAAGTCAAACAAAGAATAATTTTAACTTTTAGTTCGGTTAATTGGCTTTTAATGACCCTGTACACACGGGATGAATAATTTTTGGTTTTAGTCCGGATGAATAAGTCTCATGTGTGGCAATCTAGAGCCTAAAACAGCATTCTGTTTTTTAAATTCAAAAGGGAAATTCTCTTCTTTTCAGAATCACAACTGTCACTTTTGCACAATTGAACGCATTCGGAATGCTTTTTTAAACTTCCATATTGCCAATTAAAAATGCTATATTGAAAAATCGAAATTGGTATTTAAGACATAACGGCAGACACAAAGAACGATTATACAGTATTTTCCATTTGTCAAAACTCACTAACCGGAGTATTTTACTAGTAGGTAAAGTGGTTGTGGTGGGCAACTAATCAGAACTTTACTTTAACATTGTGAAACAGATCAGGCAAACATTTTTTGTTTTTATTTAGTTTTCATCGAAACCGGTTTAGCGGTTTCTTATTATATTCTTATTATATTCCTAATAGGAATGGAAAAACTAAGAAAACGCAAACAAAATCTGAAATTATTCATGAAAATAATGATCATCTGAGCCTAAATTGTAACAATAGCTCGTAATATCTTATTAAATCGATGAAAAGGTGCTAGATATCGATTTGAAGTTCCTGGGTCTTCTCCAAGATCTGCCGTAGGGTGAATATTTGATCGATGGTGGACTTTCCAGGTCTGAAGCCACACTGATAAGGACCTACCAGGTTGTTGACGAAGAGCTTCAAACACTCACAAAGCACGGCAGACAAGATCTTATAAGCGATGTTAAAGAGACTTATACCTCTGTAGTTGGTGCAGTTTAGGGGACCTCCTTTTTTGAGGATAAGGCATACGATGCTGTGGTTCCATTCTTCGGGCATTCTTTCCTCCGACCAAATTTTGTAGATGAGCTGGTGCATGCTCCTAACCAAATCATCTCCAGCGGTTTTGTTCGATTTAAGTTTAGATATTGCTGCCTTCACTTCGTCCATGTCGGTTGGGTGGAATTGTTGACCTTCTGCACCCAAATTGAATGGTTCTGTATTGCTGACGGAGTTTTGCTCATCATCGCCATTATACAGCTTGGAAAAGTGGTATTTCCATGTCCTCAGCACTGAATACGTTTCCACTTCGATGTTCCCGTACAGGCTATAGTTTGGGGTGTATAAGCTCTGGTTTGTTTAACCTACTTGTAGAACTTTCGAACCTCGTTCCTGTTGTGACATCCCTCTATCTCCTCGATCGCGCGCTTTTCATGCTCCTTTTTTCTTTCTGAGAAGTATATACTCCGCTCTCCTTTACTGCTCGTGTCTTTCCTTTCAGCTCTACTTTGTTTGCCACTTCTTTAGCTGCATGTGCGCGCCGGCACTAATCGTCAAACCAGGGGTTTCGTTGTGGTGGCCGTGTAAACCATAGCACTTCAGAGTCGGCATGTCTGATGGCTGCTTGGCAGTGTTGCCACTGGTTCTCTTTATTTTGTGCTGGCAGCAAAGGACTTCTGAGAAGACTTTCGGAGACACGATCGGAAAAGGATCTAGCAATCTCTTGCGATTGTAGCCGTTTGACTTCGAATTTTCTCCTAGAATTTTCGCGTGTTGGCCTTGATCGGGATATACGCATTCGTACTATGGCTACAATAAGGTAGTGGTCCAAGTCGATTATTATTATTATTGCACCATTCCCCAAAACTATTGAGATCTTTTTGTTAAAGATAGTCATTTGCTGAAGTAATTCTTCGAAACGTTTTCACGTCATCATTTATTTAGACATAGAGTTTACCAACACAGAAGGAAGATAATTAATAATTCACTGCTCGTTCAATTTTTATCTAAGAAACAGATCACAAAGAGTTAAACTAAATGAGCATTTGAGTTATCGTTTGACCGTGTCATTGGTAGTTCCTCAGAGATCTGTGCTTAGACCGATCATTTTTCTCATCATTTATTAATTCACTTTTTACCCAAAAAATTCATAGTATGGCATTCGCCGATCATCTAGTATGCTCGGATTAGAGAGACACGATTAAGCGATAAATTTCAAAATTTCAATTTATTTACGCTGCTCTTTTCAACATCACTAAATATTTTTTAATGTAAGAAAATTGTCCCCATTATCCTTACATTAAAAAGATTTAAGAACGCAACGAATCTGAACTAACGATTTTTTTACAATCCCCAAAAAAAATGTTTTAAGGGTTCAGAAAAATTACTTAAACCGGTTCATTTTTTAAGGAAAGTCAACATACTTGCCTATGTATCATTTCATAAAAGTTTATGGTGAACAAATTGCTCAATTTCCACAGTACCTATATAGAAAAAAACTATATCACACACATTTAAGGTGTGCGTAAAAATTTGTGTTCCACTTAATACACATTAATTCAATTTCGATTACTGCACTATACAGGCATATTTTGTATATATTATTACAGTAATAATAATCACTAACTCAGTAATGTCGTGCATTTACCGATATTTTGCCCTCCGTTAATAACAGCAAAAAGGACGACTTCAAATACCTACCCGAACTCATTAGTACAACCACTTAAAGGAGCTTTGTGCGGTCGTGTCGTTATTTCTAAACAGGACCTTTAGTAATGGATAAGTTTTGATGCGATATTAATAGCTGCAGCAACGAACGGTAACAAGGTGAACGCTAACGTCACCACAGAAAATAGGTGCTGCTTGTTTTGGTTAAACGGGGAAAAATAGGGTTGGATTATTACTAACGAATATTGGATTGTAAATAGTTAATGTTCTAATAATTCTAGATAAGAATCGCTTTTAGTGCGGGTTAAGTTGAAGGACTGAATTTATTGTTCAAAATATGAATTCTTCAACTTCTGAAACAGTGGAACAAGAGCTTGGAGAATTTTGGAAAAAGAGTATGTAATCTCGATTTTGGTGGAAATTAATTTTGTTTTTTTACATAATGAACCTTTTGGTAAGGGTACATTTCTAAGATGGTTAAAGAATTTGTGTGTTAATATTGGAAGCATAACTCACGAGGATGAGAAGGATGTTCGGTCACGTCTTCATATTATAGAGAACGAATTCGAAGTTTCAAAAAGAACTGTAAGGGCTGTAGTGTACAGTAGGTAAGGTTAGGTTAGAGTGGCTGTCTAGATCTTGTGGAATCACTTAGACCTCAAGGGTCCATTGTAATACCACTAAAGAATTTACTTATGAGAGAGTAATGAATTTAAACAAATCATTTTGTACTTTTGATGAAGTTAGAAAGACATCTTGCGTCGATCGTAGCCAGTTCACTATTATTATCGTAGAAGGGATTACCGACATAGTTATTCCTTCTATTGGAGAGTGCCGGACATTTACATAATGTTGGAATGTTTCCTCTTCCTCCTCGTCCATGCAGCTTCTACAGAATTGTTTTGCGTAGACCTCTAGTCTCAAAGCATGTCTACCTTTGAGGCAGTGTCCTGTTGTACTCAAACTTTGGAGCTCATACATTTTCTGCTCAGGGAAATCGAGCCTTTTGACCGTTTCAGGTCTATGCTTGGCCATACTTGTTTGGTTGCTATGGCAGGCGGTAAAAGTGTACAGTAACATATCGGTCTAGCCAGAAGAATCAAAGTCTAGGTCTAGGAAAAGTGAGTTACGTGTGAGTTGGCTCAATGGAAACAGGTGAAGAGAACTTCAATCAATTTGGCGTAAGAAGTTGGAGCCTTGTTTGATGAATCTATATTCTGACCCGGACTGTAGTGACAGCTTAAGTTAGTTAATGAGAGATGAAATTTGTTTCGGTAAAATACTTGGGGAAGGTAATTCAATGTCGCTTTGTTTTTAAAGTAGGGAAGGATTTGTTTATCCTAATATTTTGGAACTTAAATGTTCCTTTGTTTCCTACATCAGTTCCAGTGTAATTCTATATTCCTTGATGATTAAGAAGGACAAAGAATCGTTAACCATAGTCGAGTAATTACACTTTTTGTCGCTCGGTCAGAGGAACCTAATTAATGAAACTTCTCCAATCATCTCCAATAATATAGGTTCTCTGATTCTCTATAGAATAAGTTCTTTCCAATTTCATTGGTTGTTTTGTTTCATTTGACATTCAAATAGCAAAAGTTAATTTCCAACTTTATATTTCATCATCGTTTGTTGATTGCGGGGCTGCCCTTTCCATTTTTATTATTTTTGTTGTCCTTCTGATTTTTGTATTTAAGTAGAAATTTCTTTTAGGACCAGAGACAGAGTTCGTGGGTGTATTGACTGTACGACCAACTGACTACTCCTGGGAGGTGACTGCATTTTTTTTTCTGTTAAACTTGAAGTTAATTTCGATTGCGTGAGGCGATAAAAACTGTTATATTAGACCTCGAGTTAATTAGACAGTTGTTGTTGCCAACAATCACAGAGGGATGGTTGATGGTTGAAAAAGAAATTACAAAAAAATAAAAGAACAAACTCAAAAGGACATAAAAGGGGTGATAAAAGTTTTCTGGTTATAAGTTTTTTTTTTATGTTTTTTTAAAAGTCCATTTGATTTCTGAATTTTTTTTTAATGACTAGGTATCCAGTGAGAGGTGGCAGGGGGTTGAAATTTCTATGGCAGTCACTGGTGCGTTGTTCGTCGTCGTCGGTCGGTCGGCTGGTCGTTGTAATTTTGATGCAGCGATGACAGGTTGGTTGGCCATAATTACAAATTCTTTTGATTTTTATTTGTGACATTTTTTTTGATTATGTCAACGAAAAGAGTGGGAGTGGGGATTTTCTTTTTCTTTTGGAATTGGGGAGGAGATGTTTGAATTAACAATGTTTAAGCTATAAGTGGGGTTTGTATGGTTGCCTTGGAGTCTTAATTGGTGGGTGAAAACCGAAACAATCAATAATTCAAAATAAAGTCAAATCTTAAAAGCGTTCTACCTGGCCTTACAAATTATGTAGAAGTTAAGGTAATAAGTTGGGAATATCTTATTGTTGTTGATTTAATGTGATTTAATGTAGCACACGAGTTTGGAAGAAATTGTTGAAAATTGTTATTAAAATTGTGCCTTTGTATATTTTTTGTCGTATTGTTGTAAAATCAAACATTTTAATAATACTGGAATAAGAGAATCGCAATTAACAAGTCAACTCATTTTTCTCATTTCCTGCGAAATCAAATCCATTAAAGGGGAAAGTGATTTAAATCATTAACAAAAATTGTAAAATGGAACTGCTTGATTTTCAAATTCGTGTTCTAAAGTAAAAATCAATGAGGTCTTACTATAAGTTTATGGGTGCCTTAAATGGTCCTAATTTATACTAAGGTAAATTTTAAGTTACGCCCAAATACCTAAATTCAGGAACACATTCAAGCAACGTGCAGGAATCATTACAATTTCGAAAGCCACAATCAAGACTGTGGAGTCCGACATTATCTATTCTAAGTTCTTTTGATTAGGAGAATCCTATTATCTTTGATTTAATCCTTAAGACCATATGGTGGTAAGCGCTTGAAAGTAAGGCTAAATCGACATTCATTGAGTCCCTTATATTTTCAACGACGACAAGCTACGATTCGTCCGTTCAAGGGCAATTGAAAAATTGAGCTTACTAGCTAACCCACGGAACGTTGTACCCGCTCTTAAGAAATTATAAGTGTTTCATTAAAGGTTGAGTGTGCAGTTTTCCGGTAACATTACATAGTTACCACGAATCCTGTTTGCGCCAATGCTTTATTCACAATCCGGGGTGAAATCACAATGCTTCCACGAATACTTATTGTACCCAAAGTTGTTCTAATACAATTTAAACACACTCAATTCAGAATTATATTGGCATTTGCAATGTCTATTGACTCAAGACAATGTCCGTTTGTGGCTTAGATTTGAGTTTAGCACATCATGTTTTCAACACTGAAAATTATGCGTGGCAGGTTCTCGTGTAAAAAAAACATTGGGAAAAGTAGCATAATGTAATTGGTTTTCTATTTTTTTCTTTTTTATCCTTTCATATAGCTCACGTTGAGAAAAATAGATGAGTAGTAAAATAAAACGTTAACAAAAAGTGAAGTTAGCAAAAGTTAAGGAATTATTATATCCAAAGATTAACATTTTTATACTACGATGTCTTGGAAAAATATGAAATTTATTAGAATGACAGTGGCGCTATCTGTCGAAAAAATTTCGTGGTCGCATGTAAAACAACTTTGATAAAGCTCACCACATTATCAAATACATTGTTTACGATCCTATAAAGGACATACAGATAAACATTTATTTATATATACAACTAGCTGACCCTGCAGACTTCGTACTGCCTCAATCGAAAATCGATATCCTTCTACCACACTACCCACTACCTTTTATACGCTACCCGCTTGTGCTACTCAGTACGTCTACCCATATCTGCCACCCCGTTACGACACTACTCTGTTAGACTGTTACAGGTACCAACTATTTCTACACACTTACAGTTACACCATTAGTTTGAATATTAAAGCAAACACATTGATTGCTATTTTTGTTTACTATTCAAAGTGCGAGCATAAGGAAAGATGGAAAATACGGAAAGATCTTAAGCAGAGTGTGGTATTCAGCTAACCGACCGACCGACCGAATTTTGGTTCGTAAGCAGTCCTGGAGCCTCGAGTTCTATAGTCTAATCTCTTAAGGAGATTTTCCCATCACGAATTCTCTATTTTCCCATTGTTTAAAATTTATTCAAAATTAGACTTGGGGGTTTTCTTGCACTTCAGGAGTTTTCAATTTTTTCAAAACTAATGCATTTCATTTGAAAGTGATTTTGACATTTTTGCTTAGTCAATTTTTTTTGCATTTCAAATTTTCCATTTTTTTTTTACTTTCTCTTGCTTTCCAGTTCCCCGTAACATATTTTCCCTTTGAAAACCAATGAGTTTTCCGAGTTCCGTTCGAAAACCCATTTTAATTTTCCAGTTTTCCACTTGAAACCAATGCATCCACAATTTCATGCAATTTTCCATTTGAAACCCAATGAGTTTCCCAAACTTTCAAGCAAAAAAATCCAATTTCCGACCTTTGTTTTTTTCCAGTTTTCCCACTCTTCCATTAGGTTTTTCCATTTTTTTTTTTTTCACAGAAATCATCACTGAATACAACAGTGTCAACCATGAAAATTTCACAAATATCTGTTGGGCCATTTTGACGGATAGAGGGCTTTCAATGGCTGATATAATATTCATTTTAAGGCCTTCGACACCGGTTGTCAAGGAAAATTGTGAGTCATCGATATCGACATTTTGGGAAAATGTTTTCAAATACATATCTATCTTGGCTACCAAGGCTTAAAACAAAACTTTGAACTCATTTTGTTGAATAGAGTTCAAGTAGACATTTCTTTTAATTTATCATTCGATGGGTAAGCAGACATCAGTAGGCAAAATCATGGCGTCAATTTTTTGGGATGCACGTGGTACATTACATCATCGAGCTACTTAATAGAGCTCAACAATTCTTACAACAATAACAATCGTATCGAAACGATGATTTGAAAATAGTAAATTTTGAATTGAAATAATTGTTTCCGATTTGACATAATTTCCAAGCGATTAGTTGTAGTGAAAGAATGTATGATTTTTTAACATTGGCACCATTTGTGATTAAAAAAAATAAGTTTTGTTTTTCCTAAACCTTCTATCCGTATTCTTCTCAATAAAATCGGTCAAGAGGTTTTGCCGGTTAGCGAACAAACACAAAGTAAGCTGTTCTTTTATTTATAGATAAAAAGTAAGGTTCGAAGAACTGACCCTTGGGGAACACCCACACGTGGACAGGGTATCGATTCACTGAGGACTGAATTAGTCATAATCAGTTGGGATCTATTTTGGAGATATAATAAGAACTAATTCAATGGGCCCTATCGGGAATCTCCCAAGAAATTTTATTTTTCACGGAAAATTTCATTCCTAAGAAAAGTTTCTAGTTATCGCGAATTTCCTTCGGAATACATTTTTTCCCAGGGGAAAAAACTGCCAACTTTATAAAAACCAGAGTATATCTAATTATTAGATATACTCTGATAAAAACAACATCATTTTCGAAAATCAATTTCAAATAATTTTTACTGAAAAAAATTCTTATTGCCTGTAATAATTTTTGTGTTTGTCTGATGGAACTTTAAATCTTGAACTATTTTAGTTTGGTGGAACATTAATATGCAGTTAAGGTAAAGGATCTCCAGGAGGAAGAAAAATACAAATAAATAAAATCAGTAGGTTCAAAAGTTGTTGTTTACTTGTTCTGGGTTTTTGAATTTAAATTACAACCTTATGTCGAAAAACATCTTCTTCCTTCGCAAGGACGAACTCTATCGCCTCTCACTTTTCGTTTTGGTTTGCTAATCTTGCATAAGTTCTTGTCTCAGTGTCTTAAATAGTCCCTTTAATTTCTTGTAAATAAGTGATTATATTTCTAGTTCATCTATTGAAAAAGAGCTCTGAAAGCGATATCCCCATTGTGATCAATGTTAATCTTATGTACATAGTTCTTTCTTATAGGCCGCCCCATATCCGTGGGCTTTTATAGTCGCTTTTTTAAGTATTGATCAATGCATATTCTGATTCTGAAAAAGCCCTTAAATTTAGCACTCGGAATCTGCCGACCTTCATCTGATTTAATAAAAAATAAATAAATAGAGTGGCGCGACAGCTCTTGAAAAACCAAGGCCTAAGTGGATTACTCTCATCAACAATTCTCTTGGTGCGTGTGAACAATTGAGGGGACCTACAATTTAACGTCGATTCCGAACGGCAAAGTTGAGAAGCACTTTTTCATGACAGATGATACTCTTGGAAGTTTTGTTAGTTCTTCGCAAGAGGCAGTGCCCGTGAAGCATGAAATAAAAACTATGGGCCCAGGTAGGACTCGAGCCCACGACGTTCTGCTTAGCAGCCAACGCACCTAACCACTAAGCTACGGACACTGATTTAATAGATTCAGGTTAAATGTCAATTTTGTGACGACGTTATTATATTCACTAGTTGAGACACCTTGGTGAATAATAATCAATTATCACAAAATCATAATCGCGATTTGGTAAATGACTCAATAAATCCATTGCAATTGCAACTCTTAGTAAGCAAATTCACACAGCTCTAACAGGCAACCAAAATTACGGCTTGGGTAGTCATAGAAGGATCGTTATACGTAAAAGCCTGCCGGCCAGGACCGTTATTCAACGTTAACGTTACCTAAATAACTCAGTAAATGGTTTAGCGCTAATACTAAAACACTATTAACTAATAATAAGTGGTTCCACAGAGTTGATCACTTATATTATTGCAGCAGTGTTTTAAC
>CAKKXW010000001.1:48615497-48630719 GCA_920937365.1 Sphaerophoria rueppellii
AAGCTTAAGTAGGAGTTCAGCCTTAAATATAATTTAGAAGAATGAACCGGATATGAAATGAAATGAAATGAAAATAGAAAGACGTTTCAAAAAATTGATGTCGGCTGTCAGTTTTTTAGAATACCCAAACAAAATTTTCGAGTAAGTATATTAAAATCAATGTTTTTTCCTATTAATAATAATTTCTTTTTCTTTCAGAGTATCCTACTGCACATTCAGTGCATCGCAGAATATTTCTACTGCATTTATAAGGTCTGACTTTTGTTTGTTTGTTGGTTTATCGACTACAAACATACAACCGACAAACAAACAAAAGTCTTACTTTATATATTAGTATAGATGACGATTTTTATTTATGAAAGGAACCAAATACTAGAACAGGAGTGTTCGGAAAAAGAACCATTTTATTACCAAAATTGATAGAAAAACATCTTTTGTATTAAATTGCTTTAAAAAAATATAGTGAAAAAAATGGTTTTTCTTTGATATTCGAGATAGGGATTGGACATCTCTGTAAGTTTCAATAAGGAGTTTTATCAACTTCTTTTTTTCAAAATATGACTTCGAAATCGATTTAAGGTAATTTTTTCTGATAAGAAGAAATGGAACCTACATAGATATAACCCTGATGTATAACGAGAATACTAGCATGATTTACGTTAGGATCCGTAATATTTCGAACGGCCTTATTTTTGGGGAGGTTCAGTGATGATGTAGGGAGCTTTCTCTTCACAGTGGGCTGCTTGGAAATGCGATTAAGTCTTAAAAAATGTCATAGTTCAAAAAGATTGGGAAACAACTCTTTGTTTTGAGCTTCATTCGGTGACTATAATGCAATGGCCCGCATATTCTTCCAATGATGTTAACCGCATAGAGAATCTTTGCGGAATCCTTGCCAGGAGAATTTATGAACCAGAATTCTATAAGAGAGCTTAAAGGAAATCTGCAAAGCGAAAAATTGGTCACATTGGGCCTGTTCGCGTACCTTCCTAAAACAGTCAAATTTTACGAAAAATTACGAAATTTTACCAAATCCTGCTCGCGTACTCAAACATTTTGGAATTTTGTTGTTTTCCAGTTCGCTTACTTTTTTATAGTATTGTTTTTCTGCGAGAGAATTTTACTGCTACTCTTTAGAATGTCTCTTTTTACGAATTTTAGTGCAAATAGTAAGCGAGCGAGCGGACCTATTTGTTTAAAAAGAAAATATGACTAAATTCTTGAAATAACCTACAAAACTGCATTTTTATATTTTTTAGTAGACAATTTTTTTTTTTAACTAAAATTCTATAAAATTGTAAAAAATCGCACCTTGCATCTAAGAACGAAAATATATTTTATGCCCCTTGGAAACTAGTATTTCGTATAAGGACTTCGCAACTTTGACAGTTGCTATATCTCTGTTGTCTTCAATTTCTAAAGTCTTTGAAAAAATAGAATGCCTTGTTTTTTGAACCGCAGGAATTTTTTCAATGCGTCGCAATTCGGCTTCAGAGAAGGTCTTTCTACCGAAGATGCACTTCTTGACTTTTGTTCATTCATTAACAATGGCCTTGATGGCAAATTATATTTTGCCGGTCTATTTGTTGATATAAGCAAAGCATTTGATACCGTTGATCACGAGGTTCTCCTTGTGTTCTATGTCAGGCTTTCGAGGTTTTGTTTTCTAGTGGTTTGGATAGAACTCAAAGAGTTAAAGATGATGACAAAATGAGTGACGTTAAGGTCTCGAACATCGGTGTTCCCCAAGGGTCGGTTTTAGGTATTATTTTGCTTCTTATTTATATAAATTCTCTGTACAAACTTGAATTTGCGTTTGCAGATGACTTAGGGTTAGCCTATAATTCTAAAAGTGCTCTTGATCTTGTAGCTGATCTGAATCATGATATTCATCTTTTGCGTATCTGGTTTTCTAAACACAAGCTTAACATTAGCAGCAAGACGAAAGTTATGTATTTCAGCTTAGTAACTAGAGATTCTCCTGACTTGTAAAACTGTTTAAAATATAAGTTCACTAATCGTTTATGCAATGATAATTACTATAAGCATACGATTCAGATAAAAATTGCTGTGATAGTTGTTTCGAAGTAGATAAAGTCGATGAATTCAAATACCTCGGTGTCTTCTTTGATACTGGTATGAGCTGGTCTAGTCATATTGCTGCTTTAAATATATATTTACGCTTTTCACTTCGCAATCTATACCTACTTTAAAAACTACTTACTTTGGTACATCTAATTCCAAGCTTCAATACGGCATAAGCTGCTGGGGTGGAACATTTAATTCGGAAATTCTACCTCTTCTCATACTACTATTGAGCTATTTAGTACCCTTAACATCTTGCCTGTCAGATACCTTTACTACTTTAAGGCTTCTAACACCTTTTATATGAGAGGTGGTTACCTAGAGAGCCCAATTTCTGATATGCTCAATACAAGAAGCTCTTGTGAATGTCATGTGTCTGTCCCTTATTTCGGTACCACGTTCTTAAGAAACTTCTACTCCATTGTGTCCTGTAAACTCTTTAATACGTCATCCCCTTGTATTCGCTGTACTTGTTCTTTATCACTACTTTCGAAGAAAATATTAAGGATTTCCGGGGATCCTTCAGGGTTTAATAAAACAAAAGAGCAATTGTCAGTCGAAAAAATAATTTAAATGTACTCCCAAAGCTTCTCGTGTACATTTAATTTTTTTTTTTTTTATAATAAGCACGCACTCAAGGGGTTTCTATTCCCTTTTTATGCCAAAGCACAGTGCGGACGTTAGGAAAAGTAGGATAGATGGAGAGAGTATAGGATGAGGTGTCGGTTAACATTGGTCTTGAATTCCTCAACACTGCAATGACTGGGGAACGCAGAGTGTGGAAGAGAGTTCAACATTCGTGTAGTACGGCTAAAGAATGATTCTTTGAACATGACCGTACGTCCGAAGTTGGGCTCGAGAGTGAGCTGATGCGCATTCCTAGAGACGCGGGTATTACGGTTGAAGGTTGAATATCTTAACGGGAGGAAAGCAGCTGGCTATTTCATTAGAGCATAAACCGTTGAAATAACGGTAAGAGGGTGAGGCATGAGACATTACGTCGATGTTCAAGTGACGTAAATGTCTCAACGATACTATGTTCACCAATCATCTTGAACGCTCTGTTTTGAATACTGTCCAGAAGGCTTAAGTAAGTCGCTGGAGCACCAGCCCAAACGTGGGAGTTGTACTCAAGCTTTGGACGCATATATGTTGTTAAAGATGTTGTTATAGATGGCAGCCAGATCAGAAAGGGGGAAAAAATTCTTGCATCGTCTTATAAAACCTAAACATCTGGCGGCATTTTTGGCGACATCGAGTATGTGATCGTTCCACAAGAGGTGGTCGTTGACGCACATTTCACATACCGAAAATCTCGAGATGTTCGGTTTCACTGATTCAAGTGCCACTCATGGACAGTGAAATGGGGGGGAATGTCTCGCTTCAACGATACAAGACAGCATTGAGTTTTCGAAGCATTAAACTCTACTCGGTTATTTATTCCCCATTGTACAATGCGGTTTAAGTCAGAGTTTAATCCGAAGTCCACATCCGAAGAGGATCCCTCCTCTGTGAGTCTGGGAACGAATATGAAAAGCTAAGGGTATTATCTTCAGCGAAACAATGAATTGGATTAAAAGGTACAGACAAAAGATCATTTATAAATATGAGAAAGAGGGTCGGAGACAAAACGGAGCCCTGGGGCACACCAGCATTTATATTGTGGGTTTCAGACTTGAACCCGTTCAATACAACTTGCATTGCGGTTCGAAAGAACATTTTTAATCCAACGAAGAAGGGACTTATCAATATTGAATGCACGCATTTTCGATAAGAGCCTATTGCCAAACTTTATCAAATGAATTTGAAATATCAATTGCAACAATCTTACTTTCTCCAAAACGATGTAAAGAATTGTTCCACTATTCGGTGAGATAAACCATCAGACCACTAGTGGACCTGTTGCTGCAAAAGCCGTATTGCCGGTCATTAAGAAGCTTTCGGTATTCAAGATATTTCTTAAGCTGATAGTTTATCAGCGTTTCTATGACCACAGAAAGAAGGGACGTAATAAGTGCAACCGGACTACTGCAGAACGAAAAATATATGTATGTGCACGCAATTTATCAGTTACAGCTACAATACTCGTATTTTTTTTAATATAAGAAACACCATTCCAATACATTCATCCAAAATTGTTGTTTTGAAACTGATTACTCAAAATCGTTTGTTCAAACAGCTTAAAAAGAACATTTCGAAATTTACACGAAGAACAAAATCTTACTAATGTTCTACGTCTTGTCTGGAATCCATACCATTCTGTCCCGATCAATCAAAGTTCTATAAGCACATTTCATGTATACCCTAAAAGTTGACCTATTTAAACGTTACCTACAAAATATATCATAAAAAAAAAAACAAATTTCCAAAAAGCTAAGCAACTTCCGATTATATAAAAAAAACAACCGAACAAAACATTTGACCTTAAACACAAACGTAGCATAAGCACAAAGCCACCGAATCTATGAAGTTCTTCCATTGGTCATTAAACGAACGTAATCTAATTGAACCACCCACCGTTGACGTAATTAAGGTCGCAAGCGTACTCACCATAAATCCTCTTAACAGGGCCACGTGCTCTCTTTCTCGCAACAAACCATTCGTTACACACAAATCGAAATGGAAATTTAACTCATGCTCAAATAAAAATGCTTGTATCACCCAAAATGAAGGAATAACAAAAAAACAAAAACGCGTACAATTTTCCAGCCACATAAATAATGCCACAAAATACTAATTGCTGAGGTTTTCAGCGTTCGTTCGCAGTAAAACTTTTGGTAGCTTTTAATAATAGATTCCGAAAAGGCCGGCATTAGTCACTGTCTTAGGACTTCCATTTTGCTGGCAGAACATTTCGTCGATAGATATTGTACTGCTGTGTTTATTATTACTGTTAAGGCGATAAGCGGAAGGACTTCATTGCTGTTAGCGTCTAAAGTCGTCGTTCTCATCGTTTTGGCCATGCCGTCGTGGGTGGAGGAAAGTACTTTTCTATTTGAGAATAGACGAGGACGCGTGGGTTGATTCTGGATTTTCTTATGTTCATTTAAAGGAATGTGTAAGGTAAAAAGCAGTAAGTATTTTGAAGTTATATAGGGAAAGAAGTTTTGCTGTTTTATTACCACAATTATGCTGCAATGCGATAATTAATTAGCGGTTTGTACGCTTAAGGCTGTTAAACGGTTTGTGGTTGGAAAATTAAAATAAATTGAGAGCATTTGATGAAAAATGTTGCTGTTGGGAAGTCATAAGTCATAGTGTCAGTTTGTAGGTTGAATCGTGGCAAGTGTATGGAGAGCGTTAGAAATTGTGTCAAAACATGCGAATAAAATTATAGGAACAGTGAAAATATCAAGCTTAAAGTTTGTTCATTTTTGTGTGACTACTTTTCTTCTTTATCAACTCATTGGAAGACTTTTCTGAAATTATTTTAATGCTAAAATCTGGCGACGAGACGAGACGAAACTCAATTTTGTTATTAACATTTACACTTCCAACAGCTGCTGAATGCGCAAAATGTCGAGCGAGCTAATGACGAAAGAAAAGCACGACCAGTCAATGAGGACCCAGTCCCAGCCCGAGAAGAGGTAGAAAGAGCCATCCAAAAGCTAAAAAATAACAAGTCCGCCGGGCCGGATGGCATGCCTGTGGAAATCTTTAAATATGGACGAGGTGTTTTGATGACCCGCATGCACCAGATCATCAAAAAAGTGTGGGAGGAAGAATGCATGCCCACTGACTGGTCGATTATGCCCCATCTACAAAAAGGCGATCCTATGTCATGCAAAAACTACCGTGGCATATCCCTGCTTAATGTTGCATACAAAATCCTATCCAACGTACTGTGTGAGCGTTTTAAGCCGTTCTGCAACACAATAATCGGCACGTACCAGTGTGGCTTTAGGCCAGAGAGAACAACGATAGACCAAATATTCACACTAAGGCAGATACTGGTAAAGATCAACGAATTTCTAGTCGAGACCCAAGTCGATAATATCCACCGCCAAGAGCTTATGACGGCGATGTCTGAATTCGGGATCCCGAACAAACTGATCCAGCTGTACCGCATGACGCTAAACAATACGCAGTGCAGTGTGCAAATGGGTAAAAGCTCATCCGAGTTGTTTTATCATGTGCAGGGTTTAGACAAGGAGATGCGCTGTCATGTGACTTCTTCAACATAGTCCTAGAGAAGATAGTCCGCAAGGCAGGTGTGAGCACGGAAAATACTATCTTCAACAAACCACCCAGCTCCTAGGCTATGCGGACGACATTGATATTATCGGTCGAACCAAGAGAGTTGTGCTTGGGGCCTTCACAGCGATTCAAGAACAGGCGAAACTCGTTGGTCTTGAAGTGAATGAAGACAAAACAAAGTACATGCTATAAACAAACAATATCCGTCCATCGTTTACCGTCTACCTTGGAACAAACATCAATCCCACGAACTACACCTTAGTGGAGATCAGAAGAAGAATTACCTTAGCGAACCGCTGCTGCTTCGGTTTGGCAAAATAATGGGTTCAAAACTCCTCATTCGAAAGACAAAGTGTCTGCTATACAAAACTTTGATTTTACCCGTCCTACTTTACGGCGCCGAGTGCTGAACGATAAGTAAAAAAGGGGAATTGATACTGGGCACTTTTTGATTTTCGTTCCCGTAAGTGACGATGGCGAATGGAGAAGATGGTTCAACCGTGAACTGTATGAGCTGTACCAAGATGTGGATGTATTCCAAAAAGCCAAGAAAACATATAAGTACGACTACATTGTCTCGGCCACATCGAGCGAATGGACGACAACGCTCCGGCCAAGAAAGTCTTCTCATCGCAGCCCCCAGCTTCCAGGACCAGGAAGACTGAACCTACGGTACAAAGACCAAGTGGCTGCGGATGCCAGAGCGCTTGGTTTCGGCGAATGGAGAGTGCATGTGAGGGACTGTTCCCGATGGAAGGCTGCAGTATCTCAGGCTGAGATCCTTCATGGATTGTGAGCCGGTGAAGTAAGAAAAGTATTAGTACTCTCGTCTTTCCCCATCAAACCAATTATTGTGATACTGAGCTAGGTCAAGTCTGATAAGGACAGAGCCTGCTAGTCGTTCCGAATTTGCGTTATTCTCATAAAAACGTTACTAAACCAAAATCTTACCTTTACAAGCTTTATCATGCATTTCCTTATCATCAGCTATTAGTTCCTGGAATTTATGCTGCAGATTTGAGGCTGCTTCTTGAATATTCCTAGCTTCTGAATCAGCATCAACGAGAGCTTTCAAATAGATATCCATATCTACTTGAGATATTCTTAAAAGAAAATGAAATATTAGCATACAACTTTTTCACTGGGAAAATATGTCAAGACAAACCTTATCCTTTTATCTTCAAGGAATCTAACGAAATTTGTTTCGCTGGGTGTGAGAAAAAGTACCGCTCGTCCACTTTTTCCAGCACGAGCTGTCCGACCAACTCTATGAACAAAATCGGATACTTTTTGAGGTGGGGAGTATTGAATGACTAGGTTTACTTCAGGAACATCTAATCCGCGGCCAGCAACATCCTTAAAAAGAAGAAATGAATAAATGTGGTCAATTTAAAAAATTAAAATTTATTGACAGATCAACGGGAGCACTCTGAATAGCCCCAAGTTTTATTTTCGGGGCGAGCATTACGGAGCTGTTCGAATCAGCTGTTGCTTTACAACAAAGAGGCAAAAAAACAGAGCACTACTAACGCGTTCGACGTGAAACAAAATCCAGGAAATTTTTTTTAGTTTTAGTTAGCTCCGTTGATAGTATGACAAATACCGGAGCACCCCAAGGCTGTTCACATCGAACAAACCTTAAATCTCTATCTATAGCCGTGTTTTATTGGGAATTTTATACTCAACTAAGTAAAATTTTACATGGAAAACAACAACGGAAGTAAAAATAAGTTAAGAATTTAAGTTAGTAGTTTACACAGGATAAAGTTTTGGCAATTCGACACTTGATCTTGGATCTTTGGAGGCGCCATCTTGAAACCTGAAATCAATTTTTCAACATGATGAGAAGAGTGGTGACTTCAAAGTTCTGGTAAACGCAATCGAACAGCGGTTTGGAGATAGTCACATGACAGAAGTCTTCCGAGTTCAGCTAAACAATAGAGCACAGAAAAGAGGTGAAACTCTGCAGCACCTGCAGGCAGATATCGAGCGATTGGTTCACCTGGCATACCCCACAGCTGGCAGCGAGATAATAAATCAACTTGCTGTTGAAGCCTTTGTGAAAGCGGTGGGCGATATAAATCTCCAAAGGGCTATTCGCACTGCCGGAAAGCGAACACTACCATAAGCATTGGCTTTGGCTCTGACAATGGAAGCCGCAGAACGAGCTTCCCAAAACGTGCATCGCGTAAGAGAATTAGAGGTCCAAGAATTCTCTTGTCAGAAAGCTACTGTGGAAAGGAGTCAGCGTGACGGACCAGCACGATGCTGGAACTGCAATAAGACTGGGCATCTACAGTGACAGTGCAGATTACCGCGAAGAGGAACCGCATGCCAACACTGTGGAAACAGGAGTAATTCAACTTATCAAAGTAACACCAATAAAGTTGCTTCCCAAGTTGTTTCTCACCCGGGAAACGGGCAAAAGCTGGTTTATGGTATCGATGGCCCAAGAAACGATAACCAGGTTTCTCAAACCAACAAGAGCCTAACCGTGGAAGCAAGTATAAACGGCAACAAATATGTGGCTACCATCGACACCGGTCCCACGGCATCTATTGTTCGGCAGGACCTAGTTAAGAAGACATGGCTCCACAACACCAATAGCTTTCGTCTAAGGACTGCAACTGCAGAAGCCGCAAAAATGTATGGTTAGGTACGTCTTATGATCCGGATGACAGAGTTGAAATTCTTTCACCTGTTCCTGGTAGCAGATATATATGGCGAGTGGTTTGTCGGCGTCGATTTCATGAAAGAACACGGGGAGATATTGGACATCGGGAACCAAGTCCTGAAATATCGAAACATCAACATTCCGATGATCTACGGGATCCACTCGTATGAGACCTCGTTATCTGTGAAAACCAAAGAAGATTTCACCCTGCCTACTTCTTCGGAAGTATTCGTGTGGACGAAATTGAAGGGCAAGTCGATGGCTGCCAGATGCCTCATGGTCGAACCAGCGTCTGTAAAGTCCTTCCAAAATGTCACCATTGGAAAGACTCTTGTTAGAGTAAAGAACATGGTTCCCGTACAAAGGTTGAACGATGTGACCGATGTGATCAAGGGTCGAATTGCCAAAACGATCAGTGATACTCTGGGCACAATGAAAGGAGCAATGGTTCTCAACTTTGGACTTGAAAAGTAGATACTGGAAAGTAGAAATCCACCCTGAAGACAAAGAAAAGACAGCGTTTTCAACAGGAAACGGATTGTGGCAGTATTTGGATGACGTCATAGTATACGGGAAAACATTTAACGAACACTGTACAAATGTGAGAGCCGTGTTTCAAAGACTTCGAGAAGCCCACCTCAAGCTCAACCCAGAAAAGTGTTCACTATTCAAAACCGAAGTGAAATATCTGGGACATATCATCTCATCCCAAGGAGACGGATACTGATAAGGTTGACACCGTGAGGAATTGGCCAATACCATAAGACGAACACTAACTCCGAAGCTTTCTGGGTCTACCCACCTTCTATATACGCTTTGTCAAGGACTTTGCTGGTATCGCCAAGAGTCTACATCAGCAAATTGAAAAGGGAAAGCAGTTTAAATTGTCAGGTAAGTACGAGCGAGCAGCTTTCAAAAGCTCAAGCAACGCTTGTTTAATGCACCACTGCTGACCTAGCCGACTTCAGGAAAACCGTTCATCATTGCCAACAATGGAATGGTGCTGTACTATCACAGGTTCGTGAAAGCGAAAAAATGTGATTGCCTATTATAGTAAAGTACTCTCGAATTCGGAAAGAAACTATTGTGTGACCAGAAAAGAACTTCTTGAACTGATTTTGGCAACAAAGCACTCCCATAAGCATCTCTATAGACTGACATTTCTTCTCCGAACTGACCATGGAGCACTGAACTTGCTTTGAATTTCAAGAATCCAGATGGTCAAGTGGCCACATGGATTAAGAGGCTGTAGACGTACGATTATGAAATTCAACATCGGAAGGGCAAGCTTCACTAAAATGCGGATGCAATGTCTCGGAGAACTTGTAAGAAGGACTGTAAGCATTGCAGACGACAAGAGAAGACGTGGTTACTGTCCAATGAACCAGAGCCGATCCGATTTATGGCTGGAACAACGACGAGTTGAGGAAGTCTCAACAAGAGGACCCACATATCGAGCCCAACCTCGCATGGAAGGAACACCAGGAAAAACCAGAATGGGCTGATATTTCCGACAGAAGCCCGGCTCTGAAGGCCTATTGGGCACAGTGGGACTCGCTTAATGTCCAAGAGGGTGACCTTCGGCGTAAGTGGGAATCAGCTGACGGAAAGTCCTATGTAATCCAGCTAGTCATACCGAGATCGAAGGTTTTGGACGTTCTGCGAGAGATGCATGATGGAGTTTCGGGAGGTCATCTGGTAGTAAATAAGACGCTAGAAAAGGTTCGACACCGATTCTGCTGGCTATATGCAAGGGAAGATGTCGGTCGAGAAGTGGTGCCGAAAATGCGATACCTGCCTGCCACCAAAGGGCCGAACAAAAGGAATCACAGCCAAATGCAGCAGTATAATGTCGGAGCACCTTTCGAAAGGATAGCAGTAGACGTGTCAGGTCCATTTCCGGAAACAAATAATGGAAATCGTTATATTCTGGTCGTCATGGATTACTTCAGCAAGTGACCTGAAGCATACGCCATTCCAAATCAAGAAGCCAAAACAGTCGCAGATCAAATTGTGTTTAACTGGGTGAGCAGATTCGGCGTTCTATTAGAACTGCACTCCGACTAGGGAAGGAACTTTGAATCAAACATATTCCAGGAAGTTTGTGGGCTACTTCACATCAAGAAGACAAGAACGACACCACTATACCCACAATCTGATGGCATGGTCGAACGATTCAACCGAACCCTGAACATCTTTGCAAAGTTTTGGACGACAACCAGCGAGATTGGGATCTCTGTTTTTGATGGCGTATCGAAGTGCACGACATAGCTCAACTGGCCATACGGCGTCTGAGATTTCTAGCTTCACTAGACAGGAATTAAAAGAAACCTTGAAAAGTGTTATTCACTGTCATCCAAGATTTAACGAATACATATTAATTATTTTTAACCGTCTGGGAGGTTTCTGATTTAACTTCGACCCTGAATTTTTTGCGGAAAAGGGACAAGGTTCGGAGGCAGTTTCTGGGACTGAATCGGTTAGTTCGGTTCAGATTAGATTCTTAATATCATTTTTTAAAATAAATATTAACTTACGGTTGCCAATAAAACACCAGCTTTAGCATCTCTGAATGCGTTAAACACTCCTTGTCTTTCATTTTGCGTCATTGACCCATGCAATCTGTGAAACAATCCAATATATAAGCCAGTACTCAAGAAAAAAAAGTGAAAACACAAACTTGAAAAAACGCATTCCCTTCAAAAGGGGTTGATCGCCATCATCATCGTCCTCATCTTCGTTAGGTTCATCTTCATCGTCGAGCACCTTTTGCGTCAGTTGTTCGTTCATCAGATCATGATGGAAATTTACCATTTCCATAGTCGACATGAATACCATTGC
The DNA here is from genome assembly GCA_920937365.1 of Sphaerophoria rueppellii. Taxonomy (NCBI): domain Eukaryota; kingdom Metazoa; phylum Arthropoda; class Insecta; order Diptera; family Syrphidae; genus Sphaerophoria; species Sphaerophoria rueppellii. The sequence continues at coordinate 48,627,295 of CAKKXW010000001.1, forward strand.
TTTGAAATTTTTCTTTTGCAGCTCTTTGGCTAGCACTGCAGACAAAGTGACAAGTCTCAATTTGGTCGGAACAACAACGAAACTCATTTGAAGATTCTCAGGAATCACTAGAGCTCCTCCATCATCGTCATCTACATCGGGCATCTCGCCGCCAACCATTCTTTGCACCGTTTTCTTTGGATCCTCATCTTTGTTGTCGATGAAAAGGGGTTCCTTGAGTGTCAGGCCAGCTAGTTTCTGTACGGCTGAAGTGAGGGTAGCTGATAGCAGCAAACGCTGGAGGTTTTCCAGATCTTGGCCTTCAGCAGCAAGTTTTTGTCGTTGTTCATCGATGGCCTCGACAATTTGCTTCACATCTCGCTCGTAGCCCATTTCCAGCAGTCTATCAGCTTCGTCCAGCACGAGAAACCGAGATTTGTCTAGCTTAAAAGACTCAGTGTGGAGCAAATGGTCAACTAATCGACCTGGAGTACCCACCAAAATATTGATTCCTTTCCGCAAGCGAGCTTTTTCTGCTTTTCTACGTTCGCCACCTGTGAGGATGCCAGGAACAATCCAAGTGAATGGTTTGAGTAGCTTCACAAACAGTTCATAAGTTTGAATAGCCAGTTCCCGAGTCGGGACAATAATCACAGCCAAAATGCCATCGAGTCGAGTTACTTTCGGGCGAATTTCTTGCAGTTTTTGAACTACTGGCAAGGCATAGGCCAAGGTTTTCCCCGAACCGGTTTGAGAACGCACAAGGACGTCCTTGCCTTTAATCGCCTCGGGAATGGTTTTTTGTTGGACTGTCGTCAATTCCGTGATATTCAGAACATCAGCCAAGTTCTTGACACAATGTGGATGGATTTCAAGTGATGAGATGGGAGCACCAGTGAATACTTTCTCGATGATAGGCTTCACAAACCTTTGCCCAAGTATTTTTGTTTCAGGATTATTTGTAAAAAGCTTAATACGACTCACAGATCGATCACTTGGTCGGAAGGTTTTCTTCACGTGATTTGAGTTTCTATTTTGTTGTGGTTTCTCGTCCGATTTGGTATCATCGGTGGGTACATTGTTGTTAGGATTCTTTGAGAATCTTCGTATTCCTTCATCGATTTCCTTGTCGGAAAGAACCTTCTTTGAAAATGGATTCGTCCTCTGGTTGTTTTTCTTGCTTTTGCGTTCAAATCTTGATGTTTTGTGTTTATTTTGCTGAGGTTTTACTTTTGGCTGGCCAGAAACAATGTTCAACATAAGCTCGCCTTGGGTATGCTGTTTCTCTTCGACATTCTCAGGCGGTCTTAAAACCAAAGGACGCTTAGGCGTTGTTTCTGACGAAGTTGGTTTAATTGGTTCATTTGTTTTTGGTGGACGACGTCGAGCAACGATTGCTTTAACCTTCGCAGGCTTGGTGTCAAATGAAAATCCTGCAGAAGTTTGAAGTTTTGATGACTTCCTGGCAATAACTTTGGGTGTTCTTTCAGCTACAAGTTTCTGTGGTTGTTTTTCATTATTAATAGAATCTTTCACATATTCAAAGCCTACCTTTACTTTACTCCGTTTGGCTACTACATTATTATTTATATTTAATTGAATATCCATGACTTTATTGAATAAAACGCTTTATTAAAATAAAACAAATCAACTTTCTTGAATAAAATGACTTGTTTTGTTTTGACGTTTATTCACACGTGTGTCTGACAGATGAATGCAGTTTGGGAAGTATTGGACAAAAGTGTTTGACAGTTCAAATGGAATCATTCAGATCTCCTGAAATAAACATGGAAGATGGAAGATTTCATTGCAGTTCTCGTCCGCTCGGTTGCAATATCCGGGAGGGTATTCTCTCCTATATTCGAAATCGTGTGACCATTTAAACACCCCCATTCGCACTGTTCTCTGTGCAAAGAAATGTGTAACCTTATAGTGTATTCCCACCAACGTGATTTAACTAAGTCCACTTGATTTAGCTAAGCCGTGTGCGAATTGGGTTAAAAATTGGTTAAAACTTGACGTTTGGTTTAATTTTGACACTTTGCATTGAATAAATTGTGTTAAAAATTAGACTAGCTGTGGAGCAGGTTAAAATATGACAGTAGTGGTTAAAAATTCATCCATTTTTAACCACAATTCATCGAATTCGGACACGTATTCCCAACGACTTGATTAAGCTCATATGATTTATAAATTACGATGAGCGTTTCCACTGAACTTTTTCCTAATTTAGCTTGACACTTATGACAATCTTGACATGAATTTTGAATTTTTTCAATAAAATATTTTAATATTTGACACAAAATTTGAATTTTGTTTTTCAAAAAGAAAAACAAATGAATTTAAAATGAATTTTATTCATTAGGCCGTGTCCGAATTCGATGAATTGTGGTTAAAAATGGATGAATTTTTAACCACTACTGTCATATTTTAACCTGCTCCACAGCTAGTCTAATTTTTAACACATTTCATTCAATGCGAAATGTCAAAATTTAACCAAACGTCAAGTTTTAACCACTTTTACTTGAGCATGAAATCATTCAGCCTGGAATCATCGAAGTGATTTATACCTACTCTGCGGCCCACGAGCAAGTTCTGGCTTGCCAGTAGCCTACATATATTATTTGTCAAATCTGTATCGGTGTACTTGGTGTGACGTAGGTGGCAAAAAACTTACTAGTCAATATGCCAGCAAGTTCACATATTTTTTTCCATTTCAACGATTTTTACAAGCTTACCTGCTTTTAACATCCAATTTGGAATTTGAAAGATGTCGGCATTAAAAAAAGAAATAAAAATCCTCGCTTCAACTAATATTCTCATTTAATTTTTTTCATTTTGATACATTTGGCAAAACCTGTCAAATTACTTGCCCGTTTTACTTGCTCGTTTTGGCCAGTACTAAGGCCAGTACTAAAAGTTTGAATGTGTGAGTAAAACATTTGATTGTATGCCAACTTGCTAGCCAGAACTTGCTCGTGTGGCCGCCGGGTAAATGTTAAAAACACAAAATAACATTAAATCTCTTCTTTTTCGCGCTCCGATTCTTTAATATAAGGTATGTTCAGCGACACTGTTCTGCACACTTTGGAACAGTTTGGAACAGAAAAGTACAGCTTTTTAGTGTTCATTGACACATTGGCTGTTCCAAACTGTTCTGATTTAGTGTTCATTAGGCGTTTTTCTTTTTTAGCACCGAGCGGGGCAAAGAGCGGGGCTCGAGCGAATCGAGCGAGAGTCGAGTCGAGCGCGACCTGAGCGCTCAGAACTATTTGAGAAACACAATTGAGCACCACACGTCTTGTCACAGCGACTTGTATGGAATATAATTTCTTAGCCTCGCGCTTTTTCTTCTCTAAATTACAATAAAACACAAAAATTGTAAATGGGCCGCCGGTGTGCTCGTTCAAGACCGATCGTTCAACCGTATGTTAGTTTACAAAATG
>CAKKXW010000001.1:48642206-48691360 GCA_920937365.1 Sphaerophoria rueppellii
ATTTTACTTGAAAGATATGTTTGACGGCTTTAATTTAATACCACTGTGATTTTTCTAGCTTTCTTAAATCCAAAGATATAAGCATTTATGTCGAAAAAGTGCTGATTTTTAATGTTTGCACTTTCCGAACTTCAATCTCAAATATCTCAGATCTCCCATGAGTTATCGACAAAATATTTTTGAAGATGTATCCGGCTTAGAACAACCTTTAATTTGATACCAAACTCATTGGTGTACACTCCGGGCCGGATGTCCCTGATAAAATGAGCAATCCCCTTTATCCTGCTGTGGAGCAGGTTAAATGGGTTAAAATTTTGACGTGTTTTTTTTTTTCTCATGAATGATAGAGAAATTTGCTTCTATTTTGTTGTTCTGTTCCGTTCTTCTACGTTTTATTTAGTTCCGTGTAATAACTAATTATTAATTGCATTGATATTTCAAGAGCTTAAAATTAAATAATTTAAATTCATCATATTTAAAAATCGAAAAACGAAATTATTTGTTTTTTATTCTGAGAATAATAACAGATGTCAGCTATGAAAACATGTTTTGCAGTGTTACCATCAGGAAAAAACAATCATCCAAAATAGGGAAATATTTGTTTAGGATTTGCTTACTGTTGCTTCAAAATATCATATTGCCACTGCAAAATCTAGAAAAATAAATGAAACAAAGTTTGTTTGTTATTTTAAGTGACTTTTCATGAAATTTGTTGCTTAAAGTTTGGTTTTGTACACAAAATTATTTTACCTAGAAGAATAAAAACATTTTTTGTGGAAGGAAATTTCTTAAATCGTGAGAGAAATTTCTCAGTACTACGCTGAAATGTTGGTTAAAAAAATCCCTTTTAACGCAATTCACACAGAAATGGCTAAATTTGTTCCCTTTTTTAACCAAACTTAAAATTTTAACCAAACGTCAAGTTTTAATACACATTTTAACGCAATTCACACACGGCCTAAAATCTGAACTTATATCAACAAAATTGATAATAAACAACGATAATACCGATTCATCAAGTTTTTGTATTATTGTCAAATATCGTATTAAAAATTGACCAACCGTAGTTCTTAAAAAGTGAAGTTCAGTCTTAGCACTTCCCTTGCGTAATATTTTTAATCTTTCATTGAAATCAAGTAAATTTCCTGCAGTATGGAAGGGTGCCTTTATAACCCCCGTATATAAAAAAGGTGATAAAAACAATATCTGTAATTACAGGCCGATTTCTAAACTCTCATGTATTCCAAAGTTGTTCGAGCTATTAGTGTGTGACAATTTCGCATTCAACTGTAGGAATATTATATGCAATCAACAGCATGGTTTCATGCAGAGACGATCAACGGTAACTAATCTGTTTTTTTTTTTTTTTTTAATAAATGTTTAGATGCTTTGGAATGTGGCCAAGAAGTAGATTGTGTTTACACAGACTTCTCAAAGGCTTTTGATCAACTATCTCATGAAATTATGAAGTTTAAATTGAACTCTTACGGCTTCCCACTTTTTTTAATTTCATGGATTGTCTCTTACCTTGAGAATAGATCTTATCAAGTTAAATTCAGAAATACTTACTCTAAAACATACTTGGCTAAATCAGGTGTTCGGCACGGGAGCCATCTGGGGCCCCTTCTCTTTATATTAGCTATCAATGATGCACCGTTATGTGTAAATAATAGTGAAATTCTCATCTTTGCTGATGATATGAAGATATATAAAAATATAACTTCTGCAAATGATCACATTTTACTTCAAAATCATATTAACCGCTTTACATTATGGTGTGAAAAGAACAGTTTAAATCTTAACCCGATAAAGTGTCAAACAATGACCTTCTCTAAAAAACGTTCACCTTCATCTTATGACTATGTCATTTCAAACCACACTTTAGCTCGCGTTTTTACTGTTAAGGACCTAGGAGTTCTTTTTACACATAGTGTAGATTTTTCTGAGCATATTAACGGCATAGTCAATAAAGCTAATTCAATGTTAGGTTTTATTAAGCGATGGGCAAAGGCACTCCTGGATCCTAATGTCACCTGTGTTTTGTACAACAGTTTGGTTCGTCCCCATCTAGAGTGTGCATCGCAGGTGTGGTCTCCTTTATATGATGTTCATATTGAAAGACTGGAATCCGTGCAACGGAATTTTACCCGTTTTTTGTTAAAAGGTTTTCAGTGGATTGATCCCCTAAATACCCTTCGATACGAAAATCGTTTGTCAATCCTTAATATGCAAACACCACAACAGAGAAGAAATAATAATGATATTGTATTTTTCCATGAAATTATAACTGGAATCACTGATGCTCCTGACCTTGTCTGTAAAATTTTGTTTTGCTCTCGAGGGGGAGGTTATAATCTGCGTAGTCAGGATCTGATTAAGATCCATATTCACCGTACTGTTTAGTTAAACTTATTATTATAAACTGGAACTCAAAACTTTTTGATTTTAATTTAAGTAAAATTCAACTGAAAATAATTTTGAAAACCAGTGTTCCACTTTTTTAATGTTTTGTGTTGATTTTGTAATGTTTTTTCTTTACTTTATGTTAATTATTTATGTGTGTTGTGTTATTTGTTTTATTTATGTGTTTTTGAACAACGATATTTGTTATTTGTTTTAGTTTCGTGATGTGCTTACTAACAACTAACACCACACTAAGTGATGAGCCGGTATTAAAACACGGTCCCTGTGTTGGCAAACCATTGGTCGTAATAATGGTGCTTGCTATAAGCCTATACGACCAATTCTGATAGTGTGTAAAAAAAAAAAAACAAATAGCAAAAACAGATAGCCTATCCTAGTCAATACGACACATGCAATTGTCAATGCGTTTTGGGTGAAAAGTGCAGGTAATGTTTGAATGAATAAATATACAAAGTACCGGATTACCAAAAAAAACCGTGTTAGGGTTACCAACTACAATTAATAACCAATGCAATGTTCACAGGCATCCGTATTCGAAGCCTCTCTAAAATACTTTGATTGCATATTTCTTTAAATAAATTTGGAATGAACAATTTTGAAATGAACAAAAAATTTTAAAACCCGTATGAAGAAGAGATGAATTCGTTTGCTTTAGGCCGTGTGCGAATTGGATGAATTGTGGGTAAAAATTGATGGATTTTTAACCACTACTGTCATATTTTAACCTGCTCCGCAGCTAGTCTAATTTTTAACACATTTAATTTAATGTGAAATGTCAAAACTTAACCAAACGTCAAGTTTTAAACACTTTTTAACCCATTTAAAGAGAGATCCGCAGTTTAAACTTGCAACGTTATTTCATTGAACTCAATTTGAGTAGATGATCATAAAAATCAAATGAAAGAAAAAGTTATGATTGACATTTTGAAGCCCATTACAAATGTGCAGAGTGCAGTGGATAACAATTCCCGTGAAAATACAATATTTGCTTGTCTATCCAATTAATATGTGCAGCCATAGGACATTATGGCGTAAAAATGTTATATCTAACAGATTGTAATAAATCGATTTAATAAAACTGCAACGCTTTAATGTGAAAGCAATTGGCTTCAGTCGATAATAATTACTTTCGCAGCACTTATAATAATAATACCTTATCGTGGATTTCTTATTGTACATTGTATACCGATGGTTTTATAAGAAAATAACTCGTTTCAATGATTCATAAGCCATGACAATCATTGCGTTTTTTTCTTGAACACAAGACATCAAAATTAAATTGTGTCTTGTTGAAAGTACAAAGTAGAAGCAGGGTATACAAAATCATACAATCCATTTGCCCAGATTAAAATGTCATGTGTTCATAAAACATCCTTTCACGTCGAGGAACAATCTTAAACTATCCACGTAATATTCTCGTATAGAGTCTTAAGTACAGAGGAATATAACCCATGCTTAAATATCAACGCAATATATCGATTAAAAATTCCTTGCTGTTTCAAAAGAGTCACGTTTCAATATCGAGCTTTTATGTAAATAGGAGATGGAAAAATATTTCAATTCTTGTCTTCTTTGAACGTTTATTTGATTCCATGAAATTCTGAGGAAGACTTCACATGAATCGTCCATACCTTAAACTATTAAATAAATAACAATTATATTTACATATAAATAAAATAAATTAAATATTTCTATAGGTCATCAACAAAAGCAGTTTAACAATCTTTCAAAAACGATTACGCGGTCTCGTAAACTATAATTAGGTTGTCCTTAGTTTGATCTTTCCTGTCATGTTCTTTTATTTTCTCCTCATCGAACTCATCCTCAACTTCATTATTGGCAGGATCATCTGTATCTTCATAGTATTCGGTGTCTTGTTCCGTTTCCTTTATTTCATTTGCTTCATCACTTTCTTCATCGTTAGCTTCTTCATCTTCCGATGCAAGATTTTCCGGACTTTCTTCGGTAGTGTCATCATAATACTCGTCATCACCAATACTATTCTGCTCATCATCTTCCTCCGCACCCTTTCTAGGAAAAACTGGCTTTCCATTCGGATCGAGATATTGAAATCCATCCAGTCCCATTGACAGGCAATTGAAATGAAGCTCCATGGCGTCAGTCGTGTGCATTCGAACAACAAAATCCATGCACATGTGCAAATTATCACCTTTGAGACCAACTTGTGTCATTTGAATACACGCCGCCATCGGAATTGGCATCATAATGGGGATGCATATGGGTGATGGGTTACGAGCTGAAACTCCATATCGGGCTTTGTTGGTGTCGTTGAGGTAAACATCAAGGTGGGCTTCTTTCTGGTCGGGGACATATGTTACATTGGCGCACACTGTAAGTAAGAAATATGAACATATTAAAAATAATTATAGCTACTATGGTTTATTTTTATTCCAGATAAGCAGTTAAGTTTATGGCCGCTTTCAAGAATTGGTTTCATGTTACAAAATAACATTTCTAATTGAGGTTGACAAACAGATGTCTGTCGGGTCAGCTAGTTTTCAATAGAAAATGCAGTCACAATTGTAAAGATTAATATGAAAAACGATGAATATGAAACAGAAAACGGAAGTAACTTAATGGAAAATGCAAAGGAAAAATCAATGTTGAAGACTTTCAAATGGGCAAAGGAAAATGGAAAATGTAAATATCAAGAACTGGAAATGAGCAATGATAGATGTTCAAAATTAAAATTGAAAAACGGAAGATGTAAAATTTGAAACGGGATATAAAAAAAGGACAAAAATATAATCTCTATATCTCTATCTCTATCTCTATATCTCTATCTCTATTCTCTATATGTGTATATAAAAACGGATGTGTGTTTGTTTGTATGTCTCTTATAGACTCCGAAATGGCTCAACAGATATTTGAGAAATTTTCATGGTTGATACTGTTGTATTCAGTGATGATTTCTGTGAAAAAAAAATTGGAAAAACCTCATGGAAGAGTGGGAAAACTGGAAAAACCAAACAAAGGTTGGAAATTAGATTTTTTTTGTTTGGGATTTTTTGGTTCAAAATGGGTTTTCGCATGGAAAAATAGAAAGTTCTTGATGTAAAACTCGGAAATCTCCTCGGATTTCAAATGGAAAACTGCATGAAATTGTGGGTGCATTGGTTTTCAAGTGGAAAACTGGAAAATTTCAAATGGAAAACTGGAAAATTTAAAAATGGGTTTTCGAAGGGAACTCGGAAAACTCATTGGTTTTCAAAGGGAAACTGGAAAATTTGTGATGGGGAACTGGTAAGCAAGAAAAAGTGAAAAAAATTTGTAAAAATGGAAAAATTGAAATGGAAAAAAAAAATTGGTCGCGGGTAATATGTAGTGGATTCTGGCTGACGATAAGTGTGTAGAAATAATTGGTAGCGGGTAACAGAGTTTTGTCGTAATAAGATATGGGTAGACGGACTGGGTAGCACAAGGGGGTAGTGGGTTGCGTAGTGTGGTAGAGGGTTATCCTTATCGATTATCGATTGAGGCAGTACGAAGTCTGCAGGGTCAGCTAGTACCTAATAATGGAAGGCACATAGGTCTTATAGAGCCAAGCCCTTAGTAACTTACAATCATCTTTCATCAAGAATTCTCTGAGTGGGTGTGAATGATTGAGGGGAACTACAATTTTAACGCCGATTCCGAACATCAAAGTTGAGAAGCACTTTTTCATGACAGATGATACTTTTGGAAGTTTTGTCAGTTCTTCGCAAGAGGCACTGCCCGTGAAAGATGAAATAAAAACTATGAGCACGAGTAGGACTCGAACCCACGATGACGTTTCGCTTAGCAGCCAACGCACCTTACCACTAAGCTACGGACACTACTACGGATACTATAGTACTCTTAGTTTTTCATATTCGTTCCCAGCCCAGACTCACATCCCTCCTCTTCGGATGTGGAACTGCAACTGCTAAATATGATAAGCTCATTAAACTGTGACTTAAACACCATTGTACAATGGGGAATAAAAAACCGAGTAGAGTTTAATGCTTCGAAAACTCAATGCTGTCTTGTATCGGTGAAGCGAGATATACCCTCCTAGCCACTGTCCATGAGTGGCACTTGCGTCAGTGAAACCGAACATCTCGATATTTTCGGTATGTGTATCACCGACCACCTTTTGTGGACTGATAACATATGTGATGTCGCCAAAAATGCCGCAAGATATTTAGGTTTTTTAAGACGATGCAAGATTTTTTTCCCCCTTCTGATCTGGCTACTATCTATAAAATTATATACATATACGTCCAAAGCTTAAGTACAACTCCCACGTTTGGGCTGGTGCTCCGGTATCCAGAGCAGAGCAATTAAGATGATTGGTGACCATACCATGGTTGAGACATTTACGTCACTCGAACATCGACGCAATGTTTCATGCCTCATCCTCTTTTACCGTTACTTCAATGGTTTATGCTCTGCTGAAATAGCCAGCTGCATTCCTCCCTTTAAGATATTCAACCGTATTACCCGCGCCTTCAGGAATGCCCATCAGTTCACCCACGAGCCCAACTTCGGACGTACGGTCATGTTCAGAGAATCGTTCTTTAGCCGTACTACGTGAATGTGGAACTCTCTTCCACACTCTGTCTTCACCAGGCACTGCAATGTTCAGGAATTCAAGACCAATGTTAACCGACACCTCATCCTTTACCTTCTCTGTCTATCCTACTTTCCCTAACGCTCGCACTGCGCTTTGGCATAAACATCCCTTGAGTTCGTGCATTTATAAAAAAAAAAACAAGCCAAAATTCCTTCGATTTACAAACAAAAAACTTAATAAAGTTGTAATTCTTTCTTGTGCCTTTATTATAATAAAAATACCAAGGTTCAATACTTAAATCCAGTTTTTAAGGTTTGTATTTTTTGACAGCGGCAATAGGTACCTAACAAGCTTTACTACACCAATGAACTTGTGAACAATAAATAAAAAAAATCTATTCAAAACATATTTGAATACCTATAGCATTTTCTTTCTTAGTCAGACACTGCCTCACGAGTCACGGCAGACCTGCGACATTATTCATAATCTTTAATTGTTACTAACGGATGCGTTTTAATTTATTTTCCCATGAATAATTTCTCTATTCAAATAGAAATTTAAACTTCCCAGCCACGCGCTTTAAAATGATGAATTGGTTTTACATCTTATAATTTGTTTAAATTATTATCAGCGGTTATGAAATGTTAATGCATTTCTTATTCAAACACAATAATTCTACTGTGAGTATTAATATGGATGAAGAAGTTTTGATTATGAATATGAAAAATGTTATAATGTCAGCTCGTTGTGCAACAGAGGAGATAGTATACAGTTGTATAACATTGCAGTTCCAGTAAAAAAGTGAGTGATATTGATAGGCCCAATGGCTTCTTGCGACTTATAGAATTAATGGCAAGTTTTGGATTCGTAAAGAAATTGGAAATATAACATTACAATGGTGGGTCTGATGATTTCGTCCGTCTGTCTGCCAATAAACACCCCTACACCCTTAACCACACCGGTTCAACTTACTTCAAATAAGCAAATTAGGGGTTTGAGGGAAATGGGGTGGGCAGGGTTTTTAATTTTTTTAAATTTTTTTAATTTTTTCAAGATCAATTGGAAAAATCTCATATAAGAGTGGGAATTGGGAAAATTGGAAAACCAAACAAAGGTTGGACATTTGATTTTTTTGCACGGAAAATTTTGTTTCAAAATGGGTTTCCGAATGGAAAAATAGAAAGTTCTTGATGAGAAACTCGGAAAACTCATTGGTTTTCAAAGAGAAAATTGCATGTAATTGTAGGTGCATTAACTTTCAATTGAAAAATTAAACAATTTCAAAATACGCTTTCGAATGGAAAATAGAAAAATTTCAATGACAAACTCGGAAAACGTTTTGATTTTCAAGGTGAAAATTGCATGTAATTGTAATTTCAGCAAATAAGGGGGGGGGCACTCGAAAACAGTATGGATTTATGATTTTATGAAATAGTCAAAACACAACGGAAGAACGAGAATTTGTTGAATTTTTCAACGAAATTTGCATTTTACTACATGCTTTAATGCAAATAGAGAGCTAATTGTAAAGCTTGGAAAAATTCAGATTTGTAGTTCTCTATTTCAATTGGATTCAAGCAAATCACAAAGCATTTAAACCATATCTGTGTTAATTATAATAATTATTCTGGAGTTTCTGAAGTTGCTCTGAAGTGTGGCTAGACGGTGGTCGCAGGGTCGGCTAGTAAACAATTAAAATTGGATTAAATAAAAATATTTCCTCAAAACTAATCCTGGGGCCGAATAACGGCATCCGTTATCGAATAATACGATACTGAATTGTGTGTGTTTAGCATTACCTCTAACGATATCGAGTTATGTATCGAGCTTCTAGTATAATAATTTAAATAGTCTGCTCAGCTATCGAGCGTAGTTTCATTCGACACACAAACACCTCACTGATGGCAGGAACTTTCGGAGAAAAATTTAAATTTTACTGTTTAAGTTATTTTATTACGAAATTTTTTGCCAATAATCTATTTTGGCCAAGATTTTAAGCTTCAAGGCTTCATCAATCTCGTCCTCTGTTAACAGCCAAACTGTGTTTATTTCATTTAATAAAAAATTATATTTCTTCCTCTGCTATTTCGCTCAAGTTTTGTTTTTTTATTTGTCAATCCTCTCAAAATAAATAGATTTTATTTTTCTGTTTTTACCTACATTATATTCAATAAGTAACAAAATCATTGTAAAGACGATTTTGTTCTTTTTTCACAGAGTACCTATACTAAGGTACCAAGAGCATCCGCAGTTTCTCAGCTCAAAGATCTAAAAGAGTCTCGAGCTAAGGACAACACCCGGAGTTTCTTTAAAAGTTCGAAGCAAATAAGCTTCTGGTTTCAGAACCGGGACACAGGCTCTTCGAAACAGTGAAGCAAACCAAGTCACCGAAGCATAGGCAATTGTCGATTTTTTTAAGCAGCAGACGTAAGAGAAGCAAGACCAGTCAATAAAGACCCAGTCCCAGCCCCCAGCGCAGAAGAGGTCGAGGGAGCCATCCAAAAGCAAAAAAATAGCAAATCCGCCGGGTCTGATGGCATACCTGCGGAACTCTTTAAATATGGAGGAGGTGTTTTGATGACCCGCATGCACCAGATCATCACCAAAGTGTGGGAGGAAGAATGCATGCCCACTGACTCGTCGATTAGCTCCATTTGCCCCATCTACAAAAAAGGCGATCCTATGTCATGCAAGAACTACCGCGGCATCCCTGCTTAATGATGTATACAAAATCCTATCCAACTAAGGTACTGTGTGAGCGTCTTAAACCGTTCTGCAACACAACAATCGGCACATACCAGTGTGGCCTTAGGCCAGGCAGAACAACGATAGACTAAATATACACACTGAGGTAGATCCTGGAAAAGACCAACGAATTTCAAGTCGAAACCGAGTTATTCCTAGTTTAGACAAGGAGATGCGTTGTCATGTGACTTCTTCAACATAGTCCTGGAGCAGATAGGTATCTTAGGCTATGCGGACGACATAGACATCATCGGTCGATCCAAGAGAGCTTTGCTTGAGGCCTTCACAGCAATTGAAGAACAGGCGAAACTCGTTGGTCTTGAAGTGGATGAGGACAAAACACAGTACATGCTATCAACAAACAAAGCAACATCTGTCCACCGCCTAGGACAAAACGTCACTGTTGGTAGCAGCAATTTCGAGGTAGCTAAGGAGTTCATCTACCTTGAAACAAACATCAATCCCACAAATGACACCCTAGTAGAGTTCCGAAGAAGAATTACCCTAGCAAACCGCTGCTGATTCGGTTTGGCAAAACAACTTGGTTCAAAACTGCTCTACAAAACTTTGATTTTACCACTCCTACTCTACGGCGCGGAGTGCTGGACGATAAGGAAAAAAGGGGAATTGATACTGGGCACTTTCGAAAGAATGAAAGACGATGACGAAAGAAGACGAAGGTTCAACCGAGAACTGTATGAGCTGTACTAAGATGTGGATGTAGTCCAGAAGTCCAAGAAAACACGACTACATTGGCTCGGCCACATCGAGTGAATGGACGACAACGCTATAGCCAAGAAAGTCTTCTCATCCCAGCCCCCAGGTTCAATACGACAAGGAAGACCGAACCTACGTTACGTACCAAGTAACTGCGAATGTCAGAGCGAATTGTTTCGGCGACTGGGGAGTGCATGCAAGGGACCGTTCACGATAGAAGGATGCAGTATCTCATACTGAGATCCTTCATGGATTGTGAGCCGGATAAGTAAGTAAGTATCTATACCAAGGTAATGTTCGGTAAAAAACATTTGTCTTCTGTTTTAATAGAAAACCATACCAGCAGTTACTTGGTGTCTCGACTAATGATTCTTGCACTACCTATATAACAAGTTCTTCGCTGTTTTGACCAATCTGTGTCTGTTATGATTTCGATGGACTTTTGGACCTCACTGATTGACATGACGTCTTTAATTTGATTCGCACACGACCTATTTTAATGTTCAAATTTATTGTTTTTACTTACTTCAATATTTTTTTTTCTTTAAATAACAAACTATAACGAGGCAAACAATGCAAATTCGCATTGAACATTTTATAAAAATGCGTTAGGTGGCTTTATTTAAAAACCAGCTATGGAACAAATTGCAAAATAGATTTCCATTTCCGTAAGGTTTTTCCATTTTTCACACTAATGATCTCTGAAAACAACAGTATTAACCATGAAAATTTCACAACTATCGGTTGGGCCACTCAGGAGTACATAACGGTTATACATACAAAGAAAAAAAACAAACATACATATTTCCATGATTATATATATAGAGAAGAGATAAAGATTAAAAATATAATTATGTTTCAATTTAAGCAAAGGATTGTGACACAAAGGAGTGAATTCGAGCCTTAAGATCGTTTCTCGTTTTAACAGCATAACAAAAACAAAAAAAACAGACTTTTTAGGAAACTCTCTTTCACTCTTAATCAACATACTTTTTTGATTAAAATCATATTCTCGCACATCGAGCCCAGCACAGCAACCGCACTTTAATCCTTTGCAAGTGCACGGTTTCCCCAGAGAAGAAAGTATTGGAATATTTGGAGTCAGCCAGTTTCGCGCTCTATGCACGGACACAGTTGGTGGAAGAATCATTTGTTTTGTCGAGATATCATAAAAAACTAATCCACTTTGATACCACCGACCTTCAACGAAAAAAACAGCGAAAACACCGATTATAAGAATCACACCTGATATTATTGACCAGTTCATGTTTGTGTTGCAGTTTGATCGTGTTACAAAATTTCACGTGCACAAAATTAAAAACATAACAAACACGAATAATCAATTCGAAAAATTCACCTTTCGCTTACCAAACCGACACGACCGACCGCGTTGAAAGTGAAATAGCTATTAACCACGAGTCCGAAGTATCCGCTTGCTTAAAAGAAAAACTTTAGCCAAACCCGCTGATTCCCGTCATCGTGGGTCGTTTTCATCGTGGTAATGTTGTTGGCAGCGATCATCAGCTGCAACGGGTTTTAACCAAAATTCCAAGTCAATAAGACGAGATGGCGCTGCGCCAATCACACACACCACACACACTGTGTACACCGACGACATGAGTAATGATCTTTAACATCATCGTTATGCTGCTATATAACACTTTATACTTAATTCGGCATTCGGCATACGAAGCAAGTGTATTGGCTTCCTAATCGGTGGATCAATTTTTTATCCACATTTTGTGAAGGCTTATCGGTTGGTTCCTTGCCTCTTGCAATGGTTGGTGTATGAAAATGCAGGTGCAAGCTATAGCTTCGGAAGACGAAACTTCGGAACGGAACTTTGAGATAGTGCATACTGCTGTCAAGACAATAACTTACTCGATGCACATTCAAGTGTATTTTGAAAGAAAGATTAATGCGAAAGAGTTATTTTCTTTTTATTTTTGATTTTTTCCTCGATGGTAGCAAGGTGTCACAGTAGCTGTTACATTAAAATAAAACTTTCAATGGGGCGTTTATTGATAATAAAAAATAAGTTACGTATACGCAAGAGTGAATCTGAATAATAAAATAATGAAAGTCATGGGAAACTTTATAATAATGATTGAATTGTTTTTATTTTTTTGGAGAGGTTTAGTATGGATTTAAGTAATATATTATTTCGGTTTATTTGAATCAGAGAAATTATTGTGTTGTTGTCCTTTGCTCGTAATGAGATTCACGAAGGATTGAGGAAGTGTTAGAGAATAACTTATTGTATAATCAGTGTGTTGAATTTTAATGAGGTTTTTCTAATTGGCAAAAAAACAATTGAGTTTTGAGGAACGCATGAATCTTTGTTTATGCAGCCATAACAAGTCTTGTGTTTGGGGAACGATTTATTTCCAAGTTCCATTTTAGTTAATATTGAACGTGAAGTGCGAAAATTAAATTGAAATATGACATAATGGAGATACGGAAAAGCATGTAGCGCCAAAACACTTTACATAATTTCAAAACTGTACAAATTTAAGACAGTACTTAATCAGACTTGTATGCTTGGGCAAAAGCACTTTATCATCTAAGGCGCGTTCGAGCATCTTGCGATGAAAAACTGTAATGGTCTGTTTATTAGTAAGGACTGTTATAATCTATCTTCTTCTATGTATATAAAAGAACAGCTTATTTTTGTGTTCCTTCGCTAACCGGCCAAACTGCTTGACCGATTTTCTTGTTTTTTTTTTCCAAACTTAAGAGGAATACGGGTAGATAGTTTAGGAAACACAAAACTTATACTTTTTAAGTCACAAATGGTGCCAATGTTAAAAAAAAATATTTCTCACAATACCAAAATATAAGCTAAGCTGATCAATTTCACATGAAAATATTTTAAAATATTATTTTTCAATCGCACAAATAAATGATGTCAGTGACATTTATTTATTTCAACATATCCGTTTAAATGACACTAGTCAGTATTTAGTCTTGGACCCATTGGATTTGACATGCATTGCCGAATAAATACAAAAAACGTTTATGAAAAATTAAAGGCAATAAATAAGAGTTTTCGCTCTGTGGCACCCTAATTTCACACTGATCTGTTCAAGGTTCCTCTCTTTTTGCCCCGGTACATTACCACCGTGTTCGCTGTGTATTCAATACTCGCACCGATAGGGCTCTGAACTGACCCAAACTTTTTTCGGTCAGAATATTTCGGAGCCGTTCTATTCTATACAACAATAGAGAAAAAACAGAGCGCTACTAATGCGTTCGATGTGAAAGAAAACACATAGCAAATTTGAAAGTTTTTAGAAGATCCGTTTGGGACAGTGACAAGCACCAGAGTGCTCCCGGGCTGATAACATCGAAAGAACTTATAATCATCAGCGAAAAAGTTGATTTGAAGTTTTAAACAGAAGATCAATGACTTATACGAGGAAGAATGTCGGGAAAAAAACGGAACCATGGGAAAAAACAAAAAATAATGTATTTTATGGGAACAGCCTTGATATCACTACAACTTGTATACTGTTTGAAAATCTATAGCCAAATTCTCCTAAAAGCCGGTGTAAAGATTAATAATTATTTCACTGTTCGGGTTGATAACACATCAAAATCAAATTACCAGTGGATCTTTTGCTACGGAAACCGTATCGATCAAAAAGCTTCTGTTCCTAGGGATATTCTCTAGCTGAAATTTTATCAAGACATTTATCATATAAGACAATATTGTAATCGGATGGTAGTTAGAGAGATTTTTTGGATATGGTCTAATGTAGTTTTCTACCAGCTCAACTTAATGGCTCTATTAAGTTGTAAGATAAGTTAAAATGCTTACTCTGTTGCTTTGCCAGTGATAAAGAACACATCTTTGAAAAATTTCGGAGATAGCATCAGAACCAGCCAATTATTGGGTGTTGATATCTTTAGGACCCGTAATGCGGTACGTATGCGGAAGACTCATGAGGCTGGCAGGAATGAATAGACGCCGGACTGCCAAGCAAAAAAGATTAGTTTTAGATAAAAAATGATTTTTTAGTGAGTTACTTACTTAGATTAACTACATTTGGAGAATTTTCGAAAATTTTCACTCAGATAACGAACTATCTTTCCTTCCAAAAATATTCTAAACTTTCTCTTATTCAATGTATAGAGGCACAAAAAAAAAACAATGAAACATGTTCTCAAAGTTCAAAATACGGTCTGTTTTATTATTGCTACTTTATTGGATGTGACAGTCTCAAGAACAAGTGCCAATTTCTCTTTTCCTGACCAATATGTAAGTGTTCGAATGCTTGACGGTTAAGAAATCATCTACGTACACATGTATTAGAGTCGTCTATTATCTGTACAGCTCCTTCTTTTTATAAGTATTTGTTTTTTACATTATTTGAATGTTGAATTAATGATATTCTTTAGATTTGCTGTAATGAGTAGAATTGAAGCATTTATGAAAAAGCCTGTTTGATATAATGTATGTTAAGTTGAACCTATCGAAATGAGCGGCACTGTATATTATTACAAATTGTATGTTTCATTTGAAATTTAAATATGTACATCAAAATCACATTTTTATGAAAAAAAGTATGCCATTATATTTCTTAACAAATTGTTAACTAAATATTTATTCTTTAAATTCCTTTGGAGCGTTTTTTTTTCAAATCAATGTTTGATATGCAGTTCTGACTACACTTCGGTCCTTGAGGAGAATTTGGTACCTTATTTAAGACGATTTCGCCGAGTTGAGCATGTCTTCCAGCAAGATAATGCCCCAATTCATGTAAGCCGTCAAAGTTTGGATTGGTTCGAATCGAAAAACATTAATTTGATGGAGTGGCCGTCACATTCTCCAGATTGCAACCCCATCGAAAATCTTTTGTGAATTTTAACTCGCAAAATTTATGTCCATAATAAGCAATTTGCTAGTGTTGCTGAGCTGGGAGTGGCAGTTGTGACAGAATGGAACGCTTTAGACGACTCCATATTGAAGCATCTAGTTGATAGTATGCCAAAAAGAATTCTAAGATTCGTGGAAAAATATAGGCAACAAAATTGCATATTAATTTGTTGTTAAAAATGAGCTTAAAACAAAGAAAAAACAAAAAACAATTAATGCGGTTATATTTTTGCAATACATTAAAATCTGTTTTTAATTTTTAAACACCAAGAGAGGAAATAACGGTACTTTATTTTCTTCTCAATTTGCTTGATCAGTGATGCAACTCAATAAAAAAATAGTAAGGAGTCACTCCTATTGTAGGTTTTCTTTTAAATGCATTTATTCGGGTGCGGTTATACTTATGCAAGGCACTGTATATACTTTTTAAGAAAATCTTAAAATTAATTACGTTATACGTTTTTGAGATACAGAATTTTGAAAAAAGAAGAAAAATTATAAATATTTTTAAAAATCCAAAAAAATGTGCATGTTAAGTGTTTTTTTGGGCAGAGGAAGAAGCTGATTGGACTATTATTTTTCGAGAAAATCTTATACTTATAACAAAAAAAAAAAAACGGTTCTATGAGATGTACTGTTCTGGAACAAATATAAACACCAATAATTGGACGAGGATGTGTAAAAAAAATAGTAGGAACCGTTTTTAAGAAAACTTTACATTATGTTTTTTACAAGAAAAATTTGTAAAGTGGGTACTGCACTACTTGATTATTAAAATTCAGACAAAAGAAGCCAGACTCGAACTCTAGGGATTTAGATTTTTCACATCTTCATAACAGTAGGTACCGTAATAAAGGTGTGTTCAACAATTCATCCCACTAGAAATTTTTCCGTTGTTTGGGGTTAAAAATGACTGGATTATGATACTATAATAATAAATGAAGAGTTTAACTGTGAGCAAGGGTTGTGAGGTTTTAGATACCCATGTAAGATCTCAGCCTGGGGACACACAGAAGTTTCCCATCGGGAACGGTCCCTCGCATATATTCTCCAATCGTCAAAACCAAGCACTCTGGACCACCTACATTCACATCTTGATTCAGCTCGTACAGTTGGCGGTTGAACCTTATTCTCCACTCGCCATCGTCGTAAACAGGAGCGAAAATACATCTAAAAATTTGTCTGTCCCAGTCAGTGCCCAGTATCATTTCACCTTCTTAACTTATCGTCCAACACTCGGCTCCTTTGAGTAGGACTGGTAAAATCACTAAGGTATAAGAAAACTTAGTTTAAAATACTTTATGCTTTTTTAAATTCCAAGTGTTTGTTTTTTAAACTTGTTTATTTTGATATTTTATATTGATGTTATTATTATTCAAAAACTCAGAAGAATTAAACATCCTTATTACAAAATAAAGTAATTATTTATTTCTGAAAATATTGCACCTTTTGCAAGGGTGTACTTTGTGGGATGTTTCAGGGTAAGAGATGGATGCTATCATAAGCTGCTTTGAATTCGATGAAAAGATGGTGGGTTACGACTCGAAATTCGATGGTCTTTTCCAGGATTTATCTGTGAATATTTAGTGTTGTTCTGCCTGGCCTTAGGTTACACTGGTACGTGCCGATTATAAAAATAAAAATAAATAAAGTGGCGCGACAGCTCTTGAAGAGTCAAGCCCTAAGTGGCTTATTTTCATCAACAACTCTCAAGGTGCGTGTGAAGAATTGAGGGCACCTACAATTTAACGCCGAATCCGAACGGCAAAGTTGAGAAACACGTTTTCGTGACAGATGTTACTCTTGGAAGTTTTGTCAGTTCTTCGTAAGAGGCAGTGCCCATGAAAGATGAAATAAAAACTATGGGCACGAGTAGAACTCAAACCCACGACCGCGACGGACGTTCTGCTTAGCAGCCAACGCTAACCACTAAGCTACAGACGTTACGGACAGAAAGGTTTAAGACGCTCGCACAGTTCGTTGGAAAGGATTTTGTATGCAACATTAAGCAAGGATATGCCTCGATAGTTTTTGAATGGCATAGGATCTATTTTGTAGATGGACAACAGTCACGGGCATACATTATTCCTCCTTTTCCACACTTTGTTGATGACCTGGTACATGTGGTTCATCAAACCACTGCGGTCTCCATATTACAAGAGTTTCACAGATATTCCATCTGACCCAGCGGACTTGTAAAAGGTGTCGGATAGTATTTAATAACGCTTAGAGCGTTCAAAACTTCCAGTTTTCAGTGATGAATTTTGTGTAATAAATTCTTGCTAACTATATAATAAGCGCATGGCACATAAATTAAAAGAAAGTGAACATGAAAGTACATGGTGCATGTGTAGGATAAGTTATTTTCGCATATTGAAAATATCAAATCTACAAGTTTTTAAATAAATGTAAGCATTTCCTTGTTGAAAAAGTTTCACAGAAGATTGTTTGTGAATTCGTGATAGCAAGTCAAACATTGAAATAAAAAAGAAATACACATTAACAAAGCAATAAAATTTAAAATAGTTTTAAACATTTTATCGCAAAAGGCATCCGAAGTTATCTAATATTGTTTGACCAAAAAAATAAAAAACAACTTGCCAACGTGTTTGAAATTGTAATCAATTGCCAAACATTTAAAATTCAACAGCAACCGTATTTGGAATCTTTAATCGATTTTCAAATTAAATCATAACTGTTCCACAATATTATATCCGACTTTGAATTATTCCTCCAGAGAATTGAGCTTATTTCTTGGAAATTAATTTTTCATGATCTTGTTTTACAAATTTGATTTTAATTTGCTGGCGAAAGTAATATAATACACCAAAACAAAATTCCTTCAATATATTTAACACCTCTAAAAAAAGAAAAAACAACTACAAAAAACATCGCTTAAATATTTTTTTCCATTCATTTATAATGTCCCACGAAATCAAATGCATAATTGAGATCATCAGAGATCACGCAACTATCAAGTTCCTTATCGTCATCATCATCTCAACTTAGTGTATCAGATCCATCAACCAAGATTCGAATCACCTTCAAGGTTGAAGCTTATTCAGTCTCACTTTTCACCGATTGCAGAATGCAGAGTTTTCTTTTGGTGAATTTTGATGCAAAAATTTCACTTTTCACCTGGACGCCTGTGGCTGCTTAGTTTGCTTGGTGTTTGAAGCTGAAAGGCTTACTGATACTGATGCAAAGATGTTTTATGCCAAAGACATTACAATGAATGTGTACATGGCTTATTGTTCATTCAGCATTTGCCGCATGTCAGTGCTACGACGCGACGTGAGGCTGCCGCGGGGTAAGCAAGGCACGTTTGTTTTGTAGTTCGTAATATCTGATGGTATTATAAAATGAAATAAAGAAAATTGATCGTGACAACAAAGAGTGGCTGGTTTCTTGCCCGCAACCTCAACTCCAGTTCCGACTAAGATTATGTGAAGTGAATCTAAAAACCTTGTAGAGTTTTAATTGAAAAAATAAAAACTTTATTACCACAAACATAAGTGCATTAGCTTATGATAATAGTTGCAAACAATCGTTAGTTGACGATATGATGATGAGCGGTTAATCATTTTTGAAGGAACCAGATCGCCATTAATCTTTATGTTCAAAGCTTAACACTGAACAAGAAAATGTGTGAATTAAGACATAATTGATTGGAAATGGAAACTCGAATAAATTTTAACCAATTAGAGCTTTGAGTGCATATCAAAACAAGAACATACCCTTGATATTACAAGCGAGCCCGAATTTATGTGATAAATGTTTGATTAGGAAATTGAGTATAAATTTATTTGCAGAAGATACACCTTTTGCCCGGCCCTGGGAGATAATCATTTTTTCAACGACATTTCGATGACAGAGCATTCATATTTTATTATTCATCACGACTGTTTCTTATTGCTTGGTTATTTTTTGCTTAGTTATAATATCTAATTAAGACTAACTAATGCAGAGAGGCAAACATTAGTTCAGGATCGAGTTGTTTACATAATCGTTTGGAGATAACTAAGTGCTAACATTTCTTAAGAGGTATGCACATTGAATTTATATATTAATGAAAAAAGATGCTAATGCACCCGAGTTTTTTTTTTTTTTTTTTAAATTATTGTCTGAGGCACACCAGCTTTTATATTCTGGGTTTCAGACTTGAATCCGTCCAATACAACTTTTATTGAACGGTTCGAAAGAAAGTTTATAATCCAACGAAGAAGGCATTCGTCTTAGACCTTTCCTTTTCCTTATTTGATTATTTGATTGCATACATGGTCTTGACCCTGATAAGAACACTATCAGTGTATTAACGCCTCTAGACAGATCAGACCATAGTATTATATCTGCAAATTTCTCATGTCAAGCTTATCCAGTTAGAGAAAGAGCCAACCGGGACGGTTTCAACAACTTTTTCCGGATCTTTAACTGGTCACTATGCTTCCTCGATAGTGACGTAGACTCCAGCGCAGATATGATTACTAAAATGATTATTTTGGGAATGAAAACTTTTATCCCGAATACGGTTAAAAGTATCAGACCCAAGGAAAAGTCAAAATTAAGGCAATAAATACTGCAATGTCCCAAAGGCAGTAAGAATTTTTGGTCATTTGTAAGAAAAATCTTCGGTCTTCTTCTTCTTCCTCGGTCCCTACGCTCGTTGACAATGACACTCCAGTTGTTAGCTCGCTCGCAAAAGCTAACCCTTTTTGCTAGGCAGTTTGCCGCCAACTCATCGCTGCCAGAGAGTATCATGACTCCGCCTGATCTTCAGCGCGTCAATGATTCCATGGGACAAATCTTCTTTCACACTCGTGCTGTGGCGAGAGTCCAAAAGGATCTCAACATACATAAATCCGCTGGTCCGGATGGTATCCCCGCTATTATTCTGAAGAGGTGTTCTTCCACGCCGGCAAAACCCTTGCGTAAGATTTTCCATATATCCTATTCTTCTGTGCTCATTCCGAGCAGTTGGAAAACAGCATTTGTCCAGCCAATCCCAAAAAAGGCGAATCGTCTTCTCCCTCCAATTATCCTACGATTGCACTTACGTCCCTTCTTTCTAAGGTCATGGAAACGCTGATAAATTATCAGCTCAAGAAATATCTCGAAGACCGAAAGCTTCTTAATGACCGGCAGTACGGCTTTCGCAGCAACAGGTCCACTGGTGATTTGATGGTTTATCTCACCGAACAGTGGAAAAAATCTTTACATCGTTTTGGAGAAAGTAAGATTGTTGCACTTGATATTTCAAAGGAATTTGATAAAGTCTGCCATCTTGCTCTTTTATCGAAAATGTGTGCTTTCGGTATCGATGAATCCCTTCTTCGATGGATTAGAAACTTTCTTTCGAATCGTTCAATACAAGTTGTATTGGACGAATTCAAGTCTGAAACCCACAATATAAATGCTGGTGTGCCCCAGGGCTCCGTTTTGTCTCCGACCCTCTTTATCTTTTTTTGATCTCTTGTCGTTACTTCTTCGTCTTCTACTTCTTGTCTGTTACTTCTAATCCAATAAATTGTTTCGCTGACGATAGTACCCTTAGCTTCTCATATTCATTTCCAGATTCACATCGCTCCTCCTCGGATGTGGAACTGCAACAGCAAAATATGACAAGCTTATTAAACTCTGACTTAAATAGCATTGTTCAATGGGCATTTAAAAACCGCGTAGCGTTTAATGCCACGAAAACTCGATGCTGTCTTGCATCGTTGAAGCGAGATACATAGGTACTTAAGACTCATGGATGGAATACAAAAAAGAGCTGTAAGAATGATTGGTGATAGAGAGATCACTGACGCATTCACTCCTCTAGACCACCGTCGTAACGTAGCGTGTTTCTCCCTGTTCTATCGCTTCTTTTACGGTAATTGCTCTTGTGAAATAGCCAGTTGCATTCCTCCCCTCAAACAATTCGCCCGTAATACTCGCGCTTCTATGAATGCCCATTAGTTTACCTTCGAGCCCAACTCCGTACTCTCAAGTATAGAGAATCATATTTTAGGCACACACTCCACACTCTGTCTTTCCCAGTCATTACAATGTTCAAGAATTTAAGACCAATGTACACCGAAACTTCCTTTCCAACCCCTTCTCTTCTTCCTAATGCATTCACTGTGTCTCTGGCATAAAAAGGGTAACATAAAGTTATAACAAAAAAAAAAAAAAACTACTGGTGTACCTACCGAACTACCCTTTCTTTTGCAAAAACAACAAACATGTTTGTTCTATTCTGATCTGATTTTTCTTCATTGAACAGTAGCGGTGCTATTACTATCATTTTCTGATCAAAACAGAAAACAAGTAATGCAAATGGAAAAACTCCAAAGATTATTTCTTACAAAAAGAATAATAGTTTAATTAACAGATAGGTAACGTTATATTTCACTGTCACAATTTTCTGTTTGCAAAACGTCGATCAAGTCTGTAAAGTTGAAGCGTGTTCGTCAATAGCAAGGCAAATTTGCATTGATTAGAATAAGGTTCGAACGCTGGCTTTGATCAACACATTGTTGTTGCACTTTTATCCCTCACACCTACCTATGCATCTACTTTTTTGAGTCATTAATCTAGTAGTCTTGGTCTATTTATTCATTCTTGTCTCGGGAGTCTAACGTGTGAAGACGAAGTGTACAATTCTGTGTTTACCGTGATATGATTTTGTTTTTAATATTTCTCTTAAAAGGACATTATTTTTCTCATAAGTTTGGGTTTTCTTCTTAGAACACAAGGAAACAGAAAACTTTCGAGATACCAAAATTATGAATCTGCTTAACAACAGTGGTATATAAAATTGTTTTTGTTTTTGAAGGTGTTAAATCGTAAATCGTCTCGGATTATTGAGCACTTTTGTTTGTGTTTTCTCGTTTTAACCTCTAAAGATAGCTGTTATACTATGTCCCATGTAAACTCTAGCACTTTTTCAAACTTTCCTACGGCGAAAAGCTTCTGCTCCTGAAGTTTACCTAAGACCCAAACCCAAGCATTGCAGTTTCAATAATATTAAAACTTCAATCCTTACACAAAAAAAAAGAAAAACAAACACACATCCACAGAAAATAAAACAGAAAATATATGAATCCTTATCATTTAAAAATCCATATTCAATTCCAGCCAATTATCTTACACAATAAATCAAATCGGTTTGATGGATGTAAAAAAAAAGTTTATTTCATGAAATAAATTTTAAATTTGAATTTCAATCAGGTAGCAATCTTGGTTCACTTGATTCACTTTCATTTCGCATATATCGCCTCATAGCCGGCATAGCAAATAAATCATGCATTCAATAATAAATTTAACGTACACAAATAAAAAAGCAACACAGCACGCAACACTGAAAACTCGATTTACCACAAAAACGTGACTCCCGAATTTAAATAACAAATCATCCAAATAACATCGAATCTTGATTATAAAATTTTAATATATGCATTGGTATATCTTTATTTGGTTAATTGTTATTTTTCAACAAATCAGCAACGTCAACAGAAAAAGGAAAAAATTGAATGCCTTCCTCGGTTATGAAGATCAACTAAGTACAACCTAAAGATGAATCCATTAGAGCTTCTTCACAGCAAGCAATCAGAAAAATTCTAATAAACCCACCAACCCATCGAAGAGCGAAAAAAAAACTTAAATTTTGAACAAAATTCAAAAAAGGAAAAATTAAAATCCTTCATTAAGGACATTGTTATTCCCATGTTGATACAAGCTGGCAAAAGCGACACAATCCATATTGCTTTGTATCTACCCTCAGCATCAGCATCAACAATTAAGAAGGTATGCGATGTCTGTGTGAATGGTTGGTTGAATGGCTATTGGCAGCGGAATCGGAAGTGAATGGAATAACGAACTTTGTTACAGTCAAAGAGAGTATTGAGAGACACTACAGAAACCATCACCATACCATGACATCGCCCACCACCACCAGCCGGGTCGCACATTTCCTGACCGATGTCATACAACGAAGATATTTCTGTCACCATTTAAATGCGAATTCCCAATTCCCATTTAAAAGTACACAATTCCAACATTCACCCCATACCAGTGGCCCCACAAACAGACGCAAACGATTTAATAAATTTATACTTTGTATTCGAATTCATAATAGCTATTCAAAGCCCAAGTAGCGCTTCCAACAACTATATACCATCCGCTAGCGACGACCGACGACGACGACGACCTCTAGGACCAACCAGCAAACACCAATACACAATATCTACTTCACTTTGCTTGTCTACCATCCACATCTAAATAAGGGATGAATCTCTTGTCATTCCTGACATAAAAAATAAAAACAAACAATAGCAAAGCAATAGCGATGCCGGCATATATGGCGTATACGCAACAACAAAAAAAACCTGATCTAGGTTATAAGTCAGGTGTCGTCCTCGGGTACTTTGATGGTGTCCTGTTCATATACAGTGCGACAATTGTCATTGAACGAACGTTCAATTCACGACAGAGGCTATCTAAAAATAAAAACTAACTAACACAATAACTTGAAGGCGAGCTAACAAAACAAACAAACAAAAAATATGAAAAGGAAAAAAACTGTAACAAATATAAAAAATAGGTAAATAAATAATAATCTAACTGTGTGAAAAAGAAGGATCTCTTGTGGAAAGGATGCCAATGCTCTTTGGGAAAGCTCAATAGTAACGTGCTCAATGCTGATGGCATGCAATAGTGCACGAGGAGAGCATGCTATGGTGATTCGAAAGAGACAGCAGTGAAAGATGGAATAGGATGAATGATGTGTGTAGAGTTGCCAAAAGCTTAAGATAGCGATGGATATGAGATTGTTATTTTATATTTTTAAGATACCTCCTTATGGAAGAAAGGCCACACTCATAAAATTAGGTACTCAACGAAGAACAAAACACTGATAAATTAATGTAAAATTTATAAAAGCGATCAACCAAGAGACCAAACTCTCGACGTACGTTTAATATTAAGGGGATCCCCCTGGGTAAAGTCTGAATGAGATATTTGCAAATAGATATTGTGTTGATAGAAAGTCGAAATAGCTTAAACCTGATCGCTATACTCTCGTGATGATGTGCCAAAATCGACTCAGATAAATATCTTGTTAGTAGGGTAAGCTTTCGCTTCTGATTTGATAACACCAGAAGCACATACAGTCATGCGCAGGTTAAAGCGTTTAATGAATAGTAAAACGTATTCACGGTACGTTCATGCAAGAGACGTCTCAAATAGTTATATAATGAATGCAAATAGACGATACAATGCTGCTTGAAAGCCGCCGGAAACCTGACGCTCGACACTTTATGCAGCACTATTAAGAAAAATAATGAAGTTGATCCGATCATCAATTGAATAGCATATACCTCACGTTGAGCTTACCAAAAAAATGACGGCTTCACAACTATTAAGGCCTTGTAGACTGACCATAACCACAATTTTAAGCAAAGTAAAGGTATGCGAAACCCTTACCACCTCTTAACCTACAAGACAGTACAGACAGACAGTACAAAACATCTTTGGCAAGAAACTGCTGTTTCAACAACTTTGTTAAAGCTTTATAGAAATATCCACATCTGCAGAAAAAATCGCCTGAAAAATAACTAAAAAGCTACAAAATCTTCGTGCGCCAGGTTGACCTGGATGTATAATCTTTCCCTTTCGACCTTAAGATTCTCAATGGCAATTGGCAACAAATCAATCTGACTGTCTTCAGCCTTTGCCTGCACACTTCACATTTGGAAATAATTAGTTTCAGAGAGTTTGCGTTAGGCCTGTCTTTTTTTATTTTTAATACCAAAAGTAAGAATAGCCCCACTTGAATTTTATCGAAAATGGTTTTTACGATTTTTGTGTAGTTTTGTATATTCTTGAGAAGCAGTCAATTTTTTTAATTTTAACACATTTTTTCTTAAGAGAAAGCTTCAAAATTGTTTTATTGCAAACATGTAAAGGGTTTTTCAATAGGGACGCTACAAAAGTAGACCGATAGAGACAGCAAACAATGCCATATTTTTTCCCGTTCTTTTGACATTTCTCTTCAATAAAATTTGCCATTTTGAAAAGGTATACGATCCAACAAAGAGTCGAAATTATTAAAATTTACTACCGAAATTCGGAGTCAGTGGTCAACACTTTAAGAGCGCTACGTACAATTTATGGTCGTCATAATCGTCCTGCCAGATCAACAATTGAGCGTCTAGTGGAAAAATTTGAATCCACAGGCTCAGTACAAAATGTTCCCGTGCCAGTGAGACAAAGAAGTGCCCGTAGTGTCGAGAATATTGCTGCCGCTAGCGCACTTATTGCGGAAGACCCAAATCAGTCTCTCACACGTCGTTCTCAAGCGTTGGTCATCTCCGTGACGTCGTTGTGGCGAATTTCGCGAAAAGATCTTGGCCTACATCCTAACAAGATCAAATTGACGCAAGAACTGAAGCCGCTTGATCACCAGAAGCGTCGTATGTTCGTGAATTATGCTGAGCAACAACTTGAAATCTTCTTCAGCGATGAGGCTCATTTCTGGCTGGATGGCTTCGTCAATAAGCAAAATATGCGTTATTGGTCAGGCAGCAATCCACATGTGCTTCACGAAGGACCATTACATCCTGAAAAAATCACAGTTTGGTGCAGTTTACATGCTGGTGGTGTCATTGGGCCGTACTTCTTCCGTGATGATCAAGACCGGCACGTTACTGTCAATGGGAATGGCTACCGCTCAATGCTAACCGATTATTTTTGGAATGAATTGGATGATATGGACTTGGACGATTAGTGGTTTCAACAGGACGGTGCCACATGTCACACAGCGGGCCAAATAATCGAATTATTGAGAACGAAGTTCGATGAGCGCATTACCTCCAGAAATGGACCTGTGAATTGGCCGCCTCGTTCATGCGATTTAACGCCGTTGGACTATTTCCTGTGGGGCTACGTCAAATCTATGGTTTATACCAACAAGCCAGTGACGATTGATGAACTTCGTACGAGTGTCGAACATAAAATTGCAGCAGTATCGGCCGATTTATGCTTGAAAACCGTCGATAATTGGGTTCAGCGTCTGGACTTCTGCAAGCGTGGCCGTGGTGGCCATGCAAAAGAAATCGAGTTCCATACATAATGACATCATTTTCATTGATATCCAAAACCGTTTTTGTTTTATTTAAGAAAACTTGTAGCGTCCCTATTGAAAAACCCTTTATATTTTATTTAACTTTTCCGTCTTGGAAATTGGTAAATATTTGTTCACGAAACTTAAATTAAATAGATTTTTGAAAAAAGGAACTTTTATTCTATTCATTAAAATTCTTAAATGATTATTTCGTTTCAAGACCAACAAATTTCAATTTCACAAAAAGTCTCAAAATATACACATATAAAATTTATTTGCAAATATGAACATGAACATACAGTTTGCATCAACATTTTAATTTTTACCTTTTATTTGTTCATAATATATTTTGGTACCGGAAATCTATGCATTTTGGTTTTTAATATTTACTCACATCATGAACTTGTTTTAATTGTTCAACTGCATTAATAATGTATCAAGATATTAATTTAGTTAAGCGTAAGATTACCATTAAATGTCTCCAAGAATAACACACAACATACCAAAATTATTGCTGGTAATTAAACGAACAAGTTTGTGGTTTTATCTTACCTTTATGACTGTGTAGCTACCGTTAAACTTTCACTAATTTCATGCACATGTCTATAATAAATTCCTTCGTTAAGAATCCGAAACATTCCTCCTTTTATTTCACTCAACTTAAAGAACATCAACAGGGTAACTCTGTCTCAGATTAAACAGACAAACAAAAAAATCACCCCCAATTGGGAAACAGCATTGCAAAATAAAGAAAAAAAAAAAACAGTAACCAAACCTCAAACAAAAACAACTCGAAAAAACAAAAACAAAAATGAGAAAAAAACGTAAACAACAGCAGCCAGGAAAACAGGAAGCGCACATCGGATGAAGATATAAATGGTAGTGAGCATTTTGGAATCATTCTTAATCGCACTCGAATAGCAAGCGTGCAAGGATAACGACAAGGACTACGACGACAGCGCCAACTACGACTGTACTACAACGACGACGACGGCGCTCGTAACAACTTTCTGTGTCTGTCTGACTGAAGTACTCCAAAAAGCAGCACACAAAAATCGTTTGCGTTCACATCAGCCAAGCCAGACCATCCGTGTCGTTCTGGATGGAAGGATATCCTAATTTTATTCTACGAGCTTAGTTTCCGACGTCGCTGCTGCTGCCGCCGCCGTTTGTTCATTCAATTTTTGTTCGTGTTTCGTGTGTTGCGCGCTTGTTTCACATCCTTCGGGAGCAATTCATTATTATTAACTTGAGTATTATTTTTTGTGTGTGACTGATTGTGTGTGGTGTTGGTTTGTGTTTTTTTTTTCTTTTTGGTTTAAACATTTTTTTTCAAGTGATCGTCCTCGTCCTCATTTTCGCATATCGTTGTAGCGTAAATAAATCAAAATAAACGTGTTTGAGCTGTGAGAGGAGAAAAAATAAATATTACATCGCGTGTCATTGTCAGACTTTCCTGATTCCTGTGGGATAGCTGAGGAAAAATAAGTTGTTCGATTGACGACAATATTGTCGGTTAAGTCGTTTATCGACTTATTGTACTTTTGAGTGGATAACAAATATAAACAAGTGATTAACGTTTAAGAGGTCCTGATACGGACTATTATGGCAACGACGTCCTGTGGCACAATTATGACCCGTCAGGTGCTTTGGATTGGAATTCTTGTAGCTGTTTTGCTCGGATGCATGCCATTAAAAAACCATGCAAACAGTAAGTTTTTGCTTCATCCAAATTTTGAGTGTTGAAAGTTTAATTTTTAAATTGCTTAACTTTGAAACATTTAAAATCATAATATTTTTACGATCAATTTTAAGATTCGTAAAATTCGTGAGAATAAAATAAGATAACTTTACTACCCCATGATGGCACTTCTTTTGCATCAAACCTCTGGCAATGGCAGTTGGTGCTGTAACTGCGGCACAGAGGACGTAAATTTAAGTGTCTCGGCAGAGAATAATCCTGAGCAGCTTGAATTGTATCATCTTTTCGTTTCGTTTTGTTGCTTTTTGTTGCTATGAAAGCCAACGAGATGACTCTATAACCGTGTAGTGAAAAATTAAATTTTTTTTTTATGTTGGACCTATATTCTACCGGTAGACATAACTTTTTTGGGGGGAGTAATTCTTTGATCCAACTTGAAACCCCAAAGCATCTTACTGCAGGAAGTTATGTGAAAAAGAGGAAGGTTCTTGGTGAGGTGTATTTTGGTGGTTGTGTGTGCTTTTAGTGTTTTGTAGGAGAACCAGTTGCTTATTATGCCAAGGAATATTATTTAATGACATAAAAATATAAAAAAGCACTTTTGAAAAGTGGGCGGTTGTTTTTGGGGAGGACATTTGTTTAGTGTTTTGGTTTTGGTTTCTTTGGGGGTTAGCACACAAATTACTTAAGGTGGCACACGAATTAGATTATGAATTTTTTATTCCCGACATGAATGTATTGAAATGTCCCTAAGAGGGTTAGGCAATGCCATTAGGTTAGCTGAATGCTGATGATTTTTTTTTTGTATTTGAATAAATCAATTGACTTGCAAGGTTGTGAGAATTTTTTTGGAATTTGGAACATTAGTGAGAAATTAACTATTGAGGTTGTTGCTTTCCCTTTCCTATACCTCAAAATCAACATGTCTTCGAAACTGATTTTTCTATCTGAAAACATTAAAAGAATTAATCTACACATGTTCAATTGTGCTTGAACAAATGTTAGTAAAAAAAATAGTACGTATCCGCCACCGTGACCCATTTCTACATACTGAAAGCATTCAAACAGGTTTCTTATGAAATTATTTTTGTATATATCAAAAAGCTGTCTAAGGGAGTTCGTATTTACATGTTGTTTTTTTTTTTTTAATTTGAACGCATTCAAGGGCCTTATACGCCAAGAGCATTTTGCGGTCATCAGGAAATAAAGAGAGGGCCTTAAAGGAGTTGTCGGTGTATATTGATCATGAGTTTCTGAACATTGCAATGACTGAGGCAGAGAGTGTGGTAGAGTGTTTGACATTAGCGTAGTAGGGCTAAGATAAAGAATTTCTGTGCTTTTCTCTAAAACTACTTACTTAAGGTGGCGCTATAGTCCATTGTGGACTTGGGCCTCAATCAATAGTCTTCGCCAGCCAGCTCGGCCCCTAGCTAGCTGTCTCTACTTTTGTACTCCAAGTTGATTGAGGTCTTCTTCCACTTGAGTGCGCGACCTGAGTCACGGTCTTCCACTCCTCCTACGTCTCTCGGGAATAGTGTCGAAGGCTTTCCGGGCCGGAGCATTGGTGTCCATCCGCTCTAAATGACCGAGCCATCTAAGTCTCTGGACCTTGACCCTTATGGCTAGGTCCATGTCATTGTACAACCCGTAAAGTTCGTTGTTGTATCTTGTTCGCCATTCCCCTTCAATGCACACGGGGCCAAAGATGACCCGAAGAACTTTCCTCTCGAAATAGCCTAAGGCACTTTCATCCGATTTTGTCAGGGTTCATGCTTCTGCACCATACAGCAGGACTGGGATGATGAGGGTGTTGTATAATTTTACCAGAGTTGCTCGAGAGAGGGCTTTTCTACTCATTTGCTTTCTAAGCCCAAAGAAACAGCGATTAGCGAGAGTTATTCTTCGTCTGATCTCGTCGCTGGTGTAATTACCCGTGTTTCTAGCGGAGCCTAGGTAGACAAACTTCTTTACTACCTCGAAGTTGTTTCCGTCTATTGTGACGTTCTCTCTGAGCCGTCGGCGTCGGTTTTGGGTGTCTTTCTTCGAAGACAGCATATACTTCGTTTTTCCCTTTAAAACTACTACTGATTTAATTTATCTGATTAGCTTTACAAGAAATTATTTAAATGATTTTCACTTGGCTAATGTGTTGTCTGGGCACTTTGCCACTCTAATCACAAACTGGGCAGATCAAGGGAGGTTTCTGTAATACTGTCTTTACACATGATTACTCTTGGTCATCAGCAACTCCTTTGTTACCATCACATACCACTTGTCAATGTTTTTAACATATGCAGGTACTGTAATGAAAGTTTCTAGTTTCAGTTTTTTTTTTTTTTTGAAAAAGTGTGCCGCCGACTGTCTTGAACGGTTTAATTTAAATTTCGAAATAAGTGGTTTGAGTCAGCGTGAGTTTTTGTTTACTATCAAGATCAAAATTTTCGGTAGCCCCCATAAACATTTTTGTCAGAAATCAAAAGATCCAATTCTCTCAAAAACGGTTTCAAAAATTTACCATATTTTTGTTTGTATTGTTCCAAAATGTATGCCCCAATCGTTCTGTTTTTTTTTTTTTTTATTTCAGCTTTTAAAAAACTTAAACTTTAAAACAAAAAACAACAACAAAAGAAAATCTCTTAGTTCTCTTAGTTTGTGTTTTGCAAGATACGTACCTATTGTCTTGTATAAAATAGTACACACTTAAAACTAGCAACCAGGAACAAGTTAGATCACAATAACTTGCATAGCTTAAGAACTTTGAAGTCTGTGAAAATGAATTTTATTTTATATAAATATGCATGAAACAATATCCATGAAATTTAACGAGTTCTTCATAACTTTGGGATCCCAGTCTTCCCCTTTAATTTTTGCTTTGTCTTGTATCCTTTCTGATAAGATTTTTACTTTTTTTGTCCAAAAATTAATAAAATCCCCCACAAAAACAAAATCAAAGCAGTTTTTAATTTAGAACGGTCAAGGTTGTTGTTTGATGTTTATACAAGTTAAAAAACAAAAACAGTCCCTTAATTGACGAGTCGAGCAGTTTTCGAAAATAATGTGACGAAATTTCGTGGGAATATCAGGGAGAGTATAATTTTATTGAAACTTTAGGGTTTGTTATTAAAGAAAAAGAATGTTCTTTTAATGACTGAAATCTGTTTTAGGTTAAGTCAAAGTGTCATCTACAGGACCAAAGGTTGAATCTGTTAATTAACATGATGTTTTGAAATTATTAGTTATTATTTTTAACTACCGTCGTGTGCCTATATCATAATTTTCTTTAGTTGGTTGGCTTAGAATTCAAGTTTATTTCTATTGCAACAAGTTTGCATTATGGATCTCACAGTTTTGTTATTTTTACATAGAAACGAATTGCTATCTTGAAATAAAAGTCTGGATCTTATGCATATTTCACCTTATAATCGTCCCCAAGGTATTTTTATTTTAAAGAAATTGTTTGATGATATTTCAATTTCTTACAAAAGCCTTTCCGGCAAATTCATCCCATCTTAAGGGAAAACCATAGAAAAACCAAAAACACAGCTTTTCTGAAAACTTTCTGAACTTAAAAATTTGTAGAAATTTAGAAAATAAGATGCCAATCACCAAACTTTGAGATGCGCCGAAGTAAAAATAATTATACAAATAAATCTGTACCGCCATAACATTTTTGTCAAAGACCGAATCGGTCGAGACGTTTGGCAGGAGCTAGGTGGACCACGCCCCTGAGCGGCAAACAGACAAATATCGAATATTTTACTTTATATTTTTAATAAGATAGCCAAAAACCATTACAATGTAAGAGGGCGTAGAAGGCACGAAATCATCAGGTTTGTTCGATGTACATTCTAAGTCGCTCTGTGGCCTTCTTATTTTGCCCTGAGCTGTTCGATGTCATTCTTTTTTTCGCCCTGGTGCATTTTAACAGTAATCCATGTGTATCCTCTACTCCAATAACGGTTAATTTTTGATATTTTCAAAGCGAACAATTTGTTCTCGACCACTATTGACCTCCGGGTAATAGATCGCAAAGTATTCACGAAAAACTGATTTTTGCGACCTTTTGATCACCATAACTTTTTTAGCTGGAACGATATCAGTGTCGATTTTTTACAACATCATAACAGCACCGTATTAAAGGTGTGAACACAAAAATCTAGCCCACTAGGAATTTTTTCGCAGATTGGGGTCTTAAATTACTAAAATGACTGTATTATGAAGAAAAATTTGAAAATTAATTTAAATAATTATTTTGGGAAGCATTAATAGAAGTAAAAAAAATTGAAGTTATTGTTTCTATTGGTTTTGTCAATTTATTTGAATTTAATAATTTTTTCAGCAATTTGCATGGTCAGGGTTAAAAGGAGGAACATTCCAAGTCGTTGAAAAGGATGATAGTAGATTTGGGTGGCTGTTAGGATAAACTGGTAGCTGCTGACATCTATAAAACTAGGTGTATGTAATATAGGCTGATTATGATAGGTGAAAAGAAGGGAAATGCTTAGGTACTTTTCGAAAAATTTGCAGCTGTAAATGAAAGCATTTGCGAAATACCATTGTTAAAAGGGGAGCCTAAATAGAATAAACATTTGCCCCACTTCTAACTATTTGATGTTTCAGCGAAATATTTAACATATAATTTGTTTGTTTCAAGACAGAATGAATAGGTTTGGTCGCCCTGTGTCTTTCTGCAATTATTGATATTCTTACAATACGTCTGGAACGGCAAAAGTTTCATAATTAGGGATGAGTCTTATTATGGCCAACAAGATATCATTGGAAGCATTTCATAGAAAAATGTAAAATCCCCGTGTGTGCAAATCAACGATTTTTTGCTGTTGCTTTGATATTTTGGTAGAAGATTTAAAAAAAAAAAACTTTGCCTGATAATCCTCGCTCTACACCTGATCGAGAAAAAGCGCAAGTTTGAAGTTTAAAACATAGACCCTAATGACAAACGTGTGCATTCAAATACAAACGACCATTTCGTTGTTAATTTAAGTCCTAGTTGACTTTAAAACGGGATAAATTACACTGTCAAACAATTTTTGCCAAATTGTGCCATGGGCCTTGTCATATTTTGCGACAGAAAAAAAATTCTTTCTTAACCCATCGAAAAATACATCAGAGAAAAGGCTTACTCGAACTCCATTTGCAAAATGGTTTTAAAGTCTTGCGTATTATCAGATCTTGGTAACGCAATAATTGAAATTATTAGCAAGGAACCGCCAAATTTTAGTGAATTATTTATAATTTCTCTGAAAAAGAAATGAGAGATAAACAATTAAATCCAACTACATAATAGTAAAGCCGCTGATAAAAACTTAAAGACGTAAGATTGTCGAAATGAGTTCAAGGTTTTTTAAATCCCAAAACCATTATTTTTGTCCTTTAAAGGATCGTAAACTATACATTCGATTTTGTGGTGATCTCGTGCAAAGTCGTTTCGTATAAGCCCACCAATGTGTTTGAAAAGCGGGCGACAGTAAGAATAAAATAGAGTGTTGCGACAACCGTTGAAGAGCCAAGGCCTAAGTGGCTTACTTCCTACAATTTAACGCCGATTCCGAACGGCAATGGTATTCATATTCTTGGAAGTTTTGTCAGTTCTTGGCAAGAAGTAGTGCCCTGAAATATGAAATAAAAACTATAGACACGAGTAGGACTCAAACTCACGACGTTCAGCTTAGCAGCCAACGCACCTAACCACTAAGCCACGGACACTTGCTGAGCAACATCAAGTGTGAGCTAATGCAAGCTTTGGAGACTTGACTCTTTCTCGATCTTTATTCTCCCAAAAGAATAGAGGTGGAGAGATGGCTAGTCTCCATACTTATTAGTAGTAAGCCGTAGTACGGCTAAAGAACGATTCTCTATACTTGAGCGTAAGACCGAAATTGGGTTAGAGGGTAAACTTATGAGCATTCCTGGAAGCGCGGGTATTACGTTTGAATTGTTTAAGGGGTGGAATGGAACTGGCTATTTCACTAGATCAATTACAGGTAGAAGTGACGGTAAAACAAAGAGAGACACGAAACGTTACGTCGGTGTTCCATTTTAAGGAAGGGTTTTACTTACATACTTAGGGTCCTTAAAATAAAACTTAAAATTACCTATTCTACCTAAAAACCACTTAAAACTAGTACGGCAAAAACTATGTCCTTCTATTTGTTGGAATTCAAACTAGGATTTTTATAATTTTCTGTGTTATGTGTTTGCATTTTTGCTGTTTTTTTTATTTTTTGTATTTTGAGAGATTTTGTTTGTTTGTTTTTTTTTTTTTTATTTTCTTCTTCTTTTATTGTGCCACCATTCCTGCTCTACTTAAACCTCAAAACAAAGATGTAAGCCGGACAATGCAAAAATACCCCACCCCGGACTACCCATTGTCAAATGTCGTTTGAAGCCACTAAAACTGGTTCTCCAATCAACTACTCCACCTGCTATGAATTAATATATTAATTTTGATTCTTCTCCAATGATGCAAACAAAATAATGCAATAATGATTGAACATTTTTTAAAGAAATTTATTTGCATCAACATTTTTGGAGTAAAAAACTGTTTTTCTCAAAAGTGGAGTTGAAGCTGAAAAAACCATTTTCCGAAAGTCCCCAGCAACAGCTCGGATGTGGATGATCTTTTTTTTCATTTTTTTGCTTTTATACTGTTTAAAATCAGAAACATTTCATTCGGGGGAAATACAGTTTTCTAACTTCAAATTCGCCTTTTCACAAATCAAATTCACCCTCTTACAAATCAAATTCACCCTTTTGCATATCAAATTCACCCAGTAAGTTTTTGTAAAAATAAAATCACAAATGATCGTTTTTATGTAAGATAAAAATACAAACCTTAATACTGTATTCATTTTTATTCAAAAATATTGTTAATACTATTACAAGTCTTTTCCTGCAGCTGAAGTAGGTAACTCTGCACACATATTCATGTAATAATTGTGAACATTTTCGGAAGTTACCGCGTCCTCAGAAGTGTATACTACCTCAGCCAAACTTCGGTTAGTTATTGGACCGGTTAGTAAGTTTCTTGCATGAAGTTTAATTTTCGAAAAAAACCTTCTTAAGAAGTACTGTGGTTAAAAATGAAGCGAATGACTTGTTTGGTTAACATGGTTGAGAGCTTCGTCCTTTTTGTGAATACTAGCATTATCAAGTATTAACCACACATGGCTTAAATATAGTCTCTGTTACAAATACTGGTTGAATTTGGTTTGTAAAAGGGTGAATTTGATTTGTAAAAGAGTGAATTTGAAGTTAAAAAACTGTAATTATTTAAAAAGGGTTTTCTAATAAAAGGTGTTATTTTGAATAGCCCGCTATTTCGGTAGCTGTCACTTTTGAAGCTGTCATTTTTTGAAACTACGCCATTAATAAAATGGAACGATACACGCTTCAACAACGCATTTAAATTATTAAAGTTCACTATAAATATGTTGAAAATTTGGCAGAGACGGTTCGTAAAACGGGAAAAGTTTCCGGACCGTTTTATCTCTCGAAGAGGTGATCGCAATTGGCCACCGAGATCTCGTGATTTAACACCTTGCGACTACTTCCTTCGGGGCCACGTGAAAGATAAGGTCTTCGCCAACTGCCCAGCGTCGATTCAAGACCTCAAAGATGGAATTCGTGAGGCTATCGCGGCCACTTTGCTATTTGGTTATGGAAAATTTCATGAAAAGGATATGGTTCTGTAAGCGTGGTCGTGGTGGCCATTTGGCTGATGTTGTGTTCCATTATTAACAGCATACCTTCCTCTTTATAATGAAATAAATATCCGATTATTAATCTCAAAATATGCCATTTTTCTTTGAATAACAAAATAACAGCTCTTATTGGAAAACCCTCTTGCGAAGAACTGACAAAACTTCCAAGAGTATTAATCTGTCATGAAAAAGTGCATCTCAACTTTGCCGTTCGGAATCGGCGTTAAATTGTAGGTCCCCTCAATTCATCACACGCACCCAGAGAATTATTGATGAGAGTAAGCCACTTAGGCCTTGGCTGTTCAAGAGCTGTCTCTATTGTTTTGCTTTTTTTTATGGTAATCCACGAGTGGTGTGCTAGATAGGTGGAGTGCGTAAGTTTCATTAAGACAAGAAAAAAATCATACAGGGGGAGGATATATTGCCCCCCGTTTAGCCAAGAGGCGCGATTTTGTAAGAAAAAATGCCTGTTAAAAAAAAAATCAACGAATTTGTCCGCAATGCCCAGTTGTACCTTATTGCAAAGCTGAAAACATTTTCTTTCATTTTGCATCCGAGCTGTTTCTGAGGACTTTTTGAAAAAAAGCTTTATTGACTCCACTACAGAGAGAAATTTCAATTTTAAAATATTGGTATTAGTAGTAATGCTTATGTGCCTTGACCAGTAACATAGAAAGCGTGCGTTCGTATTCTCGTGCTGAGAACTGACAGAGCTTCCAAAAGTATAATTTGTCGGGGAAAAGTGCTAGTCAACTCAGCCGTTCAGAAACGACATTAAAATATACTTCAATTCAAAGAGTTGTTGAAGTGTTTGAGCTACATACTTTGGAATTGTTACTTTGACGCTGTTGTGCCATCCTATTATTATTTTAGAACTATTTTAAATGAAACTCTATGCTTGCGTAGCTTCAAACTAAAGGTGTGATGCAGGACAAAACATTTTTATTCATAACGGAAGTCAGTTCAGGTAAAAAAAAAAAATGGTGTTCGAAGAGTAAACAGGACATACTACCTTTCTTCGGGATAGAAACATTCTTTTGCAAGTTCGCTCAAAGGCGGGTAGAACTACGGAGCACAGCTAGTATACCTACTAGGGGATGATTTTAGCTTGAGAGCATTAAAAAGTCTCTAATAAAATATGAATTAAATTCCGGGAGAAGTAATTCAACAATTTATTTGTCATTGAAACCACATTGAATTTTAAATTGAGAACATTTCCGGAAAATTATTCTTTTGCGAAAATTTTACTTGCACGCACGAATGCTCATGAAAAATAGCAATTCTTGTTGAAGTGAAAAAAATTAAAAATAATATTATTTTCTGATTACCATCTTTTAAATATGTAAGAATCAGAAACTAAATGAAAATTTATAATTTGAATGGAGTTTAATATCAAGCAGTTCATTAATCACTGTCCCTGTTTTTTAATTATGAACAAAAGCCAAAATATTATCAAGTGTGTCATAAAACACATAAATATGCAAATCGCAATGTGAGCTGAGCAGGTATCACTTCATTTACCCAAATGGTCTCTCATCATCATCATCATGCATGATAATTACTATTTATTATATCATTTTATCAAACTTACCCAAAAAAAAAAAAAAACATCACATTAAAGTACGTAAACACTCTAAACGAATATGCACACAAACATTAAATAGGTTAGGTATACCCGCGTACTTGTAGATCGTGTGTGCACACACCTAGAAATGGATAGTAATTAGAATACACCTGAAGCAATATTATGTAATTAAATAAGATAGTGATGGCAGCTATGAAATTTTAAATTGTAAAGTCAACATATTAGCTAGTGTCTGGTACCCATGTGTTCATCCTCAATTAAACTAAAATTGTTGTTCTTGTTGAATTTTGAATGAAACTCAGAGAAAAAAAATACCTAACGAACGAGAGGATTATTTTACAAGACCAGCATTTTTATAGTACGAAAAGAACATTTGCATAATGAACAACAATTCCATTTTACATTATGGATAGATTGCTTAAATGAAACCCAATTGAGGGGAAAAGCCAAGCTCTACTTTTATAATCAATGTAATTTGCAGTCATTTTATTTTGTTATGTTTGCAGAACCCTGAGTTGGATTATTCATGAGGCTAACTGAGGATTTTCTCATCTCGTTTCGAGCCTGCATTTTTTAATGAATTAACATAGGATTTAAGTACTCGAAATTCTTAAATGTTCTTCTTGCGATAAGGAAACCTTGCAGTTTCGAAAAATATTAACTAAAATAAACTTTAGGTGAAAATTATATAAGCTTTTGAGAGGGAATGGCTTATGACTGTCAGAAATAACACAAACAGAAAATAGGTACTCTAATTAAATTGAAATAAGGCGATGATGTTTGGGTTTGGTAAGGACAACCCAGATATTGTGGTTTTATAACCACATAAATGTCATCCTTTGAAGAAAGTATGTCTGAACTTTGACGAGGAACCTAATGAAGACTATTAAGGACATACATAATAATCCTTTCGTAGTTTTCGTCGGTCGTTTCACCACACCTTATACACACGAGACACGACCCTTACAAAGAGTATATTCTGTATTTATGAATTAAAAGCGCGACTTTAAGTAAAACGAATCTGCTTTTTTCTAAAAGGGTCTTTTAATAACAAGTCAGAAAGATCTTAAATATTTACAGTGCTGAGAAATAATAGACATTTAATTTAATGTAATAGAAGTGAATAAAGTTTTCGGTCCACGCGATTCGAACTTGAATCACTTCAGTTAAATGCCAGCCCTAGTTGAGTTTGAACGCCATTTAAAGTCTTAAAGTTTTTTATGCACTCATCTGAAATACACATAAGACCTTTGTCATGAATCGATTAACATGTGTTGATAGTTCAGTTCTCACCTGCTCAGGCGCGGATCCAGAATTTTTTTCTGGAGGGGGTCACAGGATAGAAAAAAATTTAAAAAAAAGAAAAATACCAAGAATAACCAAATAAACAAAGCAAACCAAATTTCTTCAATTAATAAAACAAAAATCATTGCATTAATATATAAATTTATTGTGTATATACAATTATTAACTGTTTAGGGATATAAAAAATGTAGGTAGGTACTCTCAAAACTAACAGCCCGATTCTGAGAACCTTCACTGACAGCTCACAAGTCACAAGTTGAGGTGAAATGATTTTTGTGACTTTTGTGACCTGCCTCAGACCAGGTAACAAGAAACATATTGCTGTTATTTTGAAATTTCGATTTGAGGTTCCCATATCTGTAAATGAAGAAAAATGGAAGTTGAATTTTTACTTTTTCATCTTTTTGATGAACTTTCATCCGCAAAAAAAAAGTAAGATTTTTATGAAAATAATACATGCATGTATGCTTTAACTTATAATAAATAAAAAAAGATTGTAGCGCCATTTTGATTGTAGATCCATTTGCTATCCAGGAATTTTTTTACAATATGACTGGTCATTTACTGCTAAGAAAAATATATTTTACCTTGCATTTTTTAGTTTCAAGGAGTTTTTTCACTTCTTCAGAAAGTGATATAATAAATTATTTGATTTCAACTAGACAGTTTGTAAAAACACGCAAACTCTTGCAGTTAACTTGTAGACATTGTCATTTTGACAGCTTGATTTCCAATCTCCCTTTTGACTCATCTGTGGTTCAAACAACAATAATTTTATTCACCATGCTGAGTTGAATATTGTTGTCAGTTCTCTTGTGACTGTTATTTCAGAATTCCTTTTTGTAATTGAGTCACAACTAT
This sequence comes from Sphaerophoria rueppellii, assembly GCA_920937365.1. Lineage (NCBI taxonomy): Eukaryota > Metazoa > Arthropoda > Insecta > Diptera > Syrphidae > Sphaerophoria > Sphaerophoria rueppellii. The sequence continues at coordinate 48,681,805 of CAKKXW010000001.1, forward strand.
CCTCAAAAGAAATCAGTCACGAGCGCGTGTGACTTGTGACTCGTCACAACTGCAGAATCGGGCGGTAAGAAACATCTTAGCCAATAAATATTTTAATTATGAATTTTCTTCTGAAACGTTTTCTTGTCTTTTATGGTAGCGTGGATAACTTCACAGTTTGCAATCAAAACATTGAAAGAACAACAGTCCATTGTTGATTTCAGTGTCGTTGGAATCAAGATAGTTTTTATTGAATTTTGCAATAAAAAAGGAAGGTAACAAAATTAAAACCAGAAAATAAACAGCAAAATAAAGAAGATAAAACAAGGATTCATTTGACGGATGCTTCAATGCTTGATTACCGTACCCGATCACAGCAAATCAAATAAGTTTTAATTGAGGTGATGTTTTTTTCATATAGACACCCCTAACCCCTATCGCAGAGTTCCTGCCGAACGTAGAGCTCCGCTATACGAATACGAAAAAATTATAATCATAAGTCCCGAACGAAATCAAAAGAGGCACTGTCAAATACAAATCAATTATTCTGACTTTCGGAATCAGCTTACTACTTTAAAACTTGAAACTCAAAAAAAAATTAAATTTCTACGACGTGCATTCAGATTAAATTTTAGGGTTTTTTTTTTTATTAAAGAGGAATTTGATAGCAATTTTTCTGTATTTCTGTATTTATTCGGCGCAGTCACCATTTACAACATCATAATTTTTTTGATTTTTCGGATCTGCAACATGTACAAAATAATTAACTAAAAAAAAAAAAAACAGTGAATTGGATGCCATTTGTTGGCATTTCCAGCCCAACCATTTTACATACAGCTTATTCTATGAAGGTCCAAAAAATTGTTTTTTTTTTCTCTTTCTAAAAAAAAAAATATTTGTATCTTCCCATAAAAAGTATATTAATGAGGACTGAACTATTTACACAGTTGTTTATAAAGGAAAATTAACATGAATATGTGGCTAAAAAAGTTTTTTTTTTAATGTCTCAAAAAGATTACCACTTTTATTTGTTTTACAGTTTTTTCAATATTTTCCATTGGTCGTGTGGATTGGTTCTACAGTTAAAAATTCTGGTACTAGAATTTTTTTCAGAGGGTTTCTAAGTTAATTGTGGTCATTTGGTTATTTCCCGGTTCTTAAGTTAGCAAAAACTAGGTTTTGTTTGGTTGTTTTTTTTTTTCTACTTGCAAAGTATCGATTAAGCTCTATTTTTTCAAATGCGGCCTATTTGGGGGGGTAATGACCCCCGTGACCCCCCCCCCCTTGAATCCGCGCTTGCACCTGCTGCTCTAAACATTGCAGGTTCGTCGTGGTTTTTTTCTTCTTAGTTTCTTTTTTTTTTTTTTTAGATGTTTGTATTACATTTAGCCATTATTTTTATGAAAACGTAAGCTTTTGTTTGGCATACTAGAAAACATAATTTTCTGTAGTTAATAATAATTAGTTTTTAATGTTTATATTCATTTAATAAGGATTTTGCAATTAAAATTAAATTAATTTTGAAATTTATTGAAGAAAATAGACCGAAGGACTATGTAAATATTTCCCGAGAAAATGTTTGGTTTCGTATGTTTACCCATTTACCTATACAATTTCTTTCACAATGAGAGAATTAGAGTCGGATAAACGAGTCCTCCTCGAGCATGTTTATGTTTTTTAAATTTAGGGGCGATTATCTCTGGTAGTAAATTGAATTGATTGGAAAATAGTGATAAAAAATCCATTTTATTTTTAAAGAACTATCCATCGATATGCAACACATTTACAATGCACGATTTTTTTTTTTTAATTGGTTGAAAGTATGACCTGCCCCACATCTTAACATATTTTTCCAGTTTTACTTCAAAAACTAAAGAGCAGAACTCAAAGCACACCTACTTTAAAAATGTTAATCAATAGTCGTTTGTTATGTTAGCGAGTAATGGAAATGATTTTGACCTACCGACAAACAGACAGACGGAAATAACTAAATTATAAGTGTTTCATTTCTGCTATTTTAGCAACGTTAATGTAAGAAAAACACACTTTTAAGTCTGTCTATTGCCTCCAAGCGGCTACTGGATATCATAAGTCGACTTAAGATCACTGTTTACAGGCTAATCAGCTAGCAGGCATTTTTCCTTCTACATTATCTATAAGCTCAAAAAGAGTTCTCACGGGTATGTCATATGGTTTGTTGTTTTTTTTTAGCATTTGCATGGCATTTCTAACTCTTTTGTATTGAACGGGCTCGAACTTAGACTGATGGATTCTGTCTTCATTTCTTTCCTGCTTATTAAATAAAATCCGTGTATGGAAGCTGAAATTCTAGTTCGTTTGACTCAATTTCGTGCTTTCGAAGAGTGTCTGAATCTGTCCCAGAACCCTCTAGCCTATTTTTCTGCTATATTTTCTTCTTCCTTTGTTTTCCGATGCAGCTTTAGCATACCTAAGTGAACTTTACGTTTCAGTCTCCAACTTCTGATGTCGGAACACTGATACCACAGGCTGTTGCAATCCCAGTAAATTACTTACAACGAATTTGCCTATAAATACTTTCACTTTAGATCTGATAACGTTCGTAAGAACTTGTTAGGGTTCCGTACACAGAGGTATTTCAGCGCTGGTGTTGTTGTCTGAGTTGATAGCGGACCCCAGGTAGACAAAGTCCTTAACTACCTCGAAGTTAAATCTGTTTATGTTGACGTTGGCTCCAAGACGTCAATGTTGGTTGTCCTTTCTTGTCGACAGCATTAACTTGGTCTTGCCCTCGTTAACCTCTAGACCCATCTTCCTGGCCTCCGTCTTAAGGCTCTCACACGCTCCACTGACATCACGCTATGTTCTTCCAATTATATCAATGTCGTCTGCGTATCCTAGTATCTGGACAGACTTTTGAAATATTGTACCTCTGGTGTTGACATTGGAGCTTTGTACAATCTTTTCAAGAATGATGTTGAAGAAATTGTATGACAACGCATCGCCTTGTCTGAAACCTTTTTTGAAATCAAAAGCGTCCGTTAGGTTTTTTCCGACCATGATGCAACAGCGTGAAGTTTCCATTGTCATCTTACACAGATGGATGAGTTTTTCTGGGATGCCAAAACTATACATTGCTCTATATAGTTGGTCTCTATAGACGCTGTCATACACGGCCTTGAAATCGATGAAAAGATGGTAGGTATCGATTTGAAGTTCCTGTCTTCTCCAAGATCTGCCGTAGGGTGAATATTTGATCGATGGTGGACTTTCCGGGTCTGAAGCCACACTGATAAGGACCTACCAGGTTGTTGACGAAAGGCTTTCAAACGTTCACACAGCACGGCAGACAAGATCTTACAGGCGATGTTAAGGAGACTTATACCTCTGTAGTTGGTGCAGTTCAGGGAATCTCCTTTTTTGAGGATCGGGCATACGATGCTGAGGTTCCATTCATCGGGCATGCTTTCCTCCGACCAAATTTTGCAGATGAGCTGGTGCATGCTCCTAACCAAATCATCTCCGGCTGCTTTGTACAGTTCGGCGGCTAGGACTAGCCCGTCTGCTCCAGCGGCTTTGTTCAACTTTAGTTTAGATATCGCTATCTTCACTTCGTCAATATCGGGTGGGTGAAATTGTTGGCCTTCTGCACCCAAATTGAATGGTTCTGTATTGCTGACGGAGTTTTGGTCGTCATCGCCATTATAAAGCTTGGAAAAGTTGTCTTTCCATATCCTCAGCACTGACTGCGGTTCTGCTACGATGTTCTCATGATGGTCTCTACAGGCTTAAGTTCGGGGTGTATAAGCCCTATGGAGGTTTGTTTCACCTTTTTGTAGAACTTTCGAACCTCGTCCCTGTTGTGACATCCCTCTATCTCCTCGATCGCGCTCTTCTCATGCTCCCTTTTTTCTTTCTGAGAAGTTTATGCTCCCGTCTCCTTTTCTGATAGTAGAGCTCACGCGCTGCTCGTGTCCTTCTCTGCAGCGGCGCTTTGTATGCCTTTTGTTTGGCTGCATGTGCTCGTCGGCACTCATCGTCAAACCAGGGGTTTCGTTGTGGTGGCCGTGTAAAACCTAGCACTTCAGAGACGGCATCTCTGATGGCTGCTTGGCAGTTTTGCCACTGGTTCTCTACATTTTGTAGAGGAGATTTTAGGAGACAAGATCGGAAAAGGATCTAGCAATCTCTTGTGATTGTAGCCGCTTGACGTGAGCGCAGATGAGGCTGATGTTGGTGAATTAAGCCTTGATACGGATTGTCGTAATGTGCTCATTTACTAAGTTGAAACTCCAAACCTTCCTCCTGAGTCAAGTCCCAACTACAAATCCACATCCAAATAGACGCTGATTTTGTTCCCGGTAGCAGTCGCCGTAGTAAATGTCGCAGTTGTTCATCTTACGTAGGCCCGGACCATCCCATCGCATTTCTTGGATGGCAGTTATATCTGCTTTATAGCAGTCAAGGGTTTCCGCTAGTTTTTCGGCTGCACGTGGCCTGTTAAGGGACCCTACATTCCACGTGCAAAATCGAAATTCGTTGTCCTTAAATCATTTGCGTGGGTCGTGATCATTAATTTCATCCGTATCCGAGGCCTGTTGGTGTTTCGGAACTAGCACTTCTTTATGTGGCCGGGCAGTAACCCCGACGCACGACCCCAACCTGCAGGGCCAGGTCTTTAGTTTAACTCTAAGACGAAGAGCCGGCCACACCGCTCTTTGTAGGCCTGGGCTGCGAATATGTCGTAGTAGCCCTATAAGGTGTTCACTAAGTAGTTCATCCTGACTGGAACTGTAGACGCCACCGTTGATTCCATCTTGGGAGTTCTTCCGCTGCCGCCTGTTGAAAAGGAGACATGCCTTAGTGGACGCATACCTCCTCCCCCTCTCTCTTTGCTGCCGCCAACAACTTCCCACTGGGGTTGGAACCCAATCTTCGGTCGAAGGTACTGGGCACCCGATGTTCACCACGGGGAGGTGGAGAGTAGGAGTTGATAGACAGAGGTTTCAGTGGACGCTTGTGTCCACTTGAATGCACGTATCTACCCTTCGAACATCGCCTCTTGAATTAGCAAATTGTAATTTTTGATTTTTTTCCTTTCCATAACCCAAAGACCTACGATTGTACCAAAATTCAAGATTCTGCTATTTTTAGAAGTTTTTCATAATTTTGATGTTCAGTCAGTCAGTTATTTTCGTTTGTTTTAAACAAATACCTTACTGTTTTAAATTTTGTTTATTTTTATTACTTCTTACTGCCTTTAAGCCTTTTTTTTTCAATTTAAGAATGAAGCGAAAGTAATATTGATCTTTTGCATGTTTTCCTGCTTTTTCTTGTCATGCATTTCAGGTGAACAAATTCACACTTAGTAATCCCAATGAAACTTTAACTTGGTGTGGCTTTCGGAGCGTAAACTAACATATTCTATGCAAACCAAATGGCCTACGCCCACAATAACCCTTCAAGACAAAAAAGGACAATCGAAACAATAGCCGGAGCGTATCAAATTTGTCAGGGTGACAAAAAGACATTTTAAACTTTTAATTGGTGTGTAGCTATCGAAGGCTTACCTTTTCCTAACCCTTAACCTCATTCCTTTTTTCATGTGTGTTCGAAGCAAAATTCAAAAAGTGCTAACCTTTTTAAAAAAAAAGCACACTCAAGATAATTTGGGTAAGAACATTTTGTAATTTTGTTGGGCCTTCTCGAAACTGTATTTATCAAATGAACATCCTAATATTCGAAATTGGAAAACATTTTTTCATACACCCCATAAGTCCGTGTCTATATAAATGGTTTTCTAGGGTCAACCTTAAGAAGATTGAACAATGTTTTTCCTGTATTTAAGTCCTGAGCTTCTCTTTTCCATGCTAAAACATTTTTTACAATTATTTATACCGGCAATAAACTAGTGAATGCTGTTGCTGTTGGTAAATTTTGAAATCGATCAGCTTAGCTTCACAGAGAATATTATACGAAAGTTGAAACCCTTTAACATCAGAATGTTTTGTTTTTTTTTTCTTATTTTACCGGAAGAAAGAAATAATAAAGAAAATTGTATTTACTGAACTACTTCAAGTTGTCTTTATGAAATTTCTCTAACTTCAAACGTTCCTTGGCAACGGTTTTATTTCAAGTGTCTCGAAGTGGATAAGTCCAAGAACTCCTTCTGGCTCTTCATATTATTCCTCCTTTTTTAAAGTTAAAAAAAATCTAGTCCAAGTTGTCTAAGTGGAGAGTAGAGCAAAATTTGTGTGAACTTTGGTAAAAGGCAAGAAAGTTGTTCCTTTTTTACCTTTTACTTGTCGAGTGGCCTTCAGTTGTACCAGGTGATTGTCAGTCATTATAATGGTGGAAAAATAAAGTTTTTGATACTTTTTCTGTTGTCATAGTGTGCGGGGTTGACTTTTTTTCAATAAACTTACAGGCATCAGTGCATAAAATTAATCTGAAGGCTATGATTTTGAGTACCATCTATTTTGCACTGGATAAAGTTTCAATTGGGGTTTTCTTTCAAAGACAATATCAACACTTTACAAAAAAATATTTTGTAAATGGATATTATTTTGAACTTTGATATTTAATACATGATCAAGTACTTTACTTGAAAGGAATATTTGAAATTATGAAAACATGAAATAACAGAATTTTTAGTAAGAAATACATGACTAGACAAAAGATTTCTTGAATTTTATAAAGCCAGATAGTTAAGGAGTTTCATTTTTACAAATTCAGAAATAATATTTGTTGCAAGGAAATGAAATTACTTACATTTCATTCTTACATTTTAGATTCCTTAACCTAAATGGCTTTCTAGATGTTGGCTCACCCTGAGGGACCATTGTGATAGCACTAAAAAGGGCTCTGAATCTAATCAAACCATTTTGTACTATTTATGAAATTTGACGGACATCTTTCGTCGATCGTATTATCGAAGAAGGGGTTACAGAGTTACGTGTTTTTTCTGTTGGAGAGTTCTACAAATTTCTCTGTACGAGTAGGTGTTAGACTATTTCTTCTTCCTCCTCGTCCATGAAGTCATTCAATTGTGGAGCTTATATTTTGTCTGCCCAACGAAAATCAAGCATTTTGATTAAGATCAAAGCTTGGCCATATTTGTTTTGTTGCTAGGAAAAAAGTACCCTGTGACCATCTTGCATTTATTGATTCTAGATTCTAGAGCATACTGCAACTGTTTGAAAAGAAGTTTGTATGGAGTAGGTGGTGTTCCTATTTTGTGTTTATCTAACAGGAGGTAGAAGTGTCCCGTTTTCGACGAGCTCATCAGCTTTGCAATTTCTCTGTGGCCCGGCATCCATTTGATGTGAATGTTAAGCAGTTCTGTCGGCTTATTCAAATTGCATTATAACTTTGTTTTTTATCTAAGATAAGATCTTAATATTTGGCTTGGTCGGAATAACTAAAAAAATAGAGTGGTGCGACCGCTTTTGAAGAGCAAAGGCCTAAGTGGCTTACTCTCATCAACAATTCTCTAGGTGCGCGAGAAGAATTGAGGGCACCTACAATTTAACGCCCATTCCGAACGGCTAAGTCGAGAAGCACTTTTTCATGGTAGATTGATAAAAAAAGATGAAATAAAAACTATGGGCATGAGTAGGGCTCGAACCGACGGCTTTCTGTTTAGCAGCCGACTCACCTAACCACTAAGCTCTGAGCGTCGGAATGGACACTGTGGGTGAATTATTTTGGAGAATTTTGTACCTTCTCGTAATGAGTACCTCCTAGTTCCCTATTATGTGGATAAACGTCAAAGCCACATTATTTTTCCCAAATTGTTAGCCTGTTTATTCAACGTCGAACTTCGATCTTATAAGATGACATTTACTACGATGTTCCATAGAATACTCGATAGGATACCACCTTGAGTGGTATCTACTGCTACCGATATGGTAGCAGTAAGACTTCTCATGTTGAAAGTTATCTTGCTTTTGAAGACTTTTGAAATCAATGAGTGATTTCTTTATTTGTAACTTGTCCATTGCAATTGTAATCGACTGACAGCTTACGTTGTTGAAAGCACCCTCGATATCTAGGAAAACTACAAGGTTTAATTTAAGGGAGTATTCAAGGCTACTCACTTGTGAATGGAGCACTGTTTCTACCTAATTTCCATAAAATAACGCATGTTGAGCTGCGGAAATAAAACATGGTTATTTGTTTTGTCTGAAGTAAATTTCAATCAATCCTTCCAGGTTTTTAATCAGGAAAGATGATAGGCTGATCGTAGGTCGTAGATCTCAAAGGTTATCGTTGAAGGGTTTTCCTGCTTTTGGTTTTGGTATGACGACCATTTTTGCCATTCTCCAGTCTTTGGGAATGTAATTCAACCTTAAACAGCTAGACAGAATGATCTCCAATAGTGGAATGATGCAGCTGGAAAGTTTTCAGCTATCTACCGCCTATTTCAGCTTTTCCCGCGTTATGAGATCTGAGATCAACTGTAACCTTTGTAATAAAGTGTGACTCAGATGTTGAGACGTTTAAAATGTAAGTTTAGAGCTACCCGGGAAGTTCGTGTATAATAAAAAAATTCAGAGATACTTCGTCTGCGGTAGTCCACGAGCTTTTTTTCAGTTTTTAAAGCACTGGGTACTGTGGGACTGTTTGAAAGAATTGTTCTCAGCCTTGAGGCTTTTGAAGTATATTATATCGTTACCGCTTCCCATCTAAATCGAAAATTATGGAACTGTGTCAAAAATGTTCATATGTAATTTAAATTTTATCTATCGATTGTTCCAAAGAAAAATACAAATGTCATCCTCAGGCCTCTTGATACATTCAAACATGATGTTTGCTTAACAAACGTTCCCTTCTTCTTCAGAAATTGTTCTTGTAATACACAATCAGAAACACGATGAAAATAGACTTACATACACAAATTTCTCAATAAGCCAACAATTTATTAAGATACCATCATAACACACTATTTGTTTCTACACCTAATTAATTCAAATTTGTTTTCGAACCAAAATTACATCTCAATGTACCTAAATATTGCAAAGCAGTGCAGACTTTAGTTTACTATCAAAATGTAAACGGATTACGGACAAAGACCAATTTGGTCTATAAAAATATAAACAACCTTTCACACGATGTCATTGTTTTTACTGAAACTTGGCTAAACAAATCTATTCTTGACTCAGAGCTTTTCGATGCATCTTACCAAATTTTTAGACGTGACCGTCATGATTCTGAAGACCACAATGTTGTGGGAGGAGGAATTCTTTGTGCGATCAAAGCATCACTCAATTGCTACTTAGTAGACGACTTTAGAGCCATAGATACTGAAACTCTATGTATAAAAATCAAGCTTAAACTCACTACGAAACTAGCGTGTTTCTTAAGGAGGAGGGTGTTGTAACACCAGAAGTTTTAGTACTGCCAGTGCAGATTTTTAAACCATTCTACGTAGCTTTTCGAGACTCAGTTCTTATCTAAACAAATCGGTTCAAAGTCATTTTTGTTACTGTAGCACACTTTCCAACAAATATAAAAATATCTGGTTTAACCAGAAACAGGCATTAGGCAAATGTAAAACTATCATTTGATTTCAGACGTGACGAAACGTTATAAATCC
>CAKKXW010000001.1:48736006-48753392 GCA_920937365.1 Sphaerophoria rueppellii
TTAGTTAACTCTTTTGTAGCCACTCTATAACCTAAGTCAATTTTGGCTGATTAATTATTCATAGTGGTGTTTCGGGCTTTAAATCTTTGTGACACGTTCCAGTCGTTAGTAATATTTTAAAGAACCCAAAAGGAGTTTGAGATATAAATAGATATATTTTATAATTAATTTTTTGTCTGCCTGTAAGAATTCTTGATAATTGTTTTTGACTGCAAAGTAAACAATAACATAAGTCCGACTCAAATATGGTATTGTGAAATGCTGCATTTATGGGTCTTCAAAATGATTTAAGTGACTCCAAATCAAAACTACGATAGCCCCATAAAAATATTTAATGTTTTCAAATGAAATCAAGAGCAATATTTGCTTTATGTTATGTAAACGTTGTGTTCCGGGGGAAAAAAGTGTTATCTTTTTGAGATTTAAAGTTCTTCTGCAATTTTGGTAATCACATCTTAGACAATCTAAGAGTTTGCATTAGAAAGCTTAAAAAAAATAACATTAGAACTGGTCTGGGCTTTTAAATGTCACATTATTGTTTTTTATTTATTAATTTTAATCACCTACAAGGTATGATATCTTGTGTGATATTGCAAGCCGTGAAAAATATTAAAGAGCTCAAAAGCAGACAGTTTAACGTTAGCAAGGTAATTATATAAACCGCAGCCCCAAAGTTTTTTTTTTTTTTTTTTATAATATGCACCCACTTAAGGGATTTTTTATACCCTTTTTATGCCAGAGACACAGTGAGTGCATTAGGAAGAAGGGAAGGGGTTGGAAAGGAGATGTCGGTGTACATTGGTCTTAAATTCTTGAACATTGTAGTGACTGGGAAAAACAGAGTGTGGAAGAGAGTTCCACATTCGCGTAGTACGGCTAAAGAATGATTCCCTATACTTAAGAGTACGTCCGAAGTTGGGCTCGAGGGTAAACTGATGGGCATTCCTAGAAGCGCGAGTATTACGGGCGAATTGTTTGAGCGGAGGAATGCAACTGGCTATTTCACTTGAGCAATTTCTGTAAAAGTAGCGATAAAACAAGGAGAGACACGCTACGTTACGACGGTGGTCTAAAGTGGTGAATGCGTCGGTGATCTCTCTATCACCAATCATTCTTACAGCTCTTTTTTGAATTCCATCCAAGAGGCTTAAGTAAGTAGTTGGAGCACCAGCTAAGTTGTTAAGAATAAAAAGGGAGGTGGTCAAAAGAACGAAATCTATACACGAAACGTGCAATGTTGATGATGTTGAATAAAAAATTGAGTCTATGAAATGTCACTGAGCCTAGGTCACTAAATACTACATAACAATAGAGTAGTACAGCAAATAAGAGGGTTTTAAAGGGTTTTTCAATAGGGACGCTACAAAAGTTTTCTTAAATAAAACAAAATTTTCGATATCAATGAAATTCTTTATCCCTGTGGATGGACATTTGATGCCATTATGTATGGTACTCGATTTGTTTTGCATGGCCACCACGGGCACGCCTGCAGAAGTCCAGACGGTTCAGCGTCTGGACTTCTGCAGGCGGTTTTCAAGCATAAATCGGCCGATACTGTTGCAATTTCACGTTCGATATTCGTACGAAGTTCATCAATCGTCGCTGGCTTGTTGGCATAAACCATAGATTTGACGTAGCCCCACAGGAAATAGTCTAACGGCGTTAAATCGCATGAACGAGGCGGCCAATTCACAGCTCCATTTCTGGAGATAATTCGCTCATCGAACTTCGTTCTCGGTAATTCGATTGTTTGGCCCGCTGTGTGACATGTGGCACCGTCCTGTTGAAACTACATATCGTCAAAGTCTATATCATCCAATTTATTCCAAAAATAATCGGTTAGCATTGAGCGGTAGCGATTCACAGTAACGTGCCGGTCTTGATCATCACTGAAGAAGTACGGCCCAATGACACCACCAGTGATTTTTTCGGGATGTAATGGTGCCTCGTAAAGCACATGTGAATTGCTGCCTGACCAATAACGCATATTTTGCTTATTGACGAAGCCATCCAGCCAGAAATGAGCCTCATCGCTGAAGATGATTTTTCGATGAAAATCCGGATCATTTTTAAGTTGTTGCTCAGCCCAATTCACGAACATACGACGCTTCTGGTGATGAAGCGGCTTCAGTTCTTGCGTCAATTTGATCTTGTAAGGATGTAAGCCAAGATCTTTTCACGAAATTCATCACAACGACGTCACAGAGATGCCCAACGCTTGAGAACGACGTGTGAGAGACTGATTTGGGTCTTCCGCAATTGATGCGCTAGCGGCAGCAATATTCTCGACAATACGGGCACTTCTTTGTCTCACTGGCACGGGAACATTTTGTACTGAGCCTGTGGATTCAAATTTTTCCACTAAACGCTCAATTGTTGATCTGGCAGGACGATTATGACGACCATAAATTGTACGTAGCGCTCTTAAAGTGTTGACCACTGACTCCGAATTTCGGTAGTAAATTTTAATAATTTCTACTTGTTTTTCGATCGTATATCTTTTTATGATAAAATGGCAAACCTAATTGAAGAGAAATGTCAAGAGAACGGGAAAAAATATGGCGTCGTTTGCTGTCCCTATTGGTCTACTTTTGTAGCGTTCCTATTGAAAAACCCTTTAGTAGATTTTTCAGCAACTTTATTTTCTGTAGGAAGAAGTGCTGAGTGATCCGATGATACCGTAAGCTTTAATTATTGAGCTGTTAATATGGTGGTTTCAGTAAAGATTACGATTGCATACCATACCTTTATTTCGTGCAGTATCCAGTATCGACATGAACAATGGTGTCTTTTTCGATATACAGAAGGCGTAAATTCGATGAGTCAAATATTGTATTTTATATAGATAGGCAACGTTTTGGATTTGATACCTTTTGATAGGGTTAAGATGAGGATCATTAATTCTAGACCAACGTTAAATACTAAGCACATCCTCATTCATCTGAGAGACTGCCTCATCTTTATCGCAAGTAGAATTCGTCAAATCAGAAGTTGCACATCGTCTGCATGCACATGATAAAAGCAATGTTAAACTGTCAGTTGTAGACTGTTGATCTATAGATTGAAAAGAAAATTGGTACAAGTATTGATCCTCGGGGTACACCGTGCGGGACAATTAAAAAGTTGGACGATTTTCCTTTTGCCACATCACATTTTTATCTAAAATCAAGTTGCTAGCTTCCGATGTAAGACCAAAACTAACAGTGCTCGTTTTAGGGATAGGAATTGTTATTATTAAGGGACAGTCTGCGCTTGGTATATGTAAATAAAATAAAATTAATAAAGCGCGACAGCTCTTGAAGAGCCAAGTATGTACCGACGTATTAATCTATAGACTATAGCACAACCCATCCCGTATTTACAAAGCGGAGAATTTACCAGTTGAGGAGCGATCAGCTCGAAAAAGTTCATAGCTTTGAACGTTATAAGAACTTTAACATTTCAGAACTTACAGACTCATATCTGAATGCAAAAAATAAATCATTGTTAAAATTTGTAAACAATTTTGGTGTGTTGCAAACAGTTCTACATGTCCCAGACGTAGAGAACTGGTCTTTCTGAAGTAATATTTTTAATGTTCCTAAATTATATTTTTTTTTTTTTACTGATTGAAATCAAGTGAGTTTATTAGAGCGGTCAATCCGAAGGTTTAAGGAGATTGAATAAAGTAAGTCCGCAGTTTCCAGTATGGCAGGTCTGGACACTTCCTACTTGCAACCTTAACAAATATGGAATTCCAGAACTCAGAATAAACTCAATAAACTCAACAACTTTTCCTCAAACCTGTTAACTCCACAAATTTGTGAGGTTAACAAGCTCTTTGGGGATGCTTCTTGGCATTATGACATTATATCCAATATCCTAGAGCTTGACCTTGCAACGCGCTAGGTTTGAAGATTAATAGCGTGTGTCGGGAAGAACTTAGTCTCCAGATTTTACGGGGTATTATGGGTTCAAAATTCTATACCTAAAGAAAATACGCCTCTGAGTCCGGTCCATTAGTTACTCCAGTACTGAGACATTGGAGCCCTCACCGATTTTTCTGAGATGACCATTTTTTGTTTCCTATTTCTCAGTTAGCCAATTCAATGTTACTGACATAATGAACAACAACAATAAGTAGGAAACTTAAATAATTTTAGTTGTGACTCATTGCAAGACGCAAGAATTGACTGTATGACAGAATACGGAAAAGGTCCCAAAATCTAAAACGCTTTTACACCACTTATTTTGACTTTCGAGGTTGTCAGCACAGTTTCACAGAATCAGTCTGATTTTCGAAGCTCACAGCTTTCGTTTACATAGCATTGGCATAATTCAATAGATTAAAAATAAATTGTAAAACATTGAGCAAAATTTAATTAAGCATTCTATGTTTATCTTCAAACAAACATTCATTTCACTTTAAGTAGCTTTAAAGCTTTGTTTAAAAAAAAAAAATTGAAATGATTGTTTTTCTATCTATTTTGCCCTCTCAAACATAAGAACAGAGAGGACATTGAACGCTTTTAAGTGTGTCGTTTTTATAAATTTCCACAACTCTCTTGAAGAACGTATATTTTCCGAAAGTCTTCTTTACTTGCCTACGGGGAATATCTCACATCCATCCTGGATTTTTGTTTATTTTTAAATTTTTATTACGGATGTGGCAGTGAGGCAAAGTGGGATGCGACGACGGGTAAAACAACAGTACGTCAAGAGCAGCCTTATGAGCAAGCATATCCGTGTTCATTCATTGATTTAATTTATTACTGTTTTTCTTTAAATTTTCATGAATAATGAATTCGAAGTTCAACTTCTGAGTTGAGTTTCCGACTTGACAGCTGTTTAATGGGTAAGATTGAATTGCATCCATAAAACCCTTTTCTTCGTAGAAATGCAGAGTATTTTTGGGGATTGTAGGATCTTCAGGATTTATTCAATTTGTAGTATGAGAAGGCTGAGAAATGAAAGAAGGAGGACATTTTCTTGTCCTACCTAGCACGTGTGCCTTAAAAGTCGAAACTTAAAAGACACTCACAATTTTTAGAAAAAATCAACTTCAAATGAAAATAGCAAAATGTTTAATTATATTGAAATTCAATACATTGTTGAAGTATTTGGTGTTTAGAAGGAAAAATATTGGATTTATTGCGTTTAAATTGAGACGTGTTTCAAAGTCTGATGCCAAGACGGATAAAGTTCAAGACAATAGCTCTAGCTCAGCACGTGTTTGCTTTTGTTTGTTTAATCGTTTTGAACAATAGATATGTATGCTGTATACCTACCTACCTCCCTGCCTACATATTAAGTGTTCATGATTTTTTTAATGGGATTGAAAATAAAGCAAACTGTACCCCAAAGTCAAATTGATGAGAAAGAAACAATCAAAGAAAGCTATATTTATTATAGTAATTATCTTTAAAAGGTTATCTAGCATTTATTAATTTCAATTCAATATGGACGCTTACACATCATCACAGCTATTGGTTGAGTTAAATAACTAAACCAACAGTTTCAACCGCGACTAAAACCTTAGCTTGAACATTCAAAAATGTCATTATTTTTCCACTGAATTTTCAATCCTCCTCTTGATGCAGTGTTGCCAGATTGGCTATTTATCCGGCAAAAATGGCCTGAAAAATAAAATTTGGGTGGAAAATGGGGGGAAAATAAATTTGGGGATTTATGTCAGGACATTTTGAATAACTATGGAAGATTTTAAATTTGGAATTTTTTTAGTTATCTTATCTATTACTCAGTCAAAAGTGTAAATGAAGGTTTTTATTTTCTTCCAGTACGAATGTGGGGGGATTTTGATTCGAGTTTGGGGGGAATTTGAAAAATCTGGCAACACTGTCTTGATGTATTATTTTGTGGTTCTCATAAAATGTTTTATTTTCTTAAAATTCTGTTTCGTCCTCTGTTTTCGCTTTGAGTGATTTGGTGGCAAGACTATGATCTCTCTGACTCAAATATGAATATTGTAGCAGCTCCTGTTTTAAAAAGCACTACTGTATCTTCACTTCCACCGAATTTTAAAATCAGTGTGGTCACCCTCGAAAAATAACCCGTGGTATGATGATGAGTGCGCGTTACTGAAATGCCAGGCGGAAAATGCACGTTTGCAGATGCTGCAATGGAAAACAAGGGCAGCAAGAGAAATGTACCGAACAAGAAGAAGAAATGAGAAAAGACCCTGCAAAGGAATAAAAGAGCATCCGCAGTTTCTCAACTCAAAGATCTAGGAGAGTCTCGAGCCAAGAACAACAAACGGCGTTTCTTTAAAAGGTCGAAGCAATAAGCTTCTGGTTTCAGAACTGGAACACCGGCTTTACGAAACAGTGAAGAATACCTAGTCACCGAAGTAAAATTTCGAGCAAAATGACGGAAGAGAAGCAAGATTAGTCAATGACGATCCAGTCCCAGACCCCAGCGAGGAAGAGGTAGAAAGAGCCATCCAATAGCTAAAAAATAACAAGTCCGTTGGGTCGGATGGCATATCTGCAAACTCTTTTCATATTGAGGATGTGTTTTGATGAACCGCACGCACCAGGTCATCAACAAACTGTGGGAGGAAGAATGCATGCCCACTGACTGGTCGATAAGCTCCATATGCCCCATCTTCAAAAAAGGCGATCCTATGTCATGCAAAAACTACCGTGGCATATCCCTGCTTAATGTTGCATACAAAATCCTTTCCAACGTACTGTTTGAGCGTCTTAAATCGTTCTGCAACACAATAATCGGCACGTATCAATGTGGCCTTAGGCCAGGCAGAACAACGGTAGACCAAATATTCACACTGAGGCAGATCCTGCAAAAGACCAACGACTCTCAAGTCGAAACCCACCATCTTTTCATCGCATCCAACGCCAAGAGCTTATGATGGCGATGTCTGAATCCAGAAAAAGTGACTATTTGGTGTGCGCTATGGTCGAAAGGCGTCATTGGTCCGAGATTATGCTACCAAGATCATGTGATTTAAATCCGAGTTTACCAATATTACTCAAGTTTTGGCCTACATACCGCCCGTTATAAGTGCTTAAAGATTATTTCTAAAGAATCGCATATGCTGCGAAAACTCCTGACGCAGCCATTTGAATGATATTGTTTTTCACACTCAATAACAAAATACAAACAACTTTATAATGAAATAACATTTTCACTGAAAATGAATCGTTTTGTGTGTTTTATTTTACTTTGCCTTATAGGCGGGGAGCCCTCATACAAGAAATTTCTGTCATCGCGCCCACTAAAATTTTAAATGAGGTATAAAAGATTAAGCCAAGACGAATAAGATTCGCTTGGTTGGCGTGAATTAAGTTTGCCGCAAAGGCCACGCATACCTGTTACAATGTGGTGCAAGACGGTGAAATGTCTCCATTATCACGGATTCCATCCTTGTTTCTTTCATTACACGAGTCCTTATGTAACATTTAGAAATACCTTGGTTTGCTTGCTTTTAAGCTGCCGAAAGTATCGCGCAAACCAGATTTTATTATGAACTAAAGCACTGTGTTTTATTATAAACTACAGTAATTTAGTTCCTGGGCTAGAAACCGAGAAATTAGTGTTACAATATACATAATTAAACGCCTAACACTATTTTTCTGGTACACTTTACGCGGCTTTTAAAAATCGAAAGGGCATAAATTAGCTACATATCAAACGAAAGCATTTTTTGTATTGTGACTGTATATTATGTATTAAAATATTCTGTAACAAATAAAAAACAAAAAAAATAGGTTGTTAAAAGAAAAACAATTGAAGCCTGAAGAATGAGAAAGAGCTAAGTGACATATTTTGAGTGGTGCAAATTTAGAAAAGGATCATAAAAAGCTTTAAAAAATAGAACTTTAGGTATAGCAAAACATTTTATTTAGGTAAATTCATTACAAAGTGTTGTTTTGGACAAGAAAAATGTACTTAGGCCATTTATGCATGAAGAATTATTTTAAATTTTTGTATGAAGGGGATAAGTAAATCTAGTAACCTTAAAAGATGAATAATATCCATGCTAAGTAAGAGGAGTATTCAATCAAAATTAGGTTAGGAAGAGCAGCCCAAGAAGGTGTATTGTGTCCTCTTTTATGGCTTTTGGTCATGAACAACATTCTTGTGAAACTCGAGAGTAGTGGAGTGAAAGCGGTTGCGTACGCCGATGATTCGGTCATTCTAGTTTCAGGAAAATTTCCAAGCTTGATCAGTGAAATCACTAATATGACTTTGAAGAAAGAAAGCAACTGGGCTGTGAGCTGTGGAAAAAAAAACAAGTTTATGTTTCTTACCTCCAAAACCAAACTACCACAATTCGCTCGTCCTCAGTTAAACGGTTAAACACTATAACATTGTTTTCCAGTGCTAAATATCTGGGCATAATTCTAGACACCAAATTAAACTGGAAGTTTAACATTGAAGAACGGGTGAGAAATGCGTGCGTTGCCCTCTTTGCCTGCAAAAAAACCTCCATTCAAAAAGGATTAAATGGACATACACAGCGGTTGTAAGACCAATACTTGTTCCGGTCTCAGCAAATCTTACATAGTAAACAAGCTTACAAAGCCACAAAGGTGCAGAGAAATTATTGTGTAGGGATTTCAGGGGCAATTAGGTTCTGTCCAACAGATGCACTAAACGTCATCCTGGACCTTCTTGCTCCCGGCTCACATCAAGAACCAACTGGGAAGAAGGCGATGTGACGAAAAACTTCGACACAATTATCTTCACGGATGGTTCGAAGATGTAATGCGGTGTTGGTGAAAGTTTCTTCTGTGAATCTCTTAAGATTTCAAAATCCTATAGACTTCCCGACTTTGCCAGTGTATTCCAGGCAGAATTGTTAGCTATAAAGGAAGCTTTATAGTCCTTAAAAATATTCAAAAGAACCAAAATCAAGCTACGTATACTAACAGATGGTCAGGCAGCTATTTAAGCCATTTATTCACCTTTATCATGCTCTTAATTGGTCCAGCAATGCAGAGAGTCCCTCAATGAACTTGACCTAAGCGTCACTTTAATCTGCAATTCTGCATACTGGGCCATAGGATCTATGAGGGAAATGAGAAGGCAGACTAGCTAGCTAGGCAAGGATCAGCCTTCTATAACTCATTGGCAGTGAGAGTATATGCTTCTCTTGGAGTTGTGAAGGGCAATATCCTGACCAATTACACATCAGAAGCAAACCATAGGTGGATTGTTACTACTTGCACGGAAACTGGCAAAATTGAGTATACCATATAACACTTTCTGCCGTAGCTTTGAGGATCAGGATGAAAATAAAACAGTCCAACACTTTCTCTTACCTTGGCTACCACTCCGCTGAAGTAGAGAGTTCTTCAATGGTATTGGTTCTGGAAGAACAGATTATTTTTTTTTGTGAGCAGTTAACACTTTTTTGGAAAAAAAATATACACTCAAAAATCGTTCTGGACTCATAAAAGTGTTAAGTGATTTTATCACCTTTATGCCGTGCAAAAGATAAAAAGAATAGTTTAGTTATTCCCTTTATCTAAGATTAACTTCGAAACTTATAGGACTAGATAAGTGCCAGTACGTACAAAACTTATGTTTTCGCTTGACGCTTTTATCTGCTGAAAAAAAAAGAAAAATTGTCACTTAACCCCTTCTCATTCTCAACGCTTCAATTGGTTATTTCAAATAACAGTGGTTTTAAACAGCTGTTGTGCGAAGAAATGTCATCATTCATTAAGAATTAATCCAAAACATTAAAGTGGGTTCAACTTTACCTGAACCTTCTTGAATGAAGAACAAACGCACTTGAATTTTGAGAGCTGGCAGTTGGGTCGACTAGACGAAAACAGAACAGTTATCGTTGAAAGTTTATCAGCAAAAACAGTTCTTTTTTCATCAAAGAAGTAGTTTCAAGAACAAAATGACTGGCACCATACCCAGGTTAAAAAAATTATATTGATGTGAAAATATGTATGTACACTACACATACATAGGTATGAAGCGATTTTATCAAATAAAAGTTTTTACAATTTTCTTCTAAAATAATCGTGTCAGAAGACACGTCTCCAAAATGGTGTTAGTTACAAAACAGCCGAAAGTAGTAATATTTAAGTATATCAGCAGCCAAACTTAATATATAAAACTCCAAGTCTCGTTTTAGCATTTAAAAAATATAACTTTTGTCATTTTTCTTCCTTCCATAAAACTTTAAGATAATTACATTCAAAATTTGTATATCTCTAATCCATGACAATGTCCTTTTATATTTTTTCTTTCTCATCAGAACTCTCTCAGACCAAACTCCATGAAATATACTTAGACGGCAATAAGGAAATTAAACTGAGTTGGATGGTGGACTGGTACAAACAGGAAGTCCTATTTCACGTACAAAATGCATTTAACCCCGAACATCGTTGGTTCTATTTGGGATTCTCGAAACGCGGCGATTTGGGGGATGCAGATATTTGCTTTTTTGAAAACCAAAACGGCTTCTTCAATGTCGTTACAGACACGTACACCAGTTCCGATGGACGTTTTGTCCACAAGGACTATCAGCAAGATTGCGAACTGTTCAAAATGGACGATGCGACACTGGCGTTCAAGAGAAAGTTTGACACTTGTGACCCTCTGGACTTTCGAATGCATGTACGTTCAATTTTGTTGTTTAAATCATTTTCCACCCTTCCTCCAGCCCTTAGCTTCATCATGAATGGGTCTAAATTAATGTCGTATTGCAATTCTATTTGACAGGAGGGAACAATGTACTTAATGTGGGCAAGAGGAATTATTAACTTAGCCATGGAAGACCACCAATTTGTATTTCCCAATGCTTCCAGACGGGAATCTGGCATTAAAATGATGCAGCTTCTCAGGGCCGATAAAATTATCATACCCGAGACGTAAGTAATTAAAACAACCACTGACTGCTTTGATGCTATATTTGTGTGTACATGTATTTTTATTTGATTTTTATTCTCAAAAGGGACTTAAAACAAGCTGTGATCCGGTTGAACAATATTGAAGTTCCCGCAAAGGAAACAACCTACTGGTGCCACATTCAGAAGCTGGACGACTTTCTACAAGTCAAACATCACATCGTTCAGTTCGAGCCGCTTATCACATCTTTCGATCTCGTTCACCACATGGAAGTCTTCCATTGTGCTACAGATCCGACAGTCGAAATTCCTCTATACAATGGAGATTGTGATAAACTACCAAAGAAGGCCAAAGTTTGCTCGAAGGTAATTGCCTTGTGGGCAATGGGGGCCAGTACATTTACGTATCCACCAGAAACTGGATTGCCTGTGGGTGGAGAGAACTACAATCCTTACATCCGACTGGAAGTACATTTCAATAATCCCGATCTGATAGAAGGTGTGTATGAGCGTGTGTGTGTGTGTGTGTGTAGACTGTAGAGTAGCAAATATAGATGTGACCTGTGTGGTCCATGTTGTTGAAGCGAATTTAACTTCGATTTGATTGCTCTGCAGGACGTATTGACAGCTCCGGGATGAGGTTGCATATGGTGTCCAATCTGAGACAATTTGATGCTGGTGTCATGGAACTTGGATTGGAGTACACAGATAAAATGGCTATTCCACCCGGTCAGGCGGGATTCCCTCTGAGTGGATATTGTATTGCCGAATGTACACGAGTGGTATGGAATATAGATTTTGTAGATTTTACTTGACGTCCATAATCCTCCTGCATAAGGGCTCTGTTTTGTAATTGTTATATTTTATTGTTGTTTTTGTTTGTGTTTGTTCCATATCCAACTACTGTAGGCATTACCAAATTCTGGAATAATCATTTTTGGATCACAACTGCACACACATCTTAGGGGTGTACGTATCCTGACGAGGCATTTTAGGAAGGAAGAAGAACTGAGAGAGGTGAATAGGGACGATTACTATTCCCATCATTTTCAAGAAATGCGCAATTTGAGATACAAGCCGAGGGTGCTACCGGTAATTAAAATTTCAAATTTGATTTTACTCATTTATTGATTAGACATATGAATCCAATTCATCAACACTTTCCTCTTTTTAAAGCTTTACTTTTATTTTATTTTAAGTTGAACAAATTGCACGTCATTATTTAAGAAATCATCATCATTTCAGAAGGAGAGAAAAACTTCCCCAAAAGGAAATTATGATTTTGACCATAAAACACATTTAAGTTGTTGAGGTACCTCACCTACTCTCATTTTTTCCACGTAATTGGAAAGCTGTCCAATTTATTTTAAGAATAACGAATTTCCAAGAAAAATATCATCATTCATGTTAGCAGCAGCACTACCTGCTGAACTACACCTTAAGCAAAACCATCAACATCAAGAAAAAAGAGAAAACAGCAAATGCACTATCTCAACTTAATGTAATGCCTTTTTGGTTAGGGTTCGGATGAAAGTAGTGCCAAAGAATTGATAAAAAAATATTGATGTATAATTTTTATTCGGCTTCATCTATTTATATCTATTGAAGAAGTCTTTGGAATGAATCATCTTACGAAATTTAAAACATTAACAGCCGTATTTATTAGATTCTCCTTATACACCTCTATACAGTATATTAACTATGCTATGAATAAGCTCTTATGTTACGTCGAATAAATTCTTATTTATAAAAACTTGTTCAATATAGCATAGTTATGTTAGATCTCTGTCAAATAAAAGTACCAAAACGATGATCTACTACATTCGACAGACATTTGAATTTCAAAAAATTATTATTTCCTGTCAACAGTTGATGTGTTTGAATAAAATTCGTTTCATATTTTTTTTAGAAAACTGATTTTTATTTCGAAATTCTTTTTCACAAATGCTCATTGGATAAAACCGTTTTTTATCAAGTTAAGGCCTTCGGGAGAGCGAATCTATGTCATTCACAAATTTCAAATTTCTTGACAGATTATAATAAAAATTAATAATTTTTGTTTTATTGACGTGTGATGTCTGACACAAACGTATAATAGTACCTTATAATAAGCTTTATACAACCCTAAGCGATTGTATAGCTTATTCAATCCCTATGTAGGGTAGCTAGAACTTTATAAATAAGGATTTTCCTTATACAGGCATAATAAGTCTTATAATAACTCTATGTTAGGTTTATAAATAAGGCTGTAAATCTTTAGTTCTGTATGGATTGAAAACATAGAATTATACTTGTTTGACCCTATTTATTTTCACGACCAGGTTTCTGCTTCCAATTTCTGCTGCATATTTTTCATCCAAAAATCGTCTCCAGGCAGCTCGGTCCCCAGATGTTGCCAGTTTTGAACTCCAAGTTATTTGAAGTCCTCGACCTCCGGTTTGCTCTACCTTATTCAAGACCTTCCTCTTCTGCCGGAACTTTGAATTCCATTCGCTCTTTATGACCCAGCCATCTTAGTTGTAGGGTCTGTAGCACAATGGGGAGTGGAATGATGAAGGTTGAAATTATACACGCTTAAATCCAAAATAGTTAGTCTACCAAGCTCAAACTCAAACTCAAACTTTTTATTTCGCTTTTTTATTTTAAAATCAAAATATTTTTGTATATTAAATAAAACATTTATTTCAGTAAAAGTAAGATAGTAAACAAATTACTTCAAAATGGTCAATAGTCGTGTAACAGAAAAAGTACAGCAAATAAAAATACAAATATACACACCAGTAAGCAAAATAATTGGTCTTTAAGATTTAAGAGAGTTTTACCACTGAATAAAATCACCTTTTCGCTTGATCACTGCATGAATACGCCTAGGCATAGTGTCTACTAATTTCTGATATTCTTCAGAAGAAAATGAATGATATCTGCAAGTTTAGTTTTAAGGTCTTGAAGATTTTCTGCCGGATGTTTTCTTAATTTTTGTGTCATTTTGTGTCAAATCGTTTCAATAGTCGAAAGGTTTGGGCTGTTGGAAGGCCACTCTAATAAAGGAATGGCTTCAGAAAACAACCAAGACATCGAAGACCTAGCCTTATGGCAAGAATCACCTTCCTGCTGAAAGATGTAACTTCCTTAAGGAGATTGAAGTTGAGGTATGGATTGAAAAAGTTGTTCTTTGGTATATTTTGATATTTTCAGCACTAATTGTACCACAACAAAAAATAATCTTCCAACACCTGCTCCTGACATGCATCCCCATACCATTACTTCTTTCGAATTTCGTATCACACGTTTGCGTTCATCATCAAAACAAACCTCAAATCGGGACTTGTCACTCCAAATAACTGTTCGCCATTGATTCAAAGTCCAGTTTCTATGACTTTTTGCCCGCTCGAGTCTTTTCTTATGCCTCGGCGTCAAAAATGGTTTTTCTTTTGCCTGAAATTAACGAAAATCTTCAACTTTTGATAAGTTAAAAACGGTAATTTCTATACAAACCTTGTAAAAACTGTAGTCCAGTTTTTTCATTGTCCTTTTACATGTGGTTACACAACACAATACCGATTCTAGATATTTTAACTGCTAAACAAAGCCTTGGTAGTGTCCGTAGCTTAGTGGTTAGGTGTGTTGGCTGCTAAGCAGAACGTCGTGGGTTCGAATCCTAATCGCACCCATAGTTCTTATTTCATCTTTCACGGGCACTGCCTCTTGCGAACAACTGACAAAACTTCCAAGAGTATCATCTGTCATGAGGAAGTGCTTCTCAACTTTGCCGTTCGGAATCGGCGTTAAATTGTAGGTCCGCGTATTGTCGCGCCACTCAATTTATTTATAAACAAAGCCTTAGGCGGTTTTCCTTCAGTTTTGATCATGGATAAGGCTCATTTTTGTTTGTTTCGTCTAGTTCCTTTTTACAACTGAAACTGAAGAGAGCTCTCGAATCTTCATATGACCGTGAAGTGATCAATTTCCTTTGAAGATGATTACCTGTTTTACAATACCCAATTTTTCAATGTGACTCATTTTTCCATGGTAGAGGTTCATTGATTTCTTAAGTGGCCATTATCTTTGCAACTGCTTACTCTATGGATACAATTGCAAAGTATTAGACTCCTATAACTATCGTCTTCGCGTGATGTTTTGTTGTTTTTTTTTATGTAGGAGTACCTTAACATAATCACGAGCTGTACTTTAGAATTACAACGTGTCATGTGCCACTCCAGGCATCGCTTATGTACCTGGTCCTGTTTTGTACCGCTCAAATTCTCTCTTGACTTGAAGAAGTTTGATATGGAGTAATGGGAACTACATTCCGAAATCCAATTTGGTCCAGTTTTAATAGCCAAAAGCCGTCATTGTATAATGAAAAGATTCTGAAAGCGTAATTTTGGTGATAACCAAACGAGTGTCACGAAACATCGCACTTGATATTTTGATTGGGTACGATTAGGAACACATACCTATCATTGTTCAGATACAAGGACCAGTAAGAAATCAGCAAGGAGTGTCCAGTTAAACACCGCCCCACCGGTGCCGAACGAAATGGTAATGGCATATTTTTGACAAAACTACTGAATATACTGAGTTATACAAAAATTGATTTCAGGCTATCGGCTTCTAAGCCTGAGAATAAAATTCAATCCGAACCCTATACTCAATAAGTCTATACCTACATTATTGTGTTTTTCCTTTGAGGAATTGAAAGTTTCTCTTTTTCGATAAGAAAAATTTGCTGTGCATTTATTTCACTTTCTTGATTTACTTTTCTTTTTTATTCATGCTCGTCCTTCAATTTTTCTACTGAAAATGATTTTTCAATTTGAAATTTCCATTTCTTGTTTGTTCTCATGTTAACCCTCCAGGGAGATGCATTGGTAACAACTTGCTACTACAATACAATCGGTTACGATAATGCAACTCTAGGTGGATTCTCCATTAGCGACGAAATGTGCGTCAACTACATTCACTACTATCCGGCCACAGAATTGGAAGTCTGCAAAAGCTCTGTCTCCGAAGAGACCCTGGAGAATTACTTTATCTACATGAAAAAGTACGTAGCTCAATCTCATGGTTAGGAAAGAAATTTTTATGTGCAATGCATCTTGCATCTAGAGAAAAGTGAAGGAGTATAGAGTATATCAATCTACATTTTGAAGCTATTCCTTCTTTTTCCACAGGACTGTGCTTGTTTTTCCTCAAATAAAGTGATGTTTTTTTTCTGTTTTATTTATTCAGAAAAGAGCATGAGAAAGCTGTAAATTTGTATGGAGCACGTTCGAAAAATTATCTCAGCATTGAGTGGACTCAGCCTCGCGTTGATCAATTATACACAATGTATGTCCAGGAGCCTCTATCTATGCAGTGTAATAAATCCGATGGAAAACGATTCGAGGGCTATAAATGGGAAGGTGCAGCGATTACTCCTGTGGAAATTCAAGTGCCAATACATCGGAAGAACTGTCAAAATTACAATCCATTCTGGATGAAACCATTGGACGAAGGAGCGTGTGACTTGTTGGGCGAGTGTATTTATTAGGATGTTGCAAACGCTGACAATATTATGGAGCAGTGCGAAAGGACTTGTTCTTGTCAGCCATGCAGTTTTAGGTGTACATAAATATTTATATAAGTAATATATATTATATTGACAGGTTTTTGGTTTTTATTTTTATTGGAAATTTTTAGACGACATTTATAAAATTATTATGAAAGGGAAAGTAATTAAATAAATTGACTCTGATACCAGCTATATGTCAAATATAGATATACAAATACACATACAAACGTAGAGGATGTTGTTTTTTTATTTCTGCAGGATATTTTGAGATTAAGGCCATTAAGTGGGTGGAGCGGGCACAGGAAGTAAAGTATTAAGGGCCGAGCTGCACAATCAATTTGAATAAAATCTGTGGAAGCTGTAGTTTGTATTTTGAAAAATAATTTAGTTGAGCATGAGAACACGTTTTAAGTGTAACATGGATGGGCAGACTAGCCATTAAAATTGGTGAAGTGGATTTAAAATGAGTGTTATATTAAAGGTTGAGTGTGCAGTTTTAACGTAACTTAACAGAGTTGCCACGGTTTTGCAAGAACCGACGGGTATTACAATCATATTAGATTCGCTTACTTTTGCCAATATCAAATTTGCGAAGAATGTTTTCCAAATGAATCCTGGTTGTAGATGCAATTGCCAACTGAAAGTATAAACTAAATGCAAACCCAAAACTGTACATTTATTGTTTTAAAGTATTCAGACTTCAAACCTGCAAAACTGTGGTCCGTTTTTGTTTGATCACATAATTCATAAATGATATATGTATGTAATTGCGAATTGTAGTGTGATTAATTGTTGTTGTTTTTCATAAGATAAAAAAAAATATGCTATGAAGAGGTAAGTTTCAACTAAATCAACAATTATGTCGGCTTAAGGATCTGTAATTCAGATAGGGGACCACTCGTCCCGATTGGGGTACTCAAGAGGAAGATAGACCTTAAATCAAAAGAGATAATCAATAACTCCTGGAAATCCAGGGACGATTGCGTAATCTCTAGAAGTTTAT
>CAKKXW010000001.1:48753892-48765791 GCA_920937365.1 Sphaerophoria rueppellii
TTTCGCTTATTGAATAAATAAACTTATCTCTGTTATGAGCGTTTCACCCTCTTCCAAATACAATTCGTTGCTTGATAAATTCAGAAAATCGATATATTTTTGATTTTATCTTGAACAAATAAATAAAAACAAATGATTTTTTTTTTCACACGATTGGCTTCTGTCACTTTGGGCCCAGGAAAAAAATTTACCCACGGTTGAGGTGAACTTTGTTTTTTTTTTTCTTTCTAAATGTTTCACGGACACGAAAAGAAGAGAGGATGTGAGAGTTCACCTCAGAGGAGATTTGCGGGTGTTTTCGGAAAGGGACGAAGAAAGTCGGGACTCTAGGTAATATATGTCCTCTATGGTGACAGTAATGAGTAATATGTGTACAGCGGTTCAGCATGCACAGGGAGGGACATGAATACTTCTTTGAGAAATATGTAGATGGCAGGGCCATAGGTAGATAGGTCTTGTCTAATCCTTCGCTTACATCAATAAGAAACGAGATTTGGAGATGAGCATTTAAAATATTAAAATAAAACTCACTTGTTAACGTTTCACGCAAAGAGACTTGATTTACTCTTTTTATCTGTGTTCGGACAAGTCTCATAAAAAAAGGTAATTTTCCTTACCTACCTACCTCTAACTTCGAAGTGAAGATTATCCATTTCATTGATTCACGGCTCAGAATTCATCCTCATTTGTATAAGGCCGTGTCCGAATTGGGTTTAAACTTGACGTTTGGTTAAATTTTGACATTTCGCATTGAATGAAATGTGTTAAAAATTAGACTAGCTGTGGAGCAGGTTAAAATATGACAGTCGTGGTTAAAAATTCATCAATTTTTAACCACAATTCATCGAATTCGGACACGGCCTAACTATCACTTAGGCCTGCTTTAGACGATGCTACCTTTGTGTTTGTGTATATATTTGGGGAGTAGTCTCAAGATGGAAAACGATGGTGGTGCCGTCTTTAGAATTTTCACAGAAGCAGTTATTTTTATATAAGTTTGTATTGTGTGTTCTCTGCTTGGTTTGGCAGAAGATCTGTCTCGTAATTAAGGTGGAAATCAAGTATCAGTCATCAAGGTCAGTTCTGATTTTCATGATTTTTTCCACCTGAATCGCGGTATTCCTCTCCTCTCACCATCACCTAAATCGTCAATGTTTGCATACACAAAACACAACAAAAGAACTGCCACCGAATTCCACCTTTCACAAATATGAACATATTTATGAATGTACTGGTATATATGCACTTCTAAACATCCAGATGACCAGAGTTACCATTAGGACCCTTTTTCGATAAGATGACTCATATGTTTTTTTTTTTTATTTGGCTCATTTTTTCGGCAGTTGGGACTAGTTTAAAATTCAAACTGCGGTAAATCACCAACCCATTTATCCAGAATGAGTTCCTACTATCTAGTATGGAAAGTTCACAAGTGTTTAAAGGGAAACCATCCCAATAAGCAATGAACAATAAATAGGCTCACAGGTCACAAATATAATCGGATGGATGATCGGGCGAAAAACTGTATTGTTTTTGTTGGGAGTACATATGTAGTTGGACCATTGAATAAGAAGTACAGGGAGCGGTGTTAGCTACATGTACAGTGTACGTGAGTGAAGCAACAAAAATGTCTGATGATGTCCATTTTTGGGGTATGTGCTGTCAATTTTTTACTGTGTTGTCAGTCGAGTTCAGGGGTGTATTATTTCTGTTCGTGATGGTAAGGCGCTGCAATTCGTTGAGTTCTCGTAGTGTGCACGGTTGTTTTGAATAGTTCTTTTATCGTGTTTCGAAACGTTTTTATTTGTTGGTTGTATCACAATAGGCGTAATAAACGTGATAAATTACGGATGAAAAATCAAGAAAATGTACAGGAAAATAAAAAAATTAAACATTAAAAACCGTGCACCTTATGTGTTAAAACACCATGCTTCCTAAAAAAAATTGAGATTGAAGAAGATTGAAGCAAAATCGATGAAATCTTGATTCAATCAAATTTCGCTTGGTGCCCTGAGATTAACCATTCAACTGCAGACCAGCCCTGTTGTAATGTGTTTGTGTTTGTGAAACTCACACTACTTAGAAAAATGCTTCAATTCTTTTTCATAAGACCCCTTCCTGTACTTCTTATTCAATGAATTGGACACAACCAAGTCGTTGGCACATGGATGATTGACGCTTGAGAGGGATGAGAAAGGGAAAAAAGGATATAATTTTAGTTTGTGGGGTGTTGGTTGTTGAATGCAAATATAGAGAAAAGTTTGGGTAAGGTTCTCATATGTGACTACAAATAGGAGAGATCCTGCGATCACATATTTTTGTTAGGGTGTGGGCCTGGTAATAAGATCTTGTCTGCCGTGCTGTGTGAATGTTTGAAGCCCTTCGTCAACAACCTGATAGGTCCTTATCAGTGTGACTTCAGACCCGGAAAGTCCACCATTGATCAAATATTCACCCTACGGCAGATCTTGGAGAAGACCCAGGAACTTCAAATCGATACCTACCACCTTTTCATCGATTTAAGGCCGCGTATGACAGGGTCTATAGAGTCTGTATAGAGTAATGTCTAGTTTTGGCATCCCAGAGAAACTAGAAAACTCATGCTGTTCTATCATGGTCGGAAAAAACCTAACGGACGCTTTTTATGTCAAAAAAGGTTTTAGACAAGGCGATGCGTTTTCATGCGATTTCTTCAACATCATTCTTGAAAAGATTGTGCAAAGCTCCAACGTCAACACCAGAGCACAATCTTTCAAAAGTCCGTCCAGCTACTAGGATACGCATGCGACATTGACATAATTCTAAGAACACAGCGTGATGTCAGTGGAGCGTTTTTGAGCGGAGGCCAGGGAGATGGGTCTAACGGAAAATAATGCTCCGGCTCGTAGTCTTCGAATCCAACCCGGAAGAACGTCGAAGAAGAGGAAGACCGCGACTCATGTGGAGCACACAGGTGGTAGAGGACCTGAACTAGAAGTGGTTAGCTTTTTTTTTTATTGGGAAAAATGAAAAGAAAAATAAATAAAACTTCTTTATTTAAAAAAATAAAAATACAAGTTCTATGTTTGACAAACTAGAAAGAACATTTGCATAATCCAAAAAAAAAACTCGGGAATGAATTATTTGGCTTAGCCTTAGGGTTTGGAATTTCATGATTTCCTCTCCATTCCATAGTTGCAGATATCTGCTACCCCCTGTCTCTTTATGATGACGATTACATCCTTCGCCCCCCTTATAAAGACCAGTTTTTGGCGGTTATACAGCCTATGATATAGGCGGTGACGTCGGATGTCAGCACCCGTAATCCAGTCTAATGGCGTCGTAGTAGGCGGGGTTGCCTTAATGCTGCTTGTTACGGCCGCTCGTGTGGCGGTGACAATATTTTCCATGGTATCCAATCATCCAGTTGACCTTGGTGTCATACTGATGGCATCTTCGCTTGAGTATTCCATAGCCAGCTGCTGCAGTGTACCTGGTGATAGGGCACAACGGTTTATGTCGGAAGTTGTCGAGCAAGGTAGGTCGACTGGCGCTTTCGGGGCTGCTTTTTCCAAGGGCCACCTTGACCTTGTGTTTTTGTTTTGGTGCGTTTAGCGTTTTGGGTTTGTCGGCAGTTATTCTGCCTTCCATTGCGTGTCCTGCTTCGGTGATCTCCTTTAATTTTTACTCGGTTTTCCTTGATTCTCCTTTGCATGGTATTCTCCTTCTCGTGACTGGGGGCTGCGGCAACGGTGGAATTGTCACGCAGAAACGAACTATCGGCGGCGTTCGTGGGATTGTGCCGGGTCTGCATGGTACGGCCCATGTCTCTTTCTTGAGATTTCGTCTTATAATTTATTCTTCAATCGAACCGGGAGAAAATGACCTAAGAACGCCCTGTGGAAATCAGAAAATTCTTAAATCGATCTCTGTTGATCCGATACCACTCTAGAGCAGTTCCTGTAACGATCTCTGGGAAGGTTGGGATCATTCATTGGCGGGTATTTTGTAACATTCGATAATCTCTTCGAATCGTTTCATAAATTCGAGGGCATTCCCTGCACCGTCGAATTAAATTCCTAATTTTTTTACAATTTGCATTATCTCGGCCTCAGGGCTTGGGGTCATTCTATCCGCGGAATTTCGTTGGCCCAAATTGCAGGGCATCTCGCATTGTCCGTATGACGGACTGGGTAGTTGTAGTTTCCAGCCCTTCCTTCTCTCTTTCAGGGTAAGAGAAAGGTCGGTTTTTTAGTAGCTGGATAACGCTCTGTATTCTCTTATGGCGGTTTGGGCTTCCATGGATAGAGTTTGTACTGGATTCGTTGATGCGTGCGGTACAGGAAAGTAGAAATCTTGGACCCTGTCATCATGGGTCGTTTCCTTCGAGTTTTCAGGATCGGTTTCTTGTATGTCTACAGAGTTGTTACCTCGTTCAACAATGATCTTCTCCAACTCTTCACAGAGGTTTTGAGTCGATTTCCGCGTTTAAACACGATTCTGATTATTCGGTTTCGGCATATGTTATCAAAGTGCTAAATGATGGTTTCAACACGAAACGGGTTATTCGGCAGGTTTTACCACAATGGTAAATGATGGTTTAAACACCGGGCGGGTTATTCGGTTATCGACGGATTTTACCACAAGGCTAAATGGTTGATTAGTTACGGGCTGATTATACGATTTATGAGAATTTAAGATTCTGAAGGTTATTCGGAATGGACCTTACAGGTCCCTGCTCCTGCGCCAATTTTTGATGTTCTTTGGGTCTAAGGCTTAGGTTTAGCTCGGTGTGGCCACGATGTTACTAAAGAAAGTACAAAACTTTAGTTAAAAGGTGTTATCTTTATTTTACTTCATAATTTCTTAAATTAATGCAATGCGATCTCCCACGTCCTGGTTTGGTGTTCCTCTGATGTGTTGATCTGGGTTGCTATAGTGATCTTCTTTGGGAAATGGTGTCCGACACTGTAGCAGTTCTCGTTGTAGCTATCAACGGGTGAACCCAGCTGTCACGGACGAATTCGGCTATCAATAGGCAAACCTGGCCATCAGTAGGCGAACCTGGCTATCAACAGGCTAACTCGGCGGTCACGGACGAATCCGGCTGCCAACGTATTATTCCGGCAAATAGTCAGTTTTTCATAAGACCCCTTACCACTGGTGGGGGGAAGTTTTATTGTTAGTAATTTTTCGCTGATATGACTTGTCTCGATGAAGACCGGCAAGAGATTGATTTTTGGTCGAACGTAGCAGCTCTATTTATAGTCCAATTTTTAGTGCACCACTTATTGGTACAGCTACAGGGTAGTATAGCAAAGGTAGTATGCAGTTTGGTCGTACATTAAGTACTATAGTATAGGGAAGCGGTAGCGGGTAATGGACTGATACATTACAATTAAAACATACTACTCAGTGTGTTAGCATTAGTACTGTTTAATGAAGAAAAAACAGATGAGAACAGCACAGAACAGCACAAGTGTCAGAACAAGTTAGAACAGAAAAGATCAACTCCCTGTTTAATCTTTTTGAAAGAATAAAATCAGCTGTTAAATAAATATTCCAGGTCAAATCAAATTGAATAAAATTTTCATTTGTTGGAAACAAGATTCTGAATAGCTTATTAGATTTTTCGAGAAATTTTTACTTGGGAGTATGGTAGTAATATTTTTACTTCCTCGAAAACTCGTCAATCGAGATAATGTTTGATTGGAAAAATATAAAAATAATTTGGCATTTGAAGTTTTGACATTTGATAGTTTTCACAAAGCTACACCATCAAAAATGTAGGGACAGAAATATGTGTACTAATCTGAGCTGGACAACTTCATGGAACCAAAGCCGTCTTTAACTTATTGGGGGCCCTGGGCATATTACGATAATGGGGCCCCTTTGACTTTGACAGAACACTATTTTGTTAGATTAAACAAAGAAAGAAGATAACCATGTTTCTAGATTCGTTTTTATTGATAGTCACCTTAAAGTCACCGAAGCACAGGGAATACCAGGTGTTTTTAAGCAGCACTTCGCACAGCTGCTGAATGCGCATAATGTCGAGCGAGCTAATGACGAAAGAGAAGCAAGATCAGTCACTTAAGACCCAATCCCAGCCCCAGTTCAGAAGAGGTAGAAAGAGCCATCCAAAAGCTAAAAAAAATAACAAGTCCGCCGGGTCGGATGGCATACCTGCGCAACTCTTTTTGATGAACCGCATGCACCAGATCATCACAAAAGTGTGGGATGAAGGATGTATGCCCACTGACTGGGTTGATAAGCTCTATATGTCCCATCTACAAAAAAAGCGATCCCATGTCATTAAGAAATTACCGTGGCATATCCCTGCTTAATGTTGCATATAAAATTCTATCCAACATTCTGTGTAAGCGTCTTAAACCTCTCTGCAACCAACGCTGCCACTTTGCTCCTTTAGCAGTAGATCTACTGCGATTTGGCTCAAATGAAAATCTACTGCGCAGTAAAATGAATCTGCTCCTTTTTCCAGATATTCAGATGAATGTTCAAGTTAGTTCTAAACACGTCCACTTCGTTTTTCAAACTCAAAATGACGTCTTCTGTAAATGCATTCAGCAGAAGTACAATATGACAAATTCTTTTAAATTTTGCATACAAGTCCCACGAGGGTAATTTTTATAGTTTAAAATCTAATCAATAGAGGCATTGCTTGAGAAAAGCCACCATAGAAAAGCGTTCGGTTAGTAACTCCACTTCTACTACAAAAATCCTACTCGTAGAAATAAAGGGTTTTCCAATAAGAGCTGTTATTTTGAATAGCCCGCTATTTCGGTAGCTGTCACTTTTGAAGCTGTCACTTTTTGACATTTGACAAGTAAAAACTACGTCGTTAATAAAAACGGAACACGCTTCAACAACGCATTGAAATTATAAAAATTCACTATAAGAATGGTGAATATTTGGCAGAGACGGTTCGTAAAACCAAAACATTTTTGGGTCATCGTGAAGCACCTTGTCCGACCGCAATACAAAAATTGGTGGATAAATTCGAGCTGTTGGGACAAGTTAATGATGTGAAGAATAAAACCTGCACGTCACTCAAGAACAACTACGAATATTGCTGTTGTAGCCCAAAATGTTGAAGAAAACCCAGGTTGATCCATTCCTCATCGTTCTTTGGAATTAGGCATTCTACAAACGTCATTACACCGTATTTCGCATACAGCCTTGGGTCTTAATGATAATCAATGATTTTTTTATCGCTGGAATTGAATGGTATTGATCTGGACAACAAGACGGCGCTTCGTGCCACACAAGTAATGAAACCATCGATCTTTCACAGGAAAAGTTTCCGGACCGTGTTCTATCTCGAAGAGGTGAACAAAACTGGCCACCGAGACCTTGCGACTTCTTCCTTTGGGGCCACGTGAAAGATAAGGTCTACGCCAACAGCCCAGCGTCGGTCGATTCAAGACCTCAAAGATGGAATTCGTGAGGCTATCGAGGACATAGGGCAGCCACTTTGCGATTTGGTTATGGAAAATTTCATGAAAAGGATATGGTCCAGTAAGCGTGGTCGTGGCGTCCATTTGGCTGATGATGTGTTCCATTATTAACGGCATACCTTCCTCTTTATAATGAAATAAACATCCGATCATTTATATCAAAGAATGCCATTTTTCTTTTTCATCTGAAAATGTGGAAACTCTTAATATGCAATGGAGAATTTTAATAGGAAATGGCGAAATGGTTGAAAAATACCATGACCCATTGGACATTACCAAGTTTTGTTCAAAAGCTTTCAATCTTAAAAACGCAGTTGGTCTTTCTGTGTTGGCAGAGCTGGCAAAATGTATGCTTCTTCTTTGTTCGTTGCCTCATAGCAGCGCAGCTGCCGAGCGAAAGTTTTCACTGGTCATCTTGGTGAAAACTGACAAAAGAAATAACCTCAGCACTAAAACTCTACAAAATGTAATTATGGCCAAAGAACTCTCAGACCCAAAAATTGTTTCTTGGTCCCCTTCAGACTCTACCGGAATAATTAATTTTTTTAAAGAGCTCAAATTTGTGAACGGGGAATTTGTAAGAACGTAATTGTAATTTCAGAGACTGAACTTTAATATTATATGAAATGAATTGTGATCTTTTAAGAGAAAAATCAATCAATTTTATGGTCTTATTAGTAATTTTAAAGAATGAATTGTATTTAAAATGAATTGTGATATTTTTAGTTTTTAATTTATTTTAAATATTTTATAAAAATTGATTTTTTGTTGAATTGTTTTAGTTATTTATTTGTTTGATGATTTTTTATTGAATTGAAATTATTTTAATTATTTTTTTTATGATAATTCTTTATTGAAATAAAAGTTTTGTTTTCATAAAATCTACTGCGCTCTCATGAAATCTACTGCGTTCTTTTTACAAAATATACTGCGATTAATCATTACAAGGGTGGCAGCGCTGTCTGCAACACAATAATCGGCACGTACCAGTGTGACCTTAAGCCACATGACGCTTAACAATACGCAGTGCAGTGTGCAAATGGGTAACAGCTCATCCGAGTTATTCCAAAAATGCGCAGGGTTTAGGCAAAGAGATGCTTTGTCATGTGACTTCTTCAACATAGTCCTGGAGCAGATAGTGCGCAAGGCAGGTGTGATCACGAAAAACACTATCCTCAACAAGTCCACCCAGCTTCTAGGCTATGCGGACAACATTGACATAATCGGTCGATCCAAGAGAGTTGTGTCTGAGGCCTTCACAGTGATTAAAGAACAGGCAAAACTCGGTCTTGAAGTGAATGAGGACAAAACAAAGAACATTCTATCAACAAACAAAGCAACATCTGTCCACCCCCTAGGACAAAACGTCACTGTTGGTTGCAGCATTTTCGAGGTATTAAGGAGTTCACCTACCTTGGAACAAACATCAATCCCACAAATGATACCTTAGTGGAGATCCGAAGTATCATTACCCTAGCGAACCGTTGTGCTGCTGCTTCGGTTTGGCCAACAACTGGGTTCAAAACTTCTCACTCGAAAGACAAAGTGTCTGCTATACAAAACTTTGATTTTACCAGTCCTACTCTGCAGTGGCGCCTAGTGAGCTGTATCAAGATGTGGATGTAGTCCAGAAGGCCAAGAAAAGACGACTACATTGGCTCGGCCAAATCGAACGAATGGACGACAGCGCTCCAGCCAAGAAATTCTTTTCATCCCAGCCCCCAGGTTCGAAACGACAAGAAAGACTGTACCTACGGTACAAGGACTAAGTGACTGCGGATGCCAGAGCGCTTGGTTTCGGCGACTGGAGAGTGCATGCGAGGGACCGTTCACGATGGAAGGTCGCAGTATCTCAGGCCGAGTTCCTTCATTGATAGTGAGCCGGATAAGTAAATAAGTTCGTAATCTGCCAGGGATGAGGGGGCCCCTATCGATCACGGGGCCCTGGGCACTTGCCCAGAGTGCCCAGTGGGAAAGAGGGGCTTGCATGGAACACAAAATGACAGATTGTAGAACAGTTTGGGGCAAGGTTTTTACTCATGGAACACACAAACGTGTACTTTTTGGATCTTTTCTGTACTTTTATGTGCGGAACAGATTCATTAAGGGCCAGTTGTACAAACGTGGTTCATGCTCA
Source organism: Sphaerophoria rueppellii (assembly GCA_920937365.1). Classification (NCBI taxonomy): domain Eukaryota; kingdom Metazoa; phylum Arthropoda; class Insecta; order Diptera; family Syrphidae; genus Sphaerophoria; species Sphaerophoria rueppellii. The sequence continues at coordinate 48,763,487 of CAKKXW010000001.1, forward strand.
GATCAACGTTTGAACTCGGTTCAACTCAAAATGACTGTTGTACAATTGAGGTTCAGGTCTTAACCCACTGTTGAACCACGATCAGAAGTTACCCACTGATTTTGGGGGGTTAGCTGTGATTCAGCCATAGATCAGGTAATTTTTAGTGCGAGAAATGTTGTATTATTACTTTATGTCACAGTATCATGGTTTCCTCAAAAGAGACAGGAGTGATCTTGAATTCAAGGTATGGAACGAAATGTTTGTGGGGAAGACCTGTAGAGTTTTGCCGAAGTCTGTCTGTCAACCCGCGAATCTTTTTGAAGGCGAGTCATACATTTTCATATGGAGTAAAATCTGCCTTACAACACGTACGGAGTTAGCGAGCTCTTCTACAAATACGCTAGGTACCCAAAGATAAATGTTTAACACTATTCAATTTATTATTATTAAAATTGCTGACTTTGGCTTGGCCCCGCAAAACTAATGTTTTTTATGGTTTATTTTTAATAAGTTTGAAAATTTATATTAATAATTGTAAAATGTGTGAGAAAAGTCTTAATGTCAAAAGTGATTCTTTATTCTATTTGTTTTGACCATTGAATAAGAAGTACAGGAAGCGGTGTTAGCTACATGTACAGTGTACATGAGTGAAGCAACAAAAGTGTCTGATGGTGTCCTACAGACCTACTGTATTGAAAACGCTGACACGTCAAGGTGAAGTCTATGTCAGTTTAAATAAATTAATTTTGATTTTGATAGATATTTCTTTTTCTATTTGGTAGTTGAAATATAAAACCGAAAATTGGTGTTGATATGGAATGAAATTCGTAAGGTATTTATTTTTTTTTAGTGCAGTGTTGAGATAATGGAAGCTATTTCACTCTTGAAAAATCAAACCGAGAACTTGATCAAGCGGCTTACGAAAGGATGTTTCTACCAAGTTTTTTCCGTGGATTCACTCGTCTGTCCGCTAGTTCGTACTGAGTGTACTAACTTGAAATACCCACATTTTAGATAGATTTCGTTCCGTTTTCTGTTATTTCATATCTTGCTAAATTAATTTTTAGTCCAAACGAACCAGCCTGTGCTATCTATAAATTTCTTCATGTTTGCCATTGAGACCTGTGCTAGATCATCCAGTTCCCCAACAAACCTGGGGTGGAATCGGCTAAGGTGATTTGTGATAAATGATAATCACATATCACAAATTTTGTCTGTGTAAGGTGATTATCACTTGTGACAATCACATTTTTGTGATATTTTTCTGTGACAGCCTTTTAGTTATCACTTTCATACCAAATTTTCTCAGTTGTCTAATTGAAATATAAGAGCCTCAAATTAGCATTTTAACAAAAACTCAAAATTTAAAAATGAATATTTTTGTGCTCATACAAATGTTTATTGAACAAAATAAAGAAAATGAAAACTATAATGTTTGCGAGAGTCGGAAAGAGCGACAGAGATTCTGCGGCAGAGATTATGCTCCGGGTGTCCACTAGATAGATCTTCAGTTAAATAAGACAACGTCGGTCGTGACGAATAATATTTTGGATGCATTGAGTAGTAAGGCCTAATTGATGAGCTTAGCGTTACTTTCCTGAAGAAGTGTTCATTGCTTCAATTATAAACCCTTATGGATTTCAAAAGTTTATTCACGTTTATCATCTTGCCCGTTGCCATTTGCAACAAGCCTTGAAACTTGGTATTCCCCACAGTGAATTTTGTAATGATGATGGATGAAATAATTTTTTCAACCGAAATAAAATCCAAATTGAAAAAAAAAAAAAGACAAAAGTCAGTTTGGCAAAGTGATTCCAAATAAAACAATTTTTTTGTGATTACTTTACGCAGAAGGAAAATTTCATTTCATCACATGTGACTATCACGAATGTGATAATCATTTTTGAATTTAGCCGATTCCACCCCTGTTCCCAAAATGACGGAGTCGGTTAGTTTGGAGGTTCGGACAGTCACAAGGCAGGTGTTAAATGGTTTCTATTTCCTCCTCATCCTGACAGCTCCTACAGAAATCGGGTGCAAAAGCCCCTATCTTGTTGGCCATTGTGCCAATGGCGCAATGACCCGTTAGTACACCTATCAGGATTTTAATGTTCCTTTTACTCAGCGATAAAATATACCGAGTTTCCTTTTCATTAATGTTAGGCCATAAACTTCTAGAGATTACGCAATCGTCCCTGGATTTCCAGGAGTTATTGACTATCTCTTTTGATTTAAGGTCTATCTTCCTCTTGAGTACCCCAATCGGGACGAGTGGTCCCCTATCTGAATTACAGATCCCTAAGCCGACATAATTGTTGATTTA
>CAKKXW010000001.1:48812595-48822913 GCA_920937365.1 Sphaerophoria rueppellii
GGATAGGGTACAGTCGTAGGCTCAAACATTTATTACTTTAATATTTAAACAATCTGTTACCGTAGTAATCTGGAAGCGCTAGGGGTATGTTGTTAGGACACACCCAACATCTGTTCTTTCCCTGACTATACTTGCCCTTTGCTTTTTACGCCCCCTTTCTTGTCTACAACCCACACAGGATTGTTGTATGGGGATCGCGAAGGTCTAATGATGCCATTGTCTAACAAATTTATAATTTCATTATTTACAAACTCGGATGCTGACATGGGATAGGGATAAGCTTTAGAATAAACAGGATCATTATCGGTTGTTCGGATGGTGGCAACAACTCTTGTGTTGAATGGTAGAGCTTCATTGGGATCCGCAAAAACCTTTGAATTTTGGGTTAATAATAAGGAAAGCTGGCGATTGTCATCCGGAGGAATGTCATTGTTTTGAGCATTATTTACGTCCCTACAGTAGAAATATAATAATCTTTCTTCTCCTCCCTTATAGAGTAAAATACCTTTAGAAACGTTTAGTTTGGCATTTATTTCGTGCACAAAATCAAAGCCAATTATACCATCAAAAGTTTTTAAGGTGGAAAGCACATAAAAATTTGCATTCCTATTAAAAATATTGATCATACACTTTGACGTCACTTGACTTGCTCCATGGATGGATTTTACCGCGAAAGGTTTTGCAATAGGTGTAATGGATTTAAGCGAGTCGAAATGTTTTATGTAATTTTTTGAAGCACCAGTTTCTATTAATAGCTTTATTTCTCTACCTGCGAGGGTGCGACCTACATACGGCAGGAGAGATTTTCCTTTAAAAAATTTATTTCGTCGGACGGTTCCTGATTCGAAGTTTCACTTTGTCTAGTAACCTCCTCGTCATCAACATCGTTTTCGCAGTCATAATCAAAGAGATCATCATGATGTTGATGCGAAGCCTAATCGTAGACACATGCAGAAGCTTGGCTTTCTTCTCTAGTGGTTGGCAAGCACAAGTTTTGTTGGTGGATGTGATTCACTCTTTGCAGCTTTGGTTGAGTTCGTCTGTCGGAACTACGATGTCTCTTTAGCTGGTTATTGTCATTTAACATATTTCGAACTTGATTTGATTGTTGAGATTGGTTTCTGAACGCCATATGGTTCTGATAGAGAGGTTGATTTTGTATGGGAAATTGTTGAGGAAAACAAAATGTCACACATCGGCTTTGCTAAGCCTGAAATAAAAATTCGCAATGCGTCTTGACGATATTTCTGGCTGAGCGCATCGATTAGGCTCTTATTTCCCTCGTGAATCATTATAATTTTATTTATTATCAACGTTAATTTCTTTTCTACCTCGTCATAGAATTCTGTTATAGATAATCTTCCCTGACGTAAGGTAGACATCTCCTGCTCTATAAGGTATACGGGTCTCTTATCAGCACATGTGAAATCAAGCCGAGAAATAATTGCCTTGAAGTTTAAAACTGTATTGAATGAGGATAAAACCTGATCCGCAGAACCAACGATTTTATTCCTCAGTATGGCAACTGCCTGGTAGTGCTTTGAGCTACCCTCATGTCCCTCAAACAACTTATATGCTGCAAAAGCAGCTTGACGCCAAGAAATATATCGTACCTGTTCACCGGTGAACTCGGGTAATGACTTTACAAGATCTAACGACTCGTTACATATTTTGTCAGCCTCAATAACTACAGGCTGATAAACCTCTACTGCTTTCGGCATTTCAAGTTGTCTAAGTCTTGTTGTCAGTTCATCAATTGTAACGTGAAAACTTTGCCTTGTTTGCTCTGCAGCAGCCTGGGCGGCTGCAGTTATAATTGCACTTATTTGTTCGTTATTCATTTTAAGAAAATTAGATATTAAGTATTTCTAAAAAAGAAATGTTGTTATTTATATTATTTATGTAATTTTTAATCGTATGTTAAGTTCAATTTAAAGAAATGAATCAAATGAATGGCAGAATGAGTAACTAAACATGAATTCATAAACATAAAGAATAAGTTATATATATTTTTAGAATTATAAGTTTTTAAATAATACGTAATTTGGTTGGAATACGTTTTTTACAAATTAATTTCTATATATATCTATCATAAGTTATTAAATAATTTAAATTTTTGTCTTCTTGTTGCTTGATGCTCAAAGGTCTTCTCTTTGTATTTTTGCGTTGGTTTCTTTTGCGGGACTTGATTTTCAATGTGCTTTGTTTTTTGTTTTTATAATTGCGGGACTTGATTGTCAAGGTCTTTTTTCTTTACTTGCGGGACTGATTTTCGATATGAGAGACTTGATTTTCAAGTTTTTTTTTTTTTTTTTACTTGCGGAACTTGATTTTCCGGTTTTTTTTAAGTCACTTTTTTCCTTGCGCAGGATTTATTTTTAATTAAATCAGAGTTTTTGTTTCTTAATAAAAGTTTTATTTACTTTTAATTGTTTTTTTTAGTACTGAACTTTGTAGGCACTTTATGGGCATAAACACATGGCTTCCTTTAGAGGCACAAACACATGATTTTTTTCATAAAAGAATCAGAAATTTAATTTCTTTTTTAACTATTTGTTGGTAATTGTTTGTTCCTTTAAGGACTTTATCGATTACTTTATTTGGGTTTTTGATATTTGTTTTCTGTTAAGTTCATAAGCTTTTTCACATTTAAGAATTTTCTGTAGTAGACTTTATTACTTTTTTTTATAATTTAGTGTGGGGGCAGAATGGGTTTCGATAGAAATAGGCCGAATTAGTTGATTAAATTGAAATTTTTTTAACAATAAATCAACGCGACACTTAAAATCAACTGTACCAATCACTAATCGATAACAAGAGCAAATTGAATAAAAAATGTTTCTCTCTTTGAAATAACAGTTTAAACAGATAACTTCATGCAAGTGAGTATGTATGTAATGTGATTAGATTAACAATGTTTCGTCGATGAAATAAGAGAGTAAGAAGAATGAGCTTTGCATTAGGGTTACCAGATGTCATAACTTATATAAGTTTTAATCCTATAGACTGGTTTTTGATATTTCCATATGTCTAATCTACATGAAATGATACCTCATTTGTAAGGATACGTTTCGTACAAGCCTCACAATCTCGATTTTAAAATAAATATAATTGCACATAAACGACCTGCTTGGTTCTTACGAAATCACACATCACCTGTGGGAGAATCCCGCTATGCCCAAAATTCGATCGTTGTTTTTGGATTAAAAACATCCTAGCGTGCGTTCTAAAAATCGGATCTTCAAGATTAAGATCTCTAAAGAAGCACAAGGCTTCAGGCTTTAATTCAGTTCAGTTTAGCAACATTCAATACCATTCTTTATGCAATAATGCATGGTGAATGTGAGCCCAATTGAATTTTCATCATTAATTAATGAAAAGTTAATAAGAAATGTAACTGTTCTGAAAATGTAATGATGCAATTTTGTTTTTCACCATGACAAAAATTTCAATTGTTATTACATAGATTAATTCAAAAAGACGGTAAAACGCTTTCAATACAGTTATTGACATTTATAGATTATTTCAAAATTTATTTGCAAGGGTTTGGTAACAACGTCACTAAATTCTGTATTAGTTATTTCATTCTAGTGGCAGAGGAAAAATAGCATCTTATTTCTTATAGCAGTCGCCGCCGCCGCTCTTCAGTCCCAAGTCCCAAGTACACATTTACTCTCTCTCTCTCTTTCTGTCTCATCCCACTCTTTAGTCCGAAGTCTCTCGCTACCTCTCTCTATCTCTCTCTCTCTCTCTCTCACTATCTTTCTTTCTCACTCTAGCATTCAGTATATATCTTAAATAATCAAACTTCAAGTTGTCCATTGCTTATGATTTGTCGACGATTTAGAGTTTTATTTTCATTACTTATTATTTAAACTTGCACATAAAGTTTTTTCCTTCATTCTTATTGAGTAAACTCCAGTCGCGCGTCGGAGCTGACACGCACAAGTTTTTTTTTTTCGGTATAAATTGTGGATTTTATAACTATTTTGCAGACTTTAGTGCGATAAGTCCAGTCTAGATCAAGTATGGATCTTCCACTTAAAAAGAAAACATACGCGCAAAAATACAGACAAACCTGGGAAGCTGAATCGGAGTTTAAATCATGGATAAAACCTGTTGCTGATGACACGACAAAAGCTTTTTGTTCCTTCTGTCACATCTAGATCATCGCCAAGCTATCGGATTTGAAGAAGCACTGCTCCACAAAAAAGCACAGGAAACATTAGGAGCTTATTTCGACGAATCAGCAGATCCAATTCACCAAGAAAAATAATGATCTTTCAACACAACGAGCAGAAGGTATGCTTGCACTTTTCATTGCTGAACATCCATCAATTTTACAAGTTGACCACCTTAGTGATTTATGTAAAAAAGCATTTAAAGATTCAAAAGCAGCATCTTTGAAACTGCATCGCACTAAATGTACAAAGTTAACCAATGAAGCCTTGGCTCCACATTATCGTAATGAAATCGTAATTGAGATAAATAATGCAGAAAAATATAGTAATATAGTAAAATAGTAATAATATATATTATCGATGAATCAACTGATGCAAGCATCAACAAATATTTAGGAGTTATAGTTAGGTATTTCAGTTCCCAAAAACTGCTATTGTTTCTGCCTTTTTAGATTTAGAAACTTTTAATAGCAGCGATGCGCAAGGAATTGTTCCCTCTTTGATAGATTGTTTGACATCTCATGGAATACCCATACAAAATATGGTTGGCATCGGAACGGAGAGGAAAAAAGTGTGTAAACTATTTTAAAACAAAATCATAATTTGCCAAACTTTTTTTTTTTTATTCTAGCGATATCAAGCGACTTTTTTTCTCTGAAATTTTAGCCAATCTAGCGACTTTTACAGGTGAGTCTAGCGACTTTTTATTTCAGCTTGCGGCAACACTGTTTTCCACCCCTATTCACAAGCAAATTGTTCACAGACATTTTTATCACAAACACAAATGTTTTCGAGCAAGCAAAATAAGTATTCTATGTTCACAAGTAATTTTTTTGTTTTTTTTCACTCACAAACAAAATGACTTGTGAGCGGATGCTTTGTTTGAACTTACTTGAACATATTCAAACTGACTGAGTACTCAAACTGTCTTGAGTATATTTAAACTGACTGAGTACCTATTCAAACTGATCGAATGTTCAATCACAACAAATGTTCAAACGGATTGAATAATTGTGAACTTGGATGAATATTTTTGAAAAATAGGTTGATTATGTAATTTTTATTGTTAGTTTTTTTTGTTTGTTACAATGGACATAATAATACAAAGGATTTATCAATGAATGAGCTTAGGTAAGGTATTTCTATCTCTATATATATAAATCTCTATCTCTATATATATATATATAATATATAATATATAAAAATGGATGTGTGTTTGTTTGTATGTCTCTTATGGACTCCGAAATGGCCCAACAGATATTTGTGAAATTTTCATGGTTGATACTGTTGTATTCAGTGATGATTTCTGTGAAAAAAAAAAATGAAAAAACATCTTGGAAGGGTGGGAAAACTGGAAAAAACAAATAGAGGTCGGAAATTAGATATTTTTTGCTTGGAATTTTTTGGTTCAAAATGGGTTTTCGAATGGAAAAATAGAAAGTTCTTGATGTTAAACTCGGAAAACTCATTGATTTTCAAATGGGAAATTGCATGAAATCCTGGATGCATTGGTTTTCAAGTGGAAAAATGGAAAATTTCAAATGAAAAACTGGAAAATTTCAAAATGGGTTTTCGAATGAAACTCGGTAAACTCATGCAAAAGATTGCATGAAATTGTTGATGCATTGGTTTTCAAATGGAAAACTGGAAAATTTTAAATGGAAAACTTTAAAATTTTAAATGGAAAACACCGACAAGTAATTATACAGATGTCTCATCCATATGAAAAAAAGTGTCCTATGAAATCTAAATTCGCTAAAAAAAGCTTTTTTTCAAAGCTTGCACGAAAATCTTTCTTTTTCTTTTGTTTATGAACACGAAAAGACATCTGCCTGTTTTTTTTTTTTTTATTTCTTTCTTTCTTCATTCTTTTTCAACCCTTATATTTCTCGCACACGAAAACCATACAATGGGCCTGCACACACGGGATGAATAATTTTTGGACTAAAACGGGTTTGACTCTTTAGTCCAAGCACACACGAGATGATTTCAGACTGGGGAAGAAATGTATACATGAAACTCTTATAAATGTGTGAGTATTTATATCGTACCAAAACTGACAGCTTTTGTATATGTGTTAGTTTTAGTCTTCGTTCATCCAGCAAATTTCGGGTTGAAAATTTCAGTCCGTTTCATGCTGCACACTGCGATTCCCTTGCCAACTAAACTGATTTTAGTCCGGATGAATTAGTCTCGTGTGTGCAGGCCCAATCTGATGAATAATAAGTATGTTCAGCGACACTGTTCTGCACAGTTTGGAACAGAAAAGTACAGCTTCTTCGTGTTCATTGACATATTACTGTTCCAGACTGTTCTGATATGAATTTCATTAAGTCTGTCTAGAACAGTTTGGAACAGTTTAGGACAGTATTTTCTGTTCCATCTTTTTAGACACACATTTAACAATTGTGATGATAACGAAAATGAACTCTTCAATCAAGATGGTGCTTAGAGTTTCTATTCTGCTATACAGTAATCTCTGGAACTTGTTTCTATTTATTTTTTTTTTTTCTTATTTTCAGCCCTTCATTGGTGGCTGGAGGAAGCCAAACATCTCTATAATGGAATCCCAGCCTGATATTTGGCTAACTGTGGGTCATCAATTAATACCAGTGTTACAGGAGCTACGAGCCAAAACAAAGCGAAGAAAGAGGAACACAGCTACAACTACAACCCCAGCTGGTTGTGCAGCTGATGAATTTGCACCCAAAAGTCAAGGGCCGAAGTGAGTGGAATTAGTACGGCTAGTGTCAGCATCACAACACCTGCTTAACAACATACTTCATAGTTGCCAAGCAATAGAAAAAGTGCAATTCCGATTTTGCTGCGAAAAAATTCGATTCACGTGATGCAAACTCAGCTTCGGATGCCACTGATCCCGCAGTCGAGTTAAATGCTCTAAATGATGAGTAGCACTCGCATAGTTTGTAAATTAGTTTTATAAATTTTGAATTTGTTTTGAAACTCAAGACAACGCTGAAGAAGAGTCTCCTCTCTCCTATCACAAGCCCTAATGGTGCAACAGGTACGTAGTCGAGGATTCACTTCGTTTGTCTTCTATAAAATCATTTCTTTCAGAATCGGAAGCTGTTGAGGACGAAAGTGGCTATGATTCTAACTCAGATTATCAGAAAATAGATAATCATCAACATGGCCGATAAAACCGACATTACCCGCACCGATGGCAAACTTATTAGCAGACAACAATACCTTACTAATAAAGAGACAAGAAGGAAGTGCAAACAACCCAACAATAAAGTGTAATAAACCCAAGTACGGGTATTGTTACATACCAGCAAATCGGCTATTGTAGGTTTTCTTTTAAATGCATTTTTTCGGATGCGGTTATACTTATGCAAGGCACTGTATTATCGTCTATTTCTCGTATACGTGAGACTTAACGGCATCCAAAAATGTAAACAAAAATGAACCACGTGGAGAGCGTCCCTACTAGAGATTAAAATGAATACGTTCAAATATATTCAAATACATCACAAAATTACTCAATGATCGCTCAGACTTGATCGTTTTCCACCCCTATTCACAAGCAAATTGCTCAAAAGTATTTTTGCTCATTCAAATGTTTTCGAGCAAGCAGAATGAGTATATTATTTATTCACAAGTCATTTTTGTTTTTTTTTACTCACAAATAAAATGACTTATGAGCGGATGATTTGCTTGAACTTACTTGAACATATTCAAACAGTTTGAATACTCAAACTGACTGAGTACTCAAACTGTCTGAGTATATTCAAACCAGAAAAATTCACCTGTTGATTCACACATATGAGAAACTTGTAGGAAGGAAAGGGAAACAAAATAATGTTTTTTGACAGACACACCCGGTTTTTATTTTATCGAATATTTTTTCACAATTTATGACAATCAAGTCGGACCGCCTTTGAAAATCTATTGGTGAAAAAGGGAAAGAAACAAGTGATGAACGTGTAGTCATTTCTTCTTGCGCAGGCAGTTTTACATAAGGAATTGATTTGACTATTTTCACTTATGGCATTTTTGTTGTGTGTTTTTTCGAAAATTAGTGATTGTAATAGTGCCAACTACATTTACAAAAGAGTTTCCATACTCATTATTAGATATACTCTGATTCAAACTGACTGAGTATATTCAAACTGACTTAGTATATTCAAACTGACTGAGTTCTCAAACTTATCTGAATAATTGTGAACTTGGATGAATATTTTTTTACTTGATTCTAGAAAAAAAAAATTAGGTGGATTATGTAATGAGGAAATGTATATTGTTATTTTTTTGGTTTTGTTTTTTGTTACGATGTACATAATAATATAATGACTGAGTGCAGGTAGGTATATAATTTAATGGTATGAATATGAACATAAAAAAAATGTGCACGACTGGGTCGTACGAACTTGCTCCTGCATGCCAAAACTAAATATGTACATGTTTTGATTACTTTTATGTTCCAAAAATTGTTGTTATTGTTTTTTTTTTTTTTTTATTTAAAAACGCAGTTTTTTTTTTTTCAAACGAAAAACTTTTCCAATAGCACAACTCAAAGTTCAATTGCAAACTAAAATCAGTGAGAGGAGTGACATCTGGCAAGGGAGTTAGATGTTGCATATAGCATATAAATGCAAGCTAGTTGAAAATAAAATCAAAAATAATAACATACTTTGAGGAGCTTTTAAAAACGCATGTCTACTCATTGCAATTGATAAAAAACAATAAAAAGTCCACATTTGCTACCAAAATATAAGCGGAGTTGTTAGCGCAATGCGTAGTGCATTGGTTTCTCAACTGGCTGTTCTAAGGTTCAAAATCCAAAGATGAGAACTCAAAAATTGTTTCAATTAACAATGAAAAAAATAGACAGCACCGCACTAATGAAAGGAGTCTGAAGATCAGCTTTGCAACCGTGAAATAGCTATAACTCCAGCCAAAAAACGGAATTGACGAAAAAAGCCATTGGTGGAAGCACCTCTAGAAAAAGTTGTTTTTATTCACATACTAAAAATTGAAGTTCTATTCGATCTTTAAGAATATGCACATATATATTATAGGCGTTTATCTCTTTTAGTTCGGAGCTCTGAGCTCAGAGTCTTCAGAGCTTGCTGAACAGACTCTGAACAAAGTTAGCTCTGAACAATTTTCTGAACGTTCTGATGTAATTTTGAAATACAATTGAGCACTTAATATTCAAGATTTTTTTATTTGTATAACTGTATTAATAAATGATATAATAGACTATTATTTATCACAAAATTGATATTTTCTGCCATATCAACTTGTTTCCTTCACCATTTTAATTATTTTAAATATTTCTTTTCGTTTTACCACATCTCATATGCTTGACATTTGTTCAGGCATTTTTCTCACAATGCTCGGTCTCTTTTTTCCGAGCGCGTCGGTCGAACTCTGAACACTCAGAATCAGTGCTCTGAACGAAAAAAGTAACACAACTTTGATGCTCTGAACATACTGAACTAAAAAAGAAACACAATTTTTAGTTTGTAAAAAAGAAAAACGCCTTATGTGAGTCGAACTATGTCTGTTGTCAACAGACCCTTACCAGGCCTACAACCTTACAAAAATATATGATCACACCATCTCTTCTATTTTTAGTCACATATGAGTACCTAACGCAAACTTTACTCTATATTTGCCATCCAACAACCAACACCCCACCAAATAAAATTATATATTCTTTCCCTCCTCATACATGATGCTCTTCAAGCGTCAATCATCTATGTGCCAACGACATGGCTGTGTCCAACTACATATACATTCCCAACAAAAACAATACAGTTTTTCGCCTGATCATCTAATGTCCTAAGTATCCTCCATCCGACTTTATTTATGACCTGTGAGCCTATTTATTGTTCATTGCTTATTGGGATGGTTTCCCTTTAAACACCTGTGAATTTTCCATACTAATAGGAACTAATTCTGGATAAATGGGTTGGTGATTTGTACCATCTTCAGTGTTACCGCAGTTTGAATTTTAAACAAGTCCTTATTGCCGAAAAAAAAATTGCCTTAGCTAAATGCAAAATACCAGTTGATTCAGTTAACAAGCAAAAATAAAAAAAAAACACTTAAAGAGATTATTTTTATAAACTTTAAAAAATGATCCAGATTAGAAGTGCATATAAACA
>CAKKXW010000001.1:48858809-48872624 GCA_920937365.1 Sphaerophoria rueppellii
TGAGAGCCGTGCGTGCAAGTGTAACTACCAATGTGAAGTTGACTTTTGATCACGCCGCTTAACGTTGTGAATAACTATGTTATGTTGGTTGCTCGTCAAATTCAGTTGTCAACGGATCAACGGACGCAAAAAGTAGAAAGTTGAGCAACTCTATCCGTCGCATCCGTCACATGCGTTGCTTATGGGACGAGTTTCATTAGAAAATGTATATTTTATTGTGCTGTCAGTTGAAATCGTCAACGCTGACGCACTGACGGATTCTATGGGTCGGCCCCTTTAGCCGACAGTAGAATGAGATAAAAAAAAGAATGAATGTAAAAGGAAAGAAAAAGAAAAAGAGTTTAATGTGGCAACTGGTGGTAGTGGTTGTATTGTATCAATAAGTGTTGCAATTCGCCGCACTAGTTTTCAGTTGAAGTGTAACCATCAATGTGAACGTGCGTGCCGAGAGTCTTTCAATTTAAATGAACAATAAAAAATAGATAGATATAAAGATCGTGTGTTATTTTATTAGTGCAAAAGATAAGCTATCCTTACACAATTAACCCAATTGTATGAAAAACTAAGTATTTTGAATCACATATTCGATCAATCAGCCCCAGTGTTTTTCAAAGCATTTGACGAAACTGTTATTCACCATAACGTTACATGCTAGCAACTACACAAAAATGCAACAGTTCCCAGGCATGGCACATAAAAATCCTCTATGTACATTCTCGACAAAAATCTAATAATGAAAACTTTTGTACTCATCGTCATCGTCAATGTCGTCGTTCTGTTTTGATGTTTTGTAGACATCGTTGCCATTGTGTATCGATAAAAGTTAATAAAGCGAGTTGTAAAAGAAGTAGCTATCTATAGTGGCACCAGAAATGATAGAATTCGATTGTGGGTTGATTGACCTTTTTACACCTTCAGTTTGTAAATTGTGTCAATTATTTTTTAGGGGATTAAGCTCTGAAGAAAGAGCCTTCTAGAAGGGCTTTTTTACTGGTCTCATCTCCAAGTTCTTGCCAAAATTTATTTATAAGTCTCTTTAATTTTATTTATTGATTAAGCTCGAATCAAATAAAATTGTTTAATGTATTGATTTTGAGTGACTGACATCGTGCTCCATTCGCCAATTACCCAAAAACAATCTCGGAGAACTGACCAACGAAAATACAATAGTTTATTACAGAATTTATTTAAAAAGAATGTTCAAAAAGGAATGTGGACAACATCACAAATTTTCTCACTTTATCAGACAAACCTTAGGAAGGCTGTATCATGCGAGATTACCTTTCCCCTACCATTAAAGAAAGCTTCTTATTTGCTTTAAATTCCGCAGCAATGCCGCTTTCTGCATTTCTGCTAGCTGAATTCTTCTAACTCAAAATGTAGCATATAGCATCGCGGTCGTAGTATTATTTTGCTGTTGTTATTGTTCTTAATCCTTTATGATGATACACCGCAGGAGGGTGTTGCAATGTTTTGAAAATGTCGTTTCTGTTCAGAAATTATATAAAAGGACAGCCTTCGTCTCACTCTCTGTTATCATTTTCTTCATTTGTTGAAATGGTGCATTCACCTCTTGTGCAAAGCCAAACAAAGACAAAAAAGAACAACAATAGCAATAAATGCATGATGCAAGTTGCATATATAGACAGAAGCGATAGGGAAAGGTAAGAAAGAAAGCAAGGACATGATGGGTCTGATGTAAGGAAATTTCTTATAAGGATGGTTGCTATATTCCCGCCCTATTCTTCGCCTATTTGGCGCACTCCACCCTTTGAGAGTCTTCCTCGTCTAATTCTTTTCTTGTATATTTTCTAGGTTATGACCGTTCGTAGGTCCCTATTGTGTTGTGTCTTAGAATTTCTATGGGAAACTTTTTGTGCATTGTGTAATTTCTTGAATGTGTCTTGAGGTTTTTGTCTTTTTTGTCGTTCTATTGATATTACGAAGATATTAATATCTACGTTGTTGTTGTTTTTTGTATGAAAAGAATTCAATTTTATGAGAGAAGAGAGCTGTTTTGTTTGTTTTCAATGATAACGGGAAAAAGTGGGACATACAAGAAAAATGAAATTGGTGATATCTGAATACAATGATGGTTGTAACTTGGAAGCTGTCGCTTGATGGAGGCGCGTGATTAAATTTTCTTAATAAATGTTCAAAAAACGTTTTTCTTACAAAACTTGGAATCTCAAAACAGATCAAGTCTTTTTTAGAAAATTGGAATATAATAATATTTGTATAGGGTGCTTTTTTTTATTGTTGCTTTATTAAAAACTGTTATAGTGTTCAGCGATAACGACGCGGAATTGCTTGATGGGGAACTGGTTAAGTTTTCAATGAAATCGGCTAAACGTGTTTTTTTTTCTTTTTTTCTTAAGTAAAAACTAAAAAAAAATCTAAGGGGCCAATTATAAAAAACAAAAACAAAAATAAATAAATAGTGTGGCGCAACAGTTTTTGGAGAGCCAAGGCCTAAGTGGCTTACTCTCTTCAACAATTCTCTGCGTACGTGTGAAGAATTGAGGTGCCTTGAATTTAACGCCGATTCCGAACGGCAAAATTGAGAAGCACTTTTTCGTGACAGATTGATACTCTTGGAATTTTTGTCGGTTCTTCACAAGAGGCAGTACCCGTGAAAGATGAAATAACAACTATGTGCACGAGTAGGACTCGAACCCACGACGTTCTGCTTAGCAGCCAACGCACCTAACGACTAAGCCAAGAACACTACTTAAGCAATTCAAGACAATCGAAATAAAATTTTGGCAGGTGTCATTTTTGTTTTCACAAAACTTGGCATATATATTGCAGCGCCGCGTGCAGAATTGCTGCAAATCTGTTTTGGACATAACTCATTTCAAAACTCTGTTGGAGATTAAGATTATTAACCATCCATTGTGACCTTCGAATTTTAAGACAATACCTACAAGTTCCTGGGACGCGTATTATTGAAATGGAGCAATAATTTAAGAGACTGCAGTACTTTGGTTATGCAGTCAGTAAAGTCGAAGTTAATTAACTTTAAAAAAAAGACTTTAAGTCAATTACAAAAGTATTTAAACTGGAAAGGAGCAGTCACCAGTTAGTATTTATGTTTTTAACTTGCAGTCAATTGACTAAAAGTTACTTTTTATAACTGGCAGTCACAAAACAGTCATTTAACTTAAGCGAGTTTGGTTTTAGTTAGTAAGTCTTTTGACTGCAGTTAATTAACTTAAAGCCAATTGGCTTTTTTTTAGTCTTTGACTACAATGTATTGAATTAATTTAAAACTATTGAAGTATCGTCAAGTAGAATTTTATCTCAACAGACATGGATTTTTTCGTGTGAATTCATCCTGTACAGAATCAATCCTGTGTATGGATTTCTCCAATAATTTACCCCAGTGTGGGATATGAACGTAATGTTGGAATTTAAAAAAATGTTTTTGAACTTTTTTTTCAAAATTCTGTATCTCAAAAACGGATTAGTATTAAAAATCAAAGTATAAACAAAATATATATATATTAATATTTTCTTGAATGCTGCATACCCAGATTAAATTAAGGGCATTTTTGAAAAATTCTACATAGATATACAAAATGAATAAAAAAAGTCTCCAAGAATTTTTGCTTACAAAAATTTGAAAAATTAACAATTTCTTAAGAAATTTTATGGCATCAATTTGTGTTTTTGGGATACACTTTTCAATTTTAAATTTTAGTTATGAATTCTATTACGTTAGGACACTTTTAATAGAAGAACATCCATCGAATTTTGAAGGTAGCGATTACAATTATTTAAAAATCGAAAAACTTATAAACAAATTTATGTACAGATGTTAAATTGTATATACATATGTATTAGTCACTGTTATAATAAAACAAACACAAATTGAAGAGCATGAAATTCCTTACCATGTTTGAAAATTTCATAATTCTAGGTTGAAATCTTTGTGCAATTTTTTGTTTACAAAATTCACACAAAAACTTTCACCCCCTGCTTAGTAATTTGTATTTGTAATTTGCACTTTTCGGATTAGTTTCTATAGTGCATACGGTCTTACCTCCGAATTTGTTCACTGTGAACTCATCTTACCCTTTACTTCAAAAGTGAAAATGATCTGAACTCCGCCTATTACTTTTAAGAGGTTTAAGCAACCCCTTAATGGAAAAATTGACATTGAGCCATTTTATCACTAGAAAACATGTCTAATAGTAAGTGGTGAAATTGTAAATTATTTTCTTACATAATTACCTCATACTAAAATCATTTTCAACCCGTTAAAAATCTTACAATCCTTGCAAACAACCCCTAAATTGAAAAAAATCACAAAAAAATACTTTGGTATGAAATAAAATGATGTAAGTATGGAGCAATTAATATTTTATATTCTCTATAATAATTACCAATTCGTTAACCCCCTTTCTACTGTTGAAAACTACCCCTTGATAAAAAATTGTTAAAATTTGTTTGTTATAAAATGAAAATTATTAAAATATTATCAGACACTCTCGAAAATGATTATCATATTCTTAAGCTTTTCTACCCTTAAAACTACCCTTAAATTGAAACAATAAATATATATGATTACATATTTACCTAAAAATAATTTAATTAAGAATAAAAAATTTCCATTAATTGAATTAAATATAAACAAATTATATAAAATTGTACGTACTATGATTATTAAAATATAATATTAATATTCATGACTTGATGTCGGAGTCGCTGTCACAACTTCTGGCTGAATTGGAGGGCTATTTTGGCAGTTATCTCCACTGGCCATTTTTTTTTTTTTACAATAGTTGTGGGTCTCTATTATATTGCGTACTTACACATTGCTCCATCACACTCCGAAATTTTCAGTTACTAAGTAGAAAGAAATATGAAAAGTTTTTGGACCATAACTACTTCAATTTTCATGCTACCATAATTTATAAAAAACCATTATAAAGGTAATTAAGAGAGCTACAACATCCTTCATTGCAATATATAGTAAAAAACTTTTTTTTCAAAACGGTGAAGGTTTAAAGGGTTTAAGAGAGGCTGTTATTGCCCTGCCACGAGCTCTTTAAACAATCATATCTCCGTCAATTTTTGTTTGACAGAAAAAAGAAAAAAAAAAAACAAATTGTTTGTCAAAAATAATACCTAAATTTTTAATTTGAAATTTTGTTCTTTTTTTTAATCGTTACTTTTTTGAAAAATATGTGTCCTGAAGCAGCCAAGCTACTATCTATCAAACTCTTCATAATAAAGTTGATTCTAGGCGGAATACGATTAATTTTAATTTTGGTGGAAATAGCACTCATGAAACCCATTGATTTAAAAGAAAAAACCATTTGATGCTCCCCTTATTTGCAATACAGCTCACTTATTTTATGTACAAGAGACTCTTAATAGTGCTTATTTTTAATCTTATTTCAAGCACTTTACAACCCTTTTGTATAAGAATGCATAAAATGCATCTGCTCGCCGCTAGATGGCATTGACCACATCGATTAAATTTTAGACAAACTAAAAAAAACGGCTTTGATCTTTAATATCTAGCTTAATATTGCACTTAGAATAATGTATAACAAACCAAATTGTTCATTGTTTTACCTGCCACAATTTTGTTTTTGATAAAATTTTCGATAAAACGTATATTTTTGAAGATATTTGCAAAAAACCGATGAAAAAAGTGAAAAAATTGCGAATTTTCAATTGCCAATAACTTGAAAAGTATTGGATTTTTTGAACAACTTTATAAGGAATTTTTTGCTTTAAATAAGACCTTTTTTCGATATCCGAGGTTATAATATAAAAAAAAAATCACCCCCGAGAAGGGGTAGCAACCATCCCCAGGGTGGTTGCGAAGTTCAAATCATTTTTATTTTTGGTGTTAAGGGTAAGATTAACCTAATTCCTAAATTGTATGCAATTCGGTTCACAGTAAATAAAATCGGACCAATAATGCAATGGCATCCGCAGTCACTTGGCCCTTGTAACGTAGGGGGCTGGGATGAGAAGACTTCGCACAATTTGGCCGAGCCAATGTAGTCGTCTTTTTTTGACCACATCTTGGTATAGCTCATACATTTCTCGGTTGAACCTTCTTCTCCATTCGCCATCGTCGCATACGGGACCGAAAATCCGTCGAAGAATTTTTCTTTAGAAAGTGCCCAGTATCAATTCTCCTTTTTTACTTATCGTCCATTACTCGGCGACGTAGAGTAGGACTTTAACTTTTAGTTTACATAATTAAATACAAACAAATGATGTTCGAAGGGTAGATACGTGCATTCAAGTGAACACAAGCGTCCACTGAAACGTCTGTCTATATCAACTCCTACTCTCCACCTACCCATGGTGAACATCGGGTGCCCTGCCCAGTACCTTCGACCGAAGATTTGGTTCCAACCCCAGTGGGAAGTTGTTGGCGGCAGCAAAGAGAGAGAGGGGGAGGAGGTATGCGTCCACTAAGGCTTGCCACCTTTTCAACAGGCGGCAGCGGAAGAACTCATAAGATGGAATCAACGGTGGCGTCTACAGTTCCAGTCAGGATGAAGTACTTAGTGAACCCTTATAGGGCTACTACGACATATTCGCAGCCCAGGCCTATAAGGAGCGGTTTGACCGGCTCTTCGTCTTAGAGTTAAACTAAAGACCTGGCCCTCCAGGTTGGAGGTCGTGCGTCGGGGTGACTGCCCGGCCTAATAAAGAAGTGCTAGCTCCGAAACACCAACAAGCCTCGGATACGGACGGAATTAATGATGACGACACACGCAAGCAATTTAAGGACAATGAATTTCGATTTTGCACTGGAATGTTAGGTCCCTTAACAGGCCACGTGCAGCCGAACAACTAGCGGAAGCTCTTGACTGCTATAAAGCAGATATAACTGCCATCCAAGAAATGCGATGAGATGGTCCGGGCCTACGTAAGATGAACAACTGCGACATTTACTACGGCGACTGCTACCGGGAACAAAATCAGCGTCTATTTGGATGTGGATTTGTAGTTGGGACTCGACTCAAGAGGAAGGTCTTGAGTTTCAACTCAGTGAATGAGCGCATCACTACAATCCGTATCAAGGCTAAATTCACCAACATCAGCCTCATCTGCGCTCACGCCCCCACTGAGGAAAAGGATCAAGACACCAAAGACAGGTTCTACGAGCTCCTCGATAAGACCTATGAGCAATGCCCTAGCTATGACATTAAAATCATCCTTAGATATTTTAATGCTAAGCTGGGTAGAGGAGAAATCTTTGGTGGAATAATCAGACGACATAGCCTACACTAAACCACCTCCGATAACGGATTTAGGCTAATCGACTTCGCTGCGGGGTGAGACGTAATGGTAGCAAGTACGCGATTCCCACATCTCGATATCCACAAGGGAACATGGAAATCTCCTGACCAATCAACCGTCAACCGGATTGATCACATTGCGATCGACGCACGACACTTCTCTAGCATGCAAGATGTCCGCACATTCCGAGGTGCCAACATCGACTCGGACCACTACCTTGTTGTAGCCAAGGAATGCAGATATCCCGATCAAGGCCAACACGCGAAAATGCTAGGAGGAAATTCGACGTCAAGCGGCTACAATCGCAAGAGATTGCTAGATCGAAAATCTCCTCAGAAGTCCTTTGCTGCCAGCACAGAATATAGAGAACCAGTGGCAACACTGCCAAGCAGCCATCAGAGATGCCCCGCACTGAAGCCTGTAGAAACCATCATGGGAATATCGTAGTAGAACCGCAGTCAGTGCTGAGGATATGGAAAGACCACTATTCCAAGCTGTATAATGCCGATGACGACCAAAACTCCGTCAGCGACCATTCAATTTGGGTGCAGAAGGTCAACAATTCCACCCACCCGACATGGACGAAGTGAAGAAAGCGATATCTAAACTATAGTCGAACAAAGCCGCTGGAGCAGACGTGCTAGCCACCGAACTGTACAAAGCAGCCGGAGATGATTTGGTTAGGAGCATGCACTCATCAGCAATATTTGGTCGGAGGAAAGCATGCCCGATGAATGGAACCCGATCCTCAAAAAAGGAGATCCCCTGAACTGTACGAACTACAGAGGTATAAGTCTCCTAAAAAAAGGAGATCCCCAGAACTGTACCAACTACAGAGGTAAAAGTCTCCTTAACATCGCCGACAAGATCTTTTCTGCCGTGCTGTGTGCACGTTTGAAGCCCTTCGTCAACAACCTGGTAGGTCCTTATCAGTGTGGCTTCAGACCCGGAAAGTCCACCATCGATCAAATATTCACCCTACGGCAGATCTTGAAGAAGACCCAGGAACTTCAAATCGATACCTACCACCTTTTCATCTATTTCAAGGCCGCGTATGACAGCGTCTATAGAGACCAGCTATATAGAGCAATGTCTAGTTTTGCCATCGCTGTTCCATCATGGTCGGAAAAAACCTAACGGACGCTTTTGATGTCAAAAAAGGTTTTAGACAAGGCGATGCGTTGTTATGCGATTTTTTCAACATCATTCTTGAAAAGATTGAGCAAAGCTCCAATGTAAACACGAGAGGCACAATCTTTCAAGAGTCCGTCCAGCTACTAGGATACGCAGACGAAATTGACATAATTGGAATAACACAGCGTGGATGTCAGTGGAGCGTTTGTGAGCCTTGAGACGGAGGCCAGGAAGATGGGTCTAGCGGTTAACGACGGCAAGACCAAGTTAATGCTGTCGACAAGAAAGGACAACCAACATCGACGTCTTGGAGCAAATGTCAACATTGACAGATTTAACTTCGAGGTAGTTAAGGACTTTGTCTACCTGGGATCCGCTATCAACTCAGACAACAACACCAGCGCTGAAATCAAACGAAGAAGTCCTCTCCCGAGCAACTAAAGTGACACTCTACAAAACCCTCATCTTCCCGGTCCTCATGTATGGTGCAGAGACATGGACTATGACAACATCTGATGAAAACGCTTTGGGCTGCTTTGAGGGAAAAATTCTTCGAGTGAATTTTGGTCCCTTCTACATTAATGGAGAATGGAGACGAAGATTCAACCAAGAACTGTACGAGCTGTACAGCGACACTGGCCTAGCCAGAAAAGTTAAGGTCCAATGACTTAGATGGTTGTGTCATGTTAAGCGAATGGAAAATAATGCTCCGGCTCGTAGAGTCTGTGAATCCAATCCGGAAGGATGTCGCAGAAGAGGAAGACCGCGACTCCGGTGGAGCACACAGGTGGTAGAAGACCTGAACCAACTTGGCGTGCGAAACTGGAGACAGTTAGCCAGGGACCGAGCTGGCTGGAGGAGGTTGTTGGGTAAGGCCCTGGTCCGACCTGGACTGTAGCGCCACCATAAGTAAGTAAGTAATTAAATACAAACATTGGAACAAACCCGTATCGTCATCGTCACTAAACAGAAGCTCCATGATTTGCATATCTTTTTCTGCGTTTTAATTTTTTTTTCTTTATATTTCCGACTGCATTTTTGATTAAATCTTATTAATCAAAAATGCAGTCGGAAATATTTTAGGACATACATAATTAAATATAAAGAAAAAAAATTAAAGCGCAGAAAAAGATATGCAAATCATAGAATGGAATAAAACTAAAATGCAGCATATACACTTGAAAAGAATTCACACACAAAATAAAAACCAAGAATGAACATTATGTTTTTGACTGACATTTCTCAATTCTCACTGAGAATTGTGTTCCACCAAATGATTTTACCTCAGTCAAAGTGACATTGAGATCTCAGTGAGATATTTTTAGGTGGAACTTGCCTAATGTTAACCTTGATATGTGGACTATTAACTCTGTTACACAAATCGGCAATGGAAAGTTGATTAAGGCGTTCCCTGACAATAGAAGTTGCCGCAAAATTGTCACATCTCACGCAATGGCTCCTAGATAATAATGGGGAGGGCATATTAAAATTATCGTAAAATCGGTATCATATTATTAAAATAAAAATAAGTTATCTTTCAAAACGAATTAATTCAAACTTGCTGTTTTAAAACAGCTTAATTATCTAGAGTTCCCTTGGAAAGTTCGGAAAGGTTAATTTTTAATTAAAATCTATTGTTTTGAAGGAAAAAAAAACAATACAACTTTTCTATGACGATGAAGGAGTCGCCTTACTCTTAATTAACTTTGTTCCTACTTTTATACCAAGGAAACCGACCCATCAACCACATCAGACTCTCTCAAATCATATCCCAAGCTCCCCATATAGAAAAGTAATGAAATTAAACCCAACCACACTTTCCAATTTCTTATCCATCTTCTTATGTGATGGTGTAGAAGTGTGTATCCTTTTTTGCTGTTCCTTAATGACATGTGAAATTGAACCGTTTTTATATAAACAAGCATCGAAAAGAACAAATAAAAAAATAACGCTTTGTCACTCAAAAAACACCATTCTCTCCCCCCCCCCTGCCCCCTTCCACACCTATCATACCACCCTCACACATAGATCCAATAATTTCTTTCTATCAACATCAACTAACAGCCATATGCTGGCGCAAGCCTTCAGAACAATTGCTGGCACAATCTCCCTATGAAGTCGTGTCGATGTCATCCTTTCTCGTCGTCGTTGTCGTCATCGCCGTCATCGTCTTTAGCAAGTCTTCCAAATATTGACGTTGGCTTTAATTAATGACTGTACAAACAAAACGTACGAAATTAACAAAATTCATTCTAGTATCTGTTTACGTTCCATGTGTGTGTGTGTGTGTGTGTGTGTGTGTGTGTGTGTGTGTTTGTGTCGTCTTGTGTGTTTAAATTTGTTGTTGGGCTCTGTTAAAAGGAGGGAGGAAGTGCCATTAACGGGTCGAATTTTAGTGTACCGAAGACCGGGATATCAACTCATCATAGAAAAGTAGCGCTGGCTCTCCGCATCTTCACTATTATAGAATTCAACAACCGCTCTCTGGCAGTACAGCACACAGGAAGTGTTAAATTATTTACCCATGCAGAGTGTCAGCAGCTCCTCAACATGTCTTGGTGCTGCTGTTGCTGTCAAACCGTCACTTCACCGCCTTGGGCTCCTCAAAATGGAAAACTTACTTCATTAAATTTGATGATGATGTTTTATTAAAGCTATATCTTGGTCGTATATTGAATTTTATAGAATAGTTTAGGGTTGGTCCTTGGGTGGCATATAAGTGCCGGCCAGGCGCGGTTTAAGAGCGATCATTGTCATCGTTTTATACTTGTCATCATCATCAGCATTATCTTTGTCATTCCTGAGCTATCATTTTACAGGGGCGTTTTAAAGTGTTTAAATAAATTTTATAAAAGGGCCGGAACCACAGTTATAACAGGAGGTTCATCGCTCATCGTAAAAATTGAATAACGAATTCATGTAAGATAACCGAATGGAGTTGGTCATGGTTTTAACAACAAACTTAATACAAATCAAACCAAAAACAAATAAACGTAAGCTCTAAACTGATGCAAAACAGATTAATCAGCAGCGAGAAAGTGCATAGCCTGGGTGCAAAATAGGAACGATGGCATATGTTCTGCAAGAAAGGTCAATTTGGATTTGGGGAGATAAAAAATAAATTTTTAGTCATTTGTTTACACAAAATTCTACTCAAATCCAGCCGTTGTTCTCTTCATATGTGACTAAGCAAAACGCTTCACCACACCATCAATTGTCTTTAAAATAGTTTCTTTCCTGCAGCTCCTCGATGTGATGATAACTATCTTCAGGATGGTCACAAGAACGATGTGTAATATAATTAGTTTCAATTTTATAGGGCACACTCATCAGAGTTCAAACTTCGGGGTACGGTTTGGTTTGGCAGAGACACCAACAGAAAATCCACCAGACCAGCAAAGCAGACAGACCCATCAACTAGTATTATATCTACTCGAGACCACAACGGTTGAAAGGATTGATTCCCTATAGAGAAAGCAAATATTATTCATCCGCACACATACCTTCATGGTCACACATCCTCCAAATGACACAAAAAGATGCTGCGGTCATTATGTGACAATGTGTTGGTTGGTTGGTTAGTCATCGTCGGATGTCATCTTCATCGTTTTTGTTCTTGGTATCATCCTTGTTCGTTGTTCTGTTGTCTGTTTAAGTTCCATCCAAAATGATGAGCAACATTACACTTGTTGGATAAGGAGCTTGTCCATTGTTAGTTTGTTATAATTGAAATTTAAATAAATGAGGTGTATCGTTGAGTAAAGATAGGCAACCTATAAATGCGAACTTGAGCATAGAATGGAAATGGATAAAGGGGTGAACATAAGAATTAAGTTAGGAAGATTAAGTGTGAGTGCTTTTGTTTGTCCAAAGGACAAGGAGCAAACAGTTGAAAACTTAATTAGTGGAAATGGGGGAGTATGGTGGCGGTGCGTGTTAAGACCATTTTTTTGAGGATGTTTTGTTTTGAAATTTTGACATTTTCAGGTCATCTTCTAAAATCTAGTGATTGATTTTCTATAAAAGGTTGAGTGGTGAATCAAATTCGGATGTTAAATTGTATATTTATATTGCCGTTTGACAACGATTTCAATGGACTACAAACTGACAACTGCGAATATGCCCTTTGAATACTTTAAGGCACTCCTCATCAACGCCATAGAAAGTAATTATTTGGAAACAAATTGGCCGTTGAATGGTTTCAGCATAGGCCCCTTTTCACTGAGTCAAAAACTTTTAGAGCTTGTAACTAGTACCTATAACTCCTAGGTTCCTACAAGGTATGAAGTGAGAAACTCATAACGGTAGTAGATAACAAGGTATGATCTGATTTTTTCCAAAACATATTGAAATTTATAAAGGGTTTTTCAATAGGGACGCTACAAAAGTTTTCTTAAATAAAACAAAGAAATGGAACTCGATTTATATTGCATGGTCACCACGGGCACGCTTGCAAAAGTCCAGACGCTGAACCCAATTTGACGGTTTTCAAGCATAAATCGGGCGATACTGCTGCAATTTCACGTTCGATATTCGTACGAAGTTCATCAATCGTCGCTGGCTTGTTGACATAAGCCATAGATTTGACGTAGCCCCACAGGTAATAGTCTAACGGCGTTAAATCGCATGAACAAGGCGGCCAATTCACAGGTCCATTTCTGGAGATAATGCGTTCATCGAACTTTGTTCTCAATAATTCGATTGTTTGGCCCGCTGTGTGACATGTGGCACCGTCCTGTTGAAACCACATATCGTCCAAGTCCATATCATTCAATTCATTCCAAAAATAATCGGTTAGCATTGAGCGGTAGCGATTCCCATTCACAGTAACGTGCCGGTCTTGATCATCACGGAAGAATTACGGCCCAATGACACCACCAGCATGTAAACCGCACCAAACAGTGATTTTTTCGGGATGTAATGGTGCCTTGTGAAGCACATGTGGATTGCTGCTTGATCAATAACGCATATTTTGCTTATTGACGAAGCCATCTAGTCAGAAATGAGCCTCATCGCTGAAGATGATTTTTCGATGAAAATCCGGATCATTTTCAAGTTGTTGCTCAGCCTGATTCACGAACATACGACGCTTCTGGTGATCAAGCGGCTTCAGTTCTTGCGTCAATTTGATCTTGTAAGGATGTAGGCCAAGATCTTTTCGCGAAATTCGCCACAACGACGTCACAGAGATGCCCAACGCTTGAGAACGACGTGTGAGAGACTGATTTGGGTCTTCCGCAATTGATGCGCTAGCGGCAGCAATATTCTCCACACTACGGGCACTTCTTTGTCTCACTGGCACGGGAACATTTTGTACTGAGCCTGTGGATTCAAATTTTTCCACTAGATGCTCAATTGTTAATCTGGCAGGACGATTATGACGACCATAAATTGTACGTAGCG
>CAKKXW010000001.1:48894809-48908639 GCA_920937365.1 Sphaerophoria rueppellii
AAAACCGATAATTGCTACAGGCTGATACACAAGTTTTGTCGCTTTAAGAGTAGAAACGTCTATTATACATCTTACATCTACAAGTTTTTACATAGAAGTTATTTATAATCTTAAGAAGACAGAGTGATATCTGGATCACAGAACTCCTTTGACAATCACAATATTGAATTGGCTTTATTGACGATTCTGTTAATATGCTCAGAAAAGTCTAAACTAGATGTAAATAAAACTCCAAGATCTTTTTGAGTGCCAGGACGAGTCAAAATGTGTTGTGAGATTGTATAGTTTTAAGAAGTTTGACATTTTATATAATTCAAATTTTTTTCACACCACAATGAGAAACTGTTTATGTCGTCCTGCAGAAGAATTCTAATATTTATTGAAGATACATTTTTGAACATCTACATTCTACATATTATCTGCAAAGATGAGAATTTCGCTGTTTTGAACACATAGTCGGACATCGTTAATAGCCAAAATGAAAAGAAGGGGTCCTAAATGACTAGTTTAGTTTAGTTTATTATCAATCAGAAATATTCTTTCAGACTCGATTACAAAATATTTAATAAATAGGACAAGAATTATTTACAGTGTTGAAATACAAACATTCATATAATTAAGACTAATTTTGAAACGTAAAACTATGCAGAATACATTAAAATATACAGAAGTTTTTTCTAAAAGGTTACTCTAGAACAGTCTTCAAAAATATCAATTAAGTTACAGACTGAGTTTGCCTCTTTGATGCATCTTGAAATCGGTGCGTTTGATCCATAATTTGTTCTATGAAAACGTTCAAAAAATAAAACTGTAACCCTAAGATTTCTTAAAGGAACACGAAAACAAAGTTTACTAAGAAGAAATGAACAATCAATACGAGACTTAAGAACATCGCGAATAAACATAATAGCAAAATATATATGTCTTAGAACAAGAGTTTGAATCCCAAGTAATAAGCACCTAGTATTGTAGCTGGGCATATCATTGCTTGAAAAGTTAAAGAGAGCATATCTTGAAAATTTTCTTTGAACCCTTTCAATCCTATCCGACGCATTTGAATAGTAAGGATTCCAAATAATAGCACAATACTCAACAACAGAACGAACTTAAAAATAACGTGATTTTATTGTGAACATATCAGAAAATTCCCTAGAATTTCGTTTGAAAAAGCCCCACATTGCATTGCTTTTATTTGATACATAATCAATATGAGCCTTAAAGGAAAGTTTTTCATCCAGGATGATACCGAGGTCTTTTTTTTTTGGGAAATTCTCTCTAAAGTGGCATCATTCAACTTGCAAGCGTAGCTCGTAAAACCTTGCTTCCTACAGCATGTTAATACTTGACATTTAGTTACATTCATATGAAGACAATTTAATTTACACCATCGAGAGACCCTAATTAAATCCTCTTGAAGGAGTAAACAATCTTGTGCAGATTCGATTTTTCTGTATAGCTTGAGGTCGTCGGCGTTTCGAATGAACAAAAATATCCGAGATGTCATTGATAAATGATAAACAATAAAGGACCAATACGGCTACCCTGGGGTACGCCCGAAGGAACATAAATGGGGTCCGAAAGATTATTGTCTAACTTAACGATTTGAATTCTTTCAGCTAAATAAGATTTAATCCAGTTGAGAAGATTAGAGTGGAAACCCAGGCAGGCCAACTTATGCAAAAGAATTTTATGATTAACTCTATCGAATGCTTTGGAAAAATCGGTAAAGATGATATCAGTTTGCAGATTCTTTTCAAAGTTCAAGATTATATAATCAACAAACAGTGATAGATTAGTTGCGGTTGATCTGCCTGGGAAAAAGCCATGTTGAAATTCCGATGTATGCTCACGAACAACAAAAAATATTTAATCAGTTATGATTTTTTCAAAGACCTTAGGAATGGCAGAGATTTTACAAATGGGCCTATAATTTGTAATATCTTGCTTCGATCCAGATTTAAAAATAGGTGTTAAAAATGAATATTTCCATTCACTTAGGAATACACCTTTCGCAAGGGAGAGATTAAAAATAATTCTTCTCAAAACAGATTTTAAATTGTTATACGAACTATTTAGATCAGATTGACTCAGAATCTCAGTCCACGAAAAAGAAAAAAATATATACATTTATTGCATCAAAATCAGCATTCTCATAACAATAAACAGTTTTGGTGTTATTAACTGAAGGCCTTTTTACAAAATTATAAAAGTTAAGATTGCTCACTAAAGCACAATGATGAATTGAATTATGAAGCATTGGTAGTACACATTTTTCAACATCAGCATTAAAATATTTGTCAACGACAATAATATCAAGTAAGCGTTCAAGATCGTTTTGGCAATTATTAATTTGAATCAAATCGAACTGGCTGAAAAAGTCTTCTACCATTGTTTCGATATCAGATGTAATATTTAAAGGAACTAGATGTTTCTCATCATGATCAAAAACCCAATTAACATCACCCAAATTAAAATCTCCAGCAAAGAATATGTGCTGAGCATATGATAGATTTTCTACCTCGAGGGACACCGGATTTTGTAATAAACGAATCAGAGTCAGGTGAAATACCTGATAAGACCTGTCTTCAAGTTATGTAGGTATTCAATTAATGCAAAAAGAGGGAGATCCATATGCGTTCAATTTAAAAGTTATAATTAATCGGATAAACTTATCGAAAGCTTTTGAAAAGTCAGTTTAGTCACAAACAATCTATTTCTTGACGGCACTCCAATGAGTTTAAGGATTTATTCATTTATTCACAAAGGCAAGAAGGTTTGTAATCGTAGAGCGCTTTCGCATGAAACCGTGTTGTTGGATACAGATAATATTTTTGCAATTAAATGCTAACGTATCACACACAACTTGTTCAAATGGCTATGGAATACATGACAACTGGGATATAGGTCTAAAATTTGTTGTATTAGTTTTATCTCCCTTCTTAAACACTGGTGGAGTTAAAAATGCATTCTTCCAAATTGAAGGCGAACTTATCTTACCCCGATCAAATATTGATGAATTACGAAGTGAAGAAATCTTCGTTCGTTTGTTTATCAGTGGCTCGAGTTGTTCCTCGATTTGATAACATGTTCCTAAAAACAAAGGGAATGGCTCAAGAACTCATATATATCAGTGCAATTCTTACCGAACACATCATAAGATTGAACTTCGAAATGTGATACAAAAGTACGAAATATTTTTTTCACTTGTTTGTTGTATGCTGATGATCTGGTCAAACTATGTGAAACTCCAGAAAACCTTCAGTTGATGATAAATCGGCTAGCCAATTACTGCACAAAATGGAGACTAAAAATCAATACCGAAAAGTTGAAAATTATGGTCTTTTCCGGATCATCTCGAACACAAAGTGTATACAGATGGTTTTATAACGGAATTCAATTAGAAAGCTGTGAAGGAAATCAAATATCTAGGAGTAAAATTGAACCCAAATTTAAAATTTGATAACCATCTAATGGATAAAGCCAATTCCTGTCAAAGCTTGTTGAACATTTCGTGGAAAAAAAATGTTTTCAAACAAACGGATCATACTTTCAAAGAAGTACAGAATATATGACTCTGTCGTCAAATCAACTCTTTTTTACGCTTCCCAAGTTTGGGGTTCAGACGAGTATGAAGTTATCGAAAAATTCCATAGGAGTTTCCTCAAAAAACTTTTTAACTTACCAATAAAATCACCAAACTACGCAATCTATTTGGAGGCAGGTCTACAATGCTTTTTATAAGTACTCTCAAATCACAAGCGGATTACATCATTAAAATAAGTTCATATCCAGACTCTCGTTTAATTAAAAAAATGCTTTTGTATGAATTGAGAAACCAGGACTGGTGGGTGACTAGGTGGTTAAACATTGGAAGCGAATGCGGAGAATCAATTATATTCGATCTCAACAACTTGGACAATCTGAGGAGCCAACTATATAAAACAATCCAAAAAAAAGAAAATTCTTTCCGTGTGTCGTTTATTGAACAAGCCCGTAAATCAGAAACAAGAATTCCTTTCCTGAACTACAACCTGAAGGATAAGAACTACATTAATGACAGATTCAACTACAGTGAAATATCTCTTATTTTTAAAACAAGATGTGAGTTACTCAGTTTATATGGTACCCCATATAATGGAAGCTTCGACCAATTTTAATACTTGAAAGCGAAAGAGGACTGCTAGGGCTTCACGATACGATACGATACCGATATTATTTCTTTGTATCGGTATCGTATCGTATCGGTATCGTATCGAGTAACAAATTATTTTATCGTATCGTATCGGTATCGGCGATAATTTTAAGACAAATTTATCGTATCGTTATCGATTTCGATAAGATACCGATACGATACTCGATAAAATATCGAAATTTTATTTTACTATTACAGCGAGGCAAAAAGTGAAACGCAAGCTATTCAAAATTAATTTTATTTGATTATAAACTATCTGAACCCGCAATTTTTAATCGACATTTGTTGAAAGCTCACAATCCCATAATCACTCTAAGAGAAAAATATAGAACGGTGTACATTTTCACGTGATCTGTTGTTATCGTTTCGGCTTGATACTCCAACCCCTTACAGGCTTTATTTGTAAAGGTACATTTATATGCATATATGACTATAGATGAAGACAAACTTTCAACCACCTTTTATATGAAATAATAATCAACCGGCTGCTAACATGTCTCGAAAACAAATGACGCGTTTCGTTCCAGTATCGATGTGCATCGGGTTCTCACAAAAGACGACCGACAACGAAAGCACGAGCGAACGCGTAAAAAAACAATTAAATATGTGTATTACTGCAAGTAAATTAGTAAACTACTATTTGTAAATGCTATTGAAAGAAAATTTGAATTTTGAGCACGCAGTGTCGAAAATAGAATTCTTTCAGTCGATACGATAAATTCGATAATTATCGGCCAGTGCTTATCGGCATTACGATAATATCGACAATGTTATAAACACGTTTATCGTATCGATATCGGTATCGCATGTACTGGATATCGTGTCTATTATCGTATCGACTTTCGATACGATACAATACGATACCGATATTTTTATCGAATATCGTGAAGCCCTAAGGACTGCTTCCACATAGTAAGTGTTTGTCCAATCTACTCGCCCCAAAGATTAACTTACTTCGGAAAGAAATACCTTACCCTGCAGGAGACAATTCGAATTTTGAACGAAGACGATTGAACTTTACTAGTTACAGAATATTTTGATTGATTGTCATTGAGATAAAAAAACAAAACAAAAAAAAAAACAAAAAATTAAAGTTACATATTAAATAATATTTTGCCAACCGAGCTGACGGCTAAGCCATAGCTTCTTAATTCATTCTTACTTTTAACTGTTGTAATAGAAAAATTATGCGAATAAATGAATTTCTTACTTACTTACTTACTTTTTTTTCACTTTTAGTGTCTTCTGTTCAAAGAGGCTAACTCTTTCAGTTGTAGATCGGGTAGGGGTTGAATAACAAATTTACCCTAATAAGTCTTACTGCCAATTTCCTAAATCATTGCTTTAGTATAAATTGAAACCCGATTTGTTTGGATTTCGTTACTGATAAAGCCATGTATCAATATAGCAAAATAGATTTGAAAAAAAGCTTGGTGAGACGTTCAGCATTCGTTATAATTAGTCTGATCCTTGTGTTGCATTTTTGTTTTTCATCTTAATTGTTGTTCATTTTTGATGTCGGAAATTCTACGGCTGGTGTATATTTGATGTCACGTAGTGCTTTTCACGCAATTTAACTTTTCCTCAATATCTTCATATTTTTGAACATATACACTTTTACTCACCATTTGTCCGTTGAAACGACAAAATTTAAAATTTTCGGTTAGTTGATTCCCAGATGGTGAAAGCAAGTTTACTGTGATAGCATTGGTTAAAAATACGCATACCTTTGCAGTAAACTAGTTTCTAAGCTTTCAAGCATTTGTCATTTTTACAGCTTGCTTTAATATCTTCTTGTTTTTGATCAGTGCATAGCGCGACAACCAGGTCCTTGCACCTCTCTCTATTTGCAGTTTATAGTCTTAACAGTTGACTTCATGTTATTCTTATTTCCGTCCCCCGACCTGGCTGCATTGAAGAAAGGCATCACATATCCGAGCTTTAGTTCAATAAATCTGCTTGACCTAACGGCCTTACTGCAAACCAATATAGCTTAGAAGCACTTAGCGTGAGGTCAGTGGTGTTTTTGTAAACATTGACGTATAAGCGGCAAAAATACTATAACTATAACTTCGAGGTAGCAGGACTTCGTCTATCTTAGATCCACTACCAATAGGTACAGACAATAACATCAGTGCTGAAATCGAAAGAAGGATAACTCTTGCCAATGGCTGCTACTCTGGATAAAAGAGGCAATACACCAGCAAAGTCCTCTCCCGATGAACTACAGCGCCAATATATAAGATCCTTATCATTCCAATCCTGATATATGTCACAGAGGCATGACTAAGACGGATGAGCGCTCGAGATGGCTTGGTCATGTTGAGGCCCAAATCTACAATGGATTGTAGCCACTTTTAAAGGCGCTGGGCACTCCTTAGATTAGAATGAATATAAGCTTCTTATAGTCTACTTAGTGAAAGAGGATTATGAACATGTATGATAATGATAAAGTGGTGGTAGTGAGAAATGCAACTGGAGCCACAGAAGAATTCAAAACCACCGTAGAAGTACATCAGCCTTCAGCTCCTTAAAATAGTCCTTGATTGCCTACTTATAGATTAAGTGACTGGAAGGATCAAAGCAGGGCTATTCCTGGCATTTATTTGAATGGAGTAGTACTTTTCAAGTACCTACAAGAATAAATATCGCATACCAACGAAAAAAAAAAAACAATTAAGAACGTTAATCTATAAAACTTATGAACCATCGATGATCTATTCGAAAACAAGTATTTGTCCTGTCTTTTTTTACCTACAGTCCTGCAATTAAGCTTTCGAACAAACCTTTTATTTATAACAATGAAAATGGCTACAAATTAGTCAAAGTCCTGGACTTCTCAGGTTTCTCAATACACAGACAAATACACACACACACCGCCTCATCATCGTCATCATCATCATCACCATCATCCCTTATTGGCCTTTTGTAAGAAAATCTTTTCGTGCATACTATTTTTGTCGAATTCCAGAGACAAAAGGACGACCACGATCGACCAACGAAACTCGTGTCGGACGGACAGACGATACGATGCCACAACGAGCGCTCTACAATGATGAAATTAACCCTTCCACATTGTTCCGAGTCTCATTTGCTAACTGTCACAGAATACCACCGTCAGATCAGAATACAGAATGCATAGCCCACAGGTGTATGCACAAAAGCTCCAAGCAAGAAGTGAATCATAATTTTTATTTCCTGTAGCTATCTATATTTCAGAAGGCATTACTTATGCCATGAAAGACCTCTGTCTCTTTGCCCTATGTATCAAGTTCGCGTTATGGTTAACTTTTGTGGGTGGTGGTGTTGTCACTGTGCTATACGTGTTGAGAGAATGTTATAGGACAAAAAAATATTGTTCCATTGTTAATAAAGGGCCCAGGCACTTTTTTATGGTCGGAAGGATATTCCATTTAACAAAAAAAAAAAAACAAAAACACCAACGGGTGCATTGTTGTCAGAGGTATAAAAGATTACCTCTAGTTTTCTTCCATGTATGTGCTTATAACAATTTTTCATGCATGAAAAAAAGCAAGTTATAAAAAGACATAGGAAATAATAATTTCACCCTCCAAGTCGCAACAGTTCGCTCAAATTCTAAAAAAAATGCCGTTCTCTTTTTCTATAAACTCATCGATTGCCCTTCTATTTGCTATCAGAGGCGTCTTATGAAAAACAACAACAATTAATCGTGATACTATTCCCAATTATATCATTTTTGAATCCTGCGAACTGCGAACAAACAAAAATGACAAAAAACAATCTTGGAAAATTGTACTACCCCTTGCTTCTTCCAAAACTATTGCAACGCTGTTAAGTTACGAGAAAACTGCAAACGCGGTTAAACGTCCCGCGGGTCGGCTATTCATATTATAAGCTTCTAAGTTCGGGCTTTACAAGCCCGCGTTTCTATTTTCACAAACTGCGTGTTGTTTCTGTCCTAAGCTTGCTTTGAAGTTCTACTGTGTTATTTAACAGGTCGGAGCACTGTTGTCTATTCGCTACTTTAATCCTCTCGGATTGATGTGGTTGTACTGCTTGTACCTACAGGGTACAGATCAGGACTAAAACTCACCGGAAAAAATTCCCTCTCAAGGCATCTTTGACACTTATTAATAAAGGATATCGGTTCATTGTCGCAGCCGTTCTACTGCGATTTTCACTGCTCGTCCCTATCTTCTCTCTGAGGTGCCGATGCATATCTCTGGGTTTTGCTTGTAGAGATTTTCTGTCTCTAGCTATTGTAGGCTCCTAAGGTCCTAATCTGACCTTAATCTGGAGATCTACCCCTATGGTAGATGTCCAGGTGGGACATGATATTGTCTTGTGGAAGAGATTGTCTATGTTGTCCTAATTCCAGTTTTCAGTAAGGGGCCCGAAATGCCGCGTGGGATCCTCATTCGCACAAATCTCTTTAAAAGAAATAGATGTTAACAATATACGTCTGAGGTATCGCTGTTGTAAACGTTGTCGTTGAAGGACTGAAAGACTTAGGCAAATGCCGTCTTATCGCATTTCTTTAATGACTGAAAAATCTACCTTGCTTTATCCCTGGCCTTGCGCTTAATGTTCCAAATTTCTTACATTATTCCTACGAATTACTCCATCTGTCAAATTCTAATTGTGTTGCCTTAATGGACCGTCCTACGCCATGCGATTCGTCTTCTCTGTTGATGTACTTGGTAGTTAATATTCACCGCTAGAAAGTGGTAGTGGAACAAAATGTAAGTCCGAAATTGGTATTCAACCAAAAAACCAATAATAATCCCCAAGAAACTCCAAACGAAAAATGTGGAAAGGTAAGCCCAGTTAGTGCTGTTGAGACATGTGGTTCTTCACATGGGACACCATGTGAATTCATGGAGGTTTGCCGCACTCATATCCACTTCCAAATACCAAAACCAAACCTACAACCTATCCAAGTACATGCATAAAGATTTTACTAGCTCTTTTTTATTGTCACGATGTCAACGACGACGACGACGACGACGACGTCGACGACAGCAGTGGTTAATGGTGACTTCCGGGCAAAGAGGAAGTGGTGTTTTCGTATATGAAATGTTCAAGTGTCACGCGAACGCTTCCATTCGGAACCTTTTGTTTTCCGGATCACAGGCCGTTGAAAGGTTGAAGTTCTGCGAGCTCGGACAAAACTTAAAAAAAAAAAACTTCCATACCCTCAATCTGGACGGGCTTATAGATTCCAGAAGTAGTATTTCACTGATTGAGGGCGGCTCAGTTCAGCCAGCAAGTGGTGGCGGTGGTTGCACCATGACTCTATACGATTAAAGTGCTTTATATGGAAAAGTTTTATCATGGTTTTCATTTGCGTCCATAGCGCTGAGATACGACAAGGCTGGTAAATGTATATAGAATAAGAGGTATTTTCTCAACTGTCATTTCCATACACATGCCAAATTATTTGAGAGCCAGGAGATGGGAAATCCTTTTGCTGTCAGTATTGTTGTTGTTCCTGTCGTAGAGATATGTCTGTTGATGTAGGGGTCACAGCACATATACATATGATGATAGAGCAAGAGAGATGTTAAAAGGTTTCGTGCAAATGTCATGCCGGTCTTAATCTCAAATTGTGTAGCCATCAACAATTGTTTGAGTTCAGAGATCAAAGAGTTGGTTCTAAATTACAATGACCACAACATTGTCTGAACCGAAGTGGAAGCTTTGAAATTTCAATGTAATTTGCTTTAAATATTAAGTGAATGCCTTGATTCTGGGGAAAGATTAGTGTTTCTGTTGAATTTCACAGAAATGAGAATTTAAGGATTTTCAACGTAAAACGAGCGAAAGAGATAAGAGATGTGATATTTGATACGAACAAACACAAGTCACAAACATTCTTTAATTTATTTAGGTTTATTTTTTCATAGTACAGAGGATCACGGCAATACCTGAAACTCTATCAAGTTATCTGTGCACTTAGGCTATCCGTGGAACAGCTTGATAAAGATGAAGGAATAAGTCCTGGAACCAAAATTCCCGAGTTGTGATTGAAGTGTAGGTGACTCTAAATAATACCACTCTTACTGAGTACCTACTCCGTTTTTGTTCAGCAATTCAACGAGAGAATGCCGTACAATAAGCAATGTAACAATCTTATAACTCATGAGCAATTTTTGGGATTTAAGAGACTCATGAAACATACCAGGCATGCCTGGATGTGCTTCCAATTCGTGATGCTGTATACTCCGTGTTTCACCTACTGTGAGAAAAGGCATTCTGAACCCAACTCAATTGTATTTGCAAAATTTATTCAGCTAATCGAAAAATGACGGCTCCACCATTTCAAGATTATATTGAGAATGTCGAAAGGGCTATTATCCGACCCAAGGACTGTTTTTGCTTTGCCGGCTTTGCTAGACTCAATCATACGATGTTTTGTTTATACAATGTATTTGATTGCTCAACACATTTGCACTAAAAAGTTACAGGTGACAATGGCAAAACAACGAAGCTGATTAAACATTGTTTCACGGTCCTTACCATCACTTTGAAACAGCTTTTTTTTATTTAATCAACGCGCACTCAAGGGCTTTTTTCATTACCCTTTATAATGCCAAGAGCACTGTGCGAGTATTAGGGAAAGGATAGAGGATGTAAAAGGAGATGTCGGTGAACATTGGTTTTGAATTCTTGAATATTGCAATGGCTGGGGAAGACAGAGTGTGCAAGCGAGTTCCACATTCGCGTTGTACGGCTAGAGAACGATTCTCGGTACATGACTGTACGTCCAAAGTTGGGCTCAAGGGTGAACTGATGGGCATTCCTGGAGGCGCGGGTATTACGCTGGAATATCTTAAGTGGAGGAATGCAAGTGACTACTTCACTAAAGCATACACCGTTGAAGTATCGGTAAAATAGGGTGAGGCATGTGACATTACGTCGATCTTCGAGCGATGTAAATGACTCGACTATGGTATGGTCACCAATCATCTTGAATTCCCTTTTTTGGATACTGTCCAGAAGACTTAAGTATGTCACTGGAGCACCAGCCCAGACATGACAGTTATACTCAAGCTTAGGACGTATGTACGTTTTGCAGATGATAGCCAGATCAGAAGAAGAAAAAAAATGTCTTGCATCGTCTTAAGAAACCTAAACACCTTGCGGCATTTTTGGCGACATCGCATATGTGTTCATTCCATAAAAGATGGTCAGTAATGCAGATACCGAGGATCTCGACATGTTTGGTCTCATTGATGCAAGTGCCACTAATGGACAGTGGCAGGGGAGGTATATCTCGCTTTAACGATACAAGACAGATTTGAGTTTTCGAAGCATTAAACTCTACACGATTTTGTATTCCCCATTGTACAATGCTGTTTAAGTCAGAGTTTAATGAACTTATCTTATTTTGAGTCTGGGAACGAATATGAAAATCTAAGGGTACTATCGTCGGCGAAACATTGAATTGGATAAGAAGTTACAGACAAGAGATCATTTATGAAAATGAGAAAGAGGGTCGGAGACAAAACGGAGCCCTGGGGCACACCAGCATTTATATTGTTGGTTTCACTTCTTAGCGGAT
This sequence comes from Sphaerophoria rueppellii, assembly GCA_920937365.1. NCBI lineage: Eukaryota > Metazoa > Arthropoda > Insecta > Diptera > Syrphidae > Sphaerophoria > Sphaerophoria rueppellii. The sequence continues at coordinate 48,906,548 of CAKKXW010000001.1, forward strand.
GTGTTGATGTTGGTAGACTGCGGTGGACTGAACATCTAGCTCGTACGAGCGAAGTGGAACCGATAAGGAAAGTCCTTTGTGGTATAATTCATAATAGGAGACATCGTGGCAGACCAAATTTGTGCTTTTAGGATGGTGTAGAGCCCCTTGGAGTGCGAAGCTGATTAATGTAGTATACAAGCAATCGGTATCTATACATGGAACAACTTGCTGGAAAAGGCCTGGATCATCGTTGATTATGACAAGACCTTCATTGGCTGGATGAACTGTAAGCTGCTAATGATGAGGGTTTGAATAAAAAGACTCACACAATGGGAGTACCTAATTCATATTACAAAAAAAGATATATGTGACATGATTCCGCCCCAGTATTCAACCGAGGTATCGGATGGCACGGCAGTGCCCCCGCCAAGTCGAGTGCAAAGCGAACACTGCCGTACTATGCTTTATTGGAACCATTTCGCCGCATTTTAAGGTCCCTATTTGAGAACCTCTGGATAACATGAGAACTAAGAAATATTCATCGTTCAGTAAGCTATAATCACATAATTAAAATCTAAAATTTCAAGTCTGTAGGTCATTTAGTTCCGAAGTTAAGCGAAAGCAAGTTTCGCATTTATGACAATCACTCACTCATGGTCATCAGGATAGAACAAGTATTTCCCATAAACTCAGAGAGCTAAAATTTAGTACAGAGTTAGGGTTTAATGGCCACATAAAGGGGAAACTATAAAAACTAGGATAATCGGATAATAGGGACATGGGGTGCACCTCGCATAAATGTTAACTTCAAAAATATAAAAGCGATCACCGAATACAACCATCTAAACCATCTTAACCGTCTTAAAGAATAAATAATGAACGCGTATGGGGTATACGAAAAAATGTTGTTACATACTGTACAAGAATCAGAACCGGTAAAGAGAAAAGAAATATTTGTAGTAGTAAAAAAACTTCTCCTCAAAAGAAAGAAACTGTGTCAAATACGAAAATCTTATAAAATAAATAAATATGCCCACGTAATCCCACCAAAAACATTCTGTAAAAAACTGGCCAACACTCGATAAATGGATGTGGCCTGGCTGTTGAAGGGTACACAAAGAATACAAGATCATTGAAGCACCTGAAGCGGGTCGAAACACTGTACTTTAAAATCATGTACGAACAAAGTAGGTACTGTATATTTTCTTAAATCTTTTGTGGTAAAAATACTGTAGGATTTAAGTCATCCTGCACTTCAAAGTACTGTTTTTCAAAACCCGGTTCAAACAAAATTATGAAGGTATGACTAAAATACAGTTATCCAAAACACAAAATAATGTACATCAAAATCCTGTATTGTCAAGAATACTGTATTAAAAACTAAGCATCATAAGGAATCAAAATTTCGAACAAAATGTTTACAAATAAATAGTGTGAAAAAAAAACAGGAAAATGTATTTTTCTGCTTTTTTCCCTTGCAATGAATAAAACCATTAATGCTTGCATGTATTCGCTGTTTTTATTAAAAAATCGTGGTCGAATGGTTTCAAACTTCACAAAAAATCGTTACATGTCTTACCTGAGCGCGTGTCGCGTGCACCACTTCAGGCTTAGTGAGTCCCAATTCCATGTGTGGTAGGTAACAGAGCCTCTATGTATACAAAATTTAAGCCTTGTCAAATAAATATAGGGAGCACCTACTGGCTCTTAGGCTATAACCTATAAAAATAAAGAAATCGCAGTAAGGAACCTTAGCACTCCACGGGGTAAGCCTTGACGTGGCGGAGCGGCTTACGGCAACTACTACTATGAAGCTTAGAGCTATGCGATCGCGAAACTTGATTTCGCAGAAGGGCCTCCCATGGTCGACAGGTCGAAGCGGAGTAGGCTGTTACTACCAATTACCCCACAACGAAGGAGTGTTCCCACCAAGGCACTCCCACCGAGGGACGGCAGCGAATGAATTTCTTCTTTGGAATCAACGGTGGCGTCTCCAGTTCCAGTTAGGCCGAACAACTTGGTGAACACCTTTACGGGCTACTTCGACTTATTTGAAGCCCAGGCCGTAAAAGGAGCGGTTTTTCCGGCTCTTGCACTTGGAGTCACATCA
>CAKKXW010000001.1:48915325-48925367 GCA_920937365.1 Sphaerophoria rueppellii
TATTTATGAAAAGCATTGGTAGACCTGTCTCCAGATAGATTGCGTAGTTTGGTGATTTTATTGGTAAGTTAAAAAGTTTTTTGATTAAATTTCTATGGAATTTTTCGATAACTTCATACTCGTCTGAACTCCAAACTTGGGAAGCGTTAAAAAGAGTTGATTTGACGACAGAGTCTAATATTCTGTACTTCTTTGAAAGTATGATCCGTTTGTTTGAAAATATGTTTTTCCACGAAATATTCAACAAGCTTTGGCAGGAATTGGCCTTATCCATTAGATGGTTATCAAGATTTAAGGTTGGGTTAAATTTTACTCCTAGATATTTGATTTCCTTCACAGCTTCTAATTGAATTCCGTTATAAAACTGTTGTGATCAAGATAATACTTGACGTAAAACTGAACACATCGACTTTACTTTTTTAATCTTTGATTTTAATATCACCGACTTTTTTCATTATTCATTCCAGAATAATTCGCCATCGAGTCAACAAGTTTTCAATGCGATATTTTTATAATCAGAAACCAATACTTATTGTTTAACTAACTTATTATATTTACTTCTTAAATAAACTATTGTTACTTTTGAAGTATCTTTTTTCAATCAGTTCATACACAGCATTTTGACGACGAGGCTGAACAGGAATACCTACTATGAACGCGCCTCAATTTAGTCAATTTCTCCAGGCAATGAGAGAACTGCTTCCTCAACCTGCTGCTGCTGCTGCCCCCGCCACTACAACTATCATCATCGCTGCAAATTTTGAAGTTTTCAATGCCGAACAAGAAAATTTCCAACAATACGTCGAGAGATTCGATAACTATTGTGCATTAAAAAGCATAACCGACGAGGCAATTCGGAAGAAGACGTTCCTCAACTCGATTGGTCCTAACCTGTACGACAAATGCAAATGCTTAATAGCACCAAAAACCATCGATGAGTCGACTTACGGCGATATTGTGAAGGCATTGCAAGTTCACATTGCTCCTCCAGTTAACCAACTAGTGGGTCAGCATCGACTTCTCATGAGGGTACAACATTCAAATGAGAATTGCGCAGAATACAGTTCTGCTCTACAAAAGCTGGTGGTTGACTGCAAACTAAATTGTTCTTGTGGTAAATCTGTAGCAAATTTGTTCTTAACAGCTCAATTTATTAGAGGCCTCAAAGACAATAACATTAGAGAACAAATGCTACAGGACGATTTAGAATTCAATGCCATCGTGCAAAAAGCCATTGCATCAGAAACCGCTAAGCTAAATGCGCACGAAGAAGCTCAATGCCCATCCAGCTCAACCAGTGCATCGCATATGTCTGTTAACAAAATATCAAGATCAAAGAAGTCAGTTAGGGGTCGTTCATTTTCAAGAGGCCAAAGTGCATCCCACGGCAGGAAGTCCAGTTACCGTGTGGATTTCCGAGACATCGTCATCAGCGACCTGTGCATCAAGTGCGGTAAGAACAATCATAAATCCTCAGACTGCAAAATTGCTTTACACAAACTTAAATGCTCGTCATGTCAGAAACAAGGACATGTGGCAAAAGTTTGCATTAGGACACTCGTAAAAAACAAGAATGCTTCGTCATCGTCAAGCCAGTCAAATTCCAGAAACATTTCAAATGTGACAGATTTTGAAGATTTCCAGTCAATGTCAACTTATGGTCAAAACCACCTCAACAAAGTAGAAATTATTGATTTGTTTGCCACGGACATGGATACAAAGAAATACGAAATTGATATTTCAATCGCGAGCAAAAATGTAAAATTTGAGGTAGACTCTGGATCCGGATACACTTTGCTACCCAACAATGAATTCAAACTCTTAAATTTGGAAGCTAAGCCACAAAAATGTTTTGTTAAATTCAGAACTTATAATTCAGGAATAGTGTCACCTATAGGAGTCGTTAATGTACCGGTGAGATACAACAATTCAGAGTCCATTCAACAACTTTACATCGTGCCTGATGGATTTTCAACTTTATTGGGCAGAACGTGGATTCTTCATCTAAATATCAGCCTTCAAGAAATCGACAAAACCAGCCGGCCTATCACAAGCACTGCTCCAAATGTACTCCAGATAAAGTCAATGGATGAATTTGAGAAAATGTTTCCGAAAATATTTGAACAATCCGTAGGGAAAATTCCAGGAGTCAAATGCTCCTTACAATTAAGAAGCAATTCCAGGCCAGTATTTATCAAGGCACGAACGATTCCTTTTGCCATTAGAGATAAGGTCGAACGTGAGCTGTCTATGCTTGAAAAAGATGGAATAATCACACCTATTGAAAAAGTGATTGGGGTTCACCTGTCTTAGTTGTTCCCAAAGCGGATGGGAATGTGAGGTTATGTTTCGACTACAAAGTTGCAGTCAATAAGCAACTAACAGACTCACATTACTCTATTCCCCGTATCGACGAATTGGTGAGCAATCTCCGAAACTCCAGGTACTTTTGCAAACTTGACCTATATAAGGCATACCTCCACATAGAAGTCGACGAAACGAGTGCCATTATACAGACAACTTCAACACACAAAGGAACCTTCAAAATGAAACGTCTAAGTTTTGGCATTAAATCAGCCCCAAGTGAGTTCCACAGAATACTTGATCAAGTTCTAAGCGGTTTGAAAGGAGTTGTGTCGTATTTTGACGACATTATCGTTCATGGAGAATCACTTATTGACTGGGAAGAGAATCTCATGAAATGTTTTAAGAGACTTGAAGACAACGATCTCCATCTGAACAAAGCCAAATGCAAGTTTTTTGCTACAAAAATATCATACCTCGGATATTACATTTCCTACAAAACAATTGACAAAGATCAAAAAAAAGTTCAAGCTATCCTCGAAGCACCCAGACCAACAAATGAAAAGGAAGTCAAGCAGTTTCTTGGCCTTGTTACGTATTACAGCAAGTTCATTCCAAATCATTCAACGCTCACAGCACCAATTCGAGAGCTCCTCTGTACAGACTCAGATTTTTTCTGGTCCGCCAATTGTGAAACTGCGTTCATCAGACTAAAAAACCATATTGGAAGTGAACAGACTTTAGTACCATACGATCCAGCATTGCCAGTCACCGTTGCTTGTGACGCCAGTCCAGTGGGAGTAGCCGCTGTTCTATCTCACGTCATTGATGAAATAGAGAAACCAATATGTTTTGTGTCGAAGTCCCTTTCTAAATCAGAGAAAAATTACAGCCAGATTGACCGTGAGGCACTAGCCATTGTGTTTGCGCTTGACCGATTGTACACTTATCTGTATGGCAGAAAGTTTACTCTTATCACAGATAATAAACCTTTAGCAAGAATATTTTTCATCAACACAAAAATTTACCTCGCATGACAGCGGCCAGATTATTGAGATATGCATCATACTTGTCTTATTTCAACTACGAAATAGTTCACCGAAATGGTGACAAAAACGTGAATGCCGACTATTTCTCTAGAAACCCTGTCGAAGAGCCTCCAGCTGACGTTCATATTATTGATGAAGAAATTGTCTACAGCTCAAGTAACCAGTGAGATGATCGAACAATATATACCTCAAGATCCAGACCTTCCACAGATCATCAAAGAAATCAAAGCCGGCACAAGTCACTTGGAGGACTATACCCTTCAAGGTAATATATTGTTTAGAGATTCAAGAGTTTGCGTCCCCAGGGCACTGCGACAAAATATATTAGAAGAACTTCACGTTACACACCCGGGAATCGTCCGAATGAAACTCTGGCCAGACGATATTGCTACTGGCCGAACATCGACTCGGACATCGAACGAACTGTTTGCTCTTGTCAATCCTGTCAATTTAACCAAAAGCCCCCAGCCAAGGCACCTGCACACCATTGGGAAGAGCCCAAAGAGAATTTTTCAAGGGTAAGTTCTATCTGATACTAGTAGATGCGAAATCGAAGTGGCCCGAGATAAAGGTAATTTCAAAAGCCCCGGACACATCAAACACCTTGAAGCTTTTGGAAGAAATATTTTCTTTCCACGGATACCCACAGTTCCTGGTTTCTGATAACGCAACAATATTCAAAAATCCAATTTTCGAAAGGTTTTGCAGGGAACGGGGAATTTTCCAAATCTTCACTGCAACAGGTCTCCCTGCAACTAATGGTCTCTCAGAACGGTACGTACAAACTCTTAAGCTGAAATTGGAAAAGATGCAAAGTGAAAATGATCCAGTTCATAATGATAAAGTTCAACAGATATTACAATTGTTAAGAGCTACACCTTTAGCTTGTGGAAAGAGCCCAGCAGAGTTATACCTGCACCGTACCATACGAATTCGTCTGGATGCTATCCGGCCCACCAAAGATTTGCCAAGGGCTGTTCCACAATATGGGGTTCCACGAAGTTTCAAGGTAGGTGAACGCGTAACAGCTCGGATGTATCGAAACAACAAACCAACATGGGAGTTTGGATCGGTCGTGGACATGCTTGGCTCAATGCATTACACAATCAAACTAGAAAGTGGTCATGTATTCAAACGACACATCAACTAAGACTTGTTACTATTCCAGCTCCTAAGCAAATACACCGCGCAGTTCCAGCACCGAAACCAAATGTTCACAAACGTCGCACTGTGACATTTGCTGATCATGACGTGATCGTGAGTCGACCAGCTGATGAACCAGTCGTTCAATTACCAACAACACCTGTAACAACACCTGCAGCTGTGCCTCCACCTCCAGAGATTCATATACCGCAAAGAACAAGAAGGCAAACCAGACAACCTATTAGATAGAGAGATTATTATCTCGGGATTTGAAAATATTTTTTTTGGCCAGGCGGAGAGTGTTGTGATCAAGATAATACTTGACGTAAAACTGAACTCATCGACTTTACTTTTTTAATCTTTGATTTTAATAGACCATAATTTTCGACTTTTCGGTATTGATTTTTAGTCCCCATTTTGTGCAGTAATTGGCTAGCCGATTTATCATCAACTGAAGGTTTTCTGGAGTTTCAGATAGTATGACCAGATCATCAGCATACAACAAACAAGTGAAAAAAATATTTCGTACTTTTGTATCACATTTCGAAATTCAATCTTATGATGTGTTCGGTAAGAATTGCACTGATATATATATGAGTTCTTGAGCCATTCCCTTTGTTTTTAGGAACGTGTTACCAAATCGAGGAACAACTCGAGCCACTGATAATCAAACGAACGTAATTCATCAATATTTGATCGGGGTAAGATAAGTTCGCCTTCAATTTGGAAGAATGCATTTTTAACTCCACCAGTGTTTAAGAAGGGAGATAAAACTAATACAACAAATTTTAGACCTATGTCCCAGTTGTCATGTATTCCAAAGCCATTTGAACAAGTTGTGTGTGATACGTTAGCATTTAATTGCAAAAATATTATCTGTATCCAACAACACGGTTTCATGCGAAAGCGCTCTACGATTACAAACCTTCTTGCCTTTGTGAATAAAAGAATAAATGCTTAAACTCTTTGGAGTGCCGTCAAGAAATAGATTGTTTGTGACTAAAACTAAACTGACTTTTCAAAAGCTTTCGATAAGTTTATCCGATTAATTATAACTTTTAAATTGAACGCATATGGATCTCCCTCTTTTTTAATTAATTGGATATCTACATAATCTTGAAGACAGGTCTTATCAGGTGGAATTCAGAAATTATGACTCTGATTCGTTTATTACAAAATCCGGTGTCCCTCGAGGTAGTCATTCAGGACCCCTTCGTTTCATGTTGGCTATTAACGATGTCCCACTATGTGTTCAAAACAGCGAAATTCTCATCTTTGCAGATAATATGTAGATGTTCAAAAATGTATCTTCAATAAACAATAGAATTCTTCTGCAGGACGACATAAACAGTTTCTCATTGTGGTGTGAAAGAAAAAACAGTTTGAATTTGAATTATATAAAATGTCAAACTATGACTTTTTCAAAGAAGCGAATACCAACTTCTTAAAAGTATATAATCTCACAACACATTTTGACTCGTCCTGGCACTGTAAAAGATCTTGGAGTTTTATTTACATCTAGTTTAGACTTTTCTGAGCATATTAACAGAATCGTCAATAAAGCCAATTCAATATTGTGATTGTCAAAGGAGTTCTGTGATCCAGATATCACTCTTTGTCTATACAATTGTTCGTCCTCACCTTCAATACACTTACCAGGCTTGGACACCTTTTTATGATTTTCATATCGAGAGGTTGGAATCCGTTCAACGGAATTTTACTATAGGTTTGCCTTCAAATAATTTAGGTTTTTTTTTCGGGAATGTTACAATTTTAGTTTTTTTTAACACTAATTTCTAATTTCGTTTGAGTGGTCTACTTATGAAACTAATAATTTCCGAACTAGTAGTTATGTTTTCGAACACCCTGTATAATCTGGTGTTAATGTTATGCAATGGGAAAACATCGATAAGTAAAGTCAATTTCTTCTACAGCTTCATTTTTCCTACCTATCCAAAAACCATAAATTTAAAATGAACTTCCAACGGCCTTTGCAAATTGGAATCAGTATCCCTCTCCCGCATAGATGCCTCTTAATTATGCTTCCCATGTCACTGGTAATTATTGTCTATTGACCAATCTTTCCCAGAATCAATACCATTTCAAATAAACATCAACCCAAGTTTCATCAAACGAAAAAAAAGAACTCTAGCAAATTTCAAGCATACGACACGACCTCACTGCACTAGTTCAAGAGTCAATTCACTCGGCAAATTGGTGTGAAAGTTCCAAAAGTCACAACGCGAAGACCCCCAATGTTGTGTGAATCTGAATATGCATCCCGAGTGCCAGAACACTATTCATAAAGTACATATACATATACCGCTGCCCTGCACAAAATTTTAGCCACATGACTTGAGAGCAACATACCTACCTACTATTCATACAACACAGTAACGAATATTTAACCGACAAAGCTTTGTCCTGCCACTCGCAAAATTGAACGGGACACCCTAATGGACGGAGTTTTTAATGCAATTACTGGCATGTGCACTGGTCGAATACCTAATGGTGGACCCTGTTTATAGTTGGGACATTGTGGCCCGGTACAATATTCATACTTGTCTCTCGGGTAATAGAGGGTATAGAGAGAGAGCACTTTGCAGCCTGGCCGGTGACTGTGAGTGGGTGAGAAGAGTATTTTTAAGTTCGTGTATAGAGAGAGTGGGTAAAGGAAACGGCTGGTACGTGATCGTGCATCTAATTTGATTTCACTACTATCTCGCTCTTTTTGTGTGTCAAGTCCTTTTTGGATTGGCATGACTGGGACCGTTCATGGACGAATACTTCAACGGGGTGCGGATGTCATCATTTGGAGATGGCATTTTCCAATGGCCAGGCCACCATGCATTAATGTCCGTGAATGAGGCTTTCACTTTAATGGAAATTTAATAGCTTCAAATTGCATTGGAGGCAACTGCAGTGAGAAGCGCTGGAGACTGAATGTATGTAGATAGATTGCTAACGGATGATGGCCGTTGATATCTAAGTAGAAACATGCGTGGGCTAATGCTATGACTCCATGGCTCATCCAATTGCAGAAGATAGTGAATTTGTACAAAAAGGATTTCTCTGCTTTGTTTTACAATTATTTTCCAGTGAAATGATGTTAAATTGATTTTAAGTGAGAAAGAAGTTTGAGTATAGTAATTTTTCATAGGAAATAGAGACCAAACTAATAGGTACCTTAAACAAAGGAAGACAGATTCTATTGCTTGTCCAAAGTAAAAACTTCAACTTGACATGAATTTAATTAAAGATTTACCAATCGAATGGCTCAAAAGTCAAAGCCCACAATTAATATTCACCTCTGTTTTTTGCCGTTCCACAGAGACATCACAAGATATTGTAAAGCCAATAAACTCGCTAAAAATGGAATCGTCATACCTATTTCACCTGAAAGGGAAAATATGGGCATTCCGATAGCTACATGTAAATTAATGCTTAAAGAATCAGCCTAGGTGGTATAATTTACCAACATTAGCAGCCACAAAACTCGTATATGACCAACACTTGACTTAAATCTATCCAAATGACTTGTTATCTCAACACAGATCTCATTCTGCGAATAATGTCATTGTTGGAGTATACAATAGTAAAGGGTTTTTCAATAGGGACGCTACAAAAGTAGACCGATAGGGACAGAAAACGACGCCATATTTTCCCCGCAATGGTTTGCCATTTCATCATGGAAAGGTAAACGATCCAACAAAGAGTCGAAATTATTAAAATTTACTACCGAAATTCGGAGCCAGTGGTCAACACTTTAAAAGCGCTACTATCGAAAAATCATCTTCAGCGATGAGGCTCATTTCTGGCTGGATGGCTTCGTCAATAAGCCAAATATGCGTTATTGGTCAGGCAGCAATCCTCATGTGCTTCACGAGGCACCATTACATCCCGAAAAAATCACTGTTTGGTGCGGTTTACATGCTGGAGGTGTCATTAGGCCGTACTTCTTCCGTGATGATCAAGACCGCACGTTACTGTGAATGGGAATCGCTACCGCTCAATGCGAACCGATTATTTTTGGAATGAATTGGATTGGATTGGACAATATGTGGTATCAACAGGACGATGCCACATGTCACACAGCGGGCCAAACTATCGAATTATTGAGAACGAAGTTAGATGAGCGCATTATCTCCAGAAATGGACCTGTGAATTGGCCGCCTCGTTCATGCGATTTAACGCCGTTAGACTATTTCCTATGGGCCTACGTCAAATCTATGGTTTATGCCAACAAGCCAGCGACAATTTATGAACTTCGTACGAATATCGAACGTGAAATTGCAGCAGTATCGGCCGATTTATGTTTGAAAACCGTCAAAAATTGGGTTCAGCATCATTATCATATGTACTTCCACAGGAATAAGGAATTTTATTGATATCCAAAACCGTTTTTGTTTTATTTAAGAAAACTTTTGTAGCGTCCCTATTGAAAAACCCTTTAGTTTGATGTAATTCTGAAAGATTGTTCCTCTGATATTGACGTGTAGAAGAAGTCGTATGATAGCGCCACCTTCTTGACATCAAATGCATTCATGTTTTTTTTCTGACAGTGAGTTTTTCATTAGAGGCTTGGAAACCGATGAAGATACACAGGCTGATCACGTAAGACTTCAAACGTTCACAAGGTACCTGCCGCTTCATGAATCTCCCATGCATTGAAATCTAGGAGAGATAAATCTGGTGATCTAGATGGCCATTCAGTTGGCGATTACTAAAATGATCATCAAACGAGTTTCTCAACTGTAAAATGTAGTGTGCTCAAGGACCATATTTTTGCTAATGGCACGTTTTCCTTCAAATTGGAGTAAGAGTCTCTAAGGAACTGCAGGTTAGATCCTTCATTAATAGCCGAATTCAAAAATCAGGATCCGATCACAGTGTGTCCAACAGTACCAAGCCAAACATTACAACTAAAGCCGTTTTTCGATTTTTATTTTGTGCGGACTGCCGTTAGTTTGTGGAAGTTTGTGACCGCATTCCTGGTAGACTGTGGTGTGGCTGTTCGTAATTGCAGGCTTTGTTGCCCATGCCCGGCCTTAAATATGCTCAAAGATTTTTATGAACTCAATTACAACTTATTTAAAATGAGTTCACAAAAGCAAATGTTGACAAAGTGAGAAAAAATTTTATTTCAATCAAATTGTGGGACTTTTCGTATGATATATGTAAGCATGTCGCAATTTTCGTTACTTTCAAATCATTGTTACCTAATGATTTAATAAAGTGTCAGTCGCATTTTAAAATGTTTTCACTTCAGTAATATTAGGATCAAAAGCAAACTTAAACTAACTATACCCGCGGTGTAACTGGCGATAAACGGGTTAAAAAGTAGCCTTTGTCATTATCTGACCCCTTAACCACCACAACCTATGCAGGAAACAATGTCAATCACATACCTAAGTAACCTATGTGATATTCTAGACTAAGATCTGTTTGTGTGTGTTCTGTTCATCCAGATCCGTTTAGTACTTCTGGAGTTATTGAGCAACAAACATCACATTTGCTTCCTGCCATTTTCCTGCAAATTCAGAAGT
>CAKKXW010000001.1:48931033-48948013 GCA_920937365.1 Sphaerophoria rueppellii
AGACCTAGTGTTTTCTTCCATATAGAGGACTCGAGAGGTGAATAGTCTAGTGGCAGTAGTCTAGTAGCAAAGAAACGCGTCGACAATACATTCACTACCTACCACAAAAGTCAAATAAATACGAAAGAAAAAGGAACTCTAGCTGCTAAGATAATAATAGTTTCAAAACTATTAATACAATGGTACAAAATTATTGAAATACTATTTAAAAGAGTCCTTTTTTCATTAATGGTAGTCCCATTACCGACTTATGGGATTTTTTTCTCTGAGTGTGCTTATTGAAAAATCATTTAATACGAAAGTAAAGACATCACTTGGAAAAATTGCTGAAAGAATCGTCGATCTCAAGGAAAAAGAAAGCATTACATAACAGCTGCGCAAAGAAACGATGATCTGATGACGGTGATCTGATAAGTGGAGAGCTCAGGAGATATACCTTCTTTTGTGATCCAGATCCACTATAATCCAGTCGATACGAACTTACTGTTACTATTCGCCAACGCAACAACTGTCGAACTCGTCCCAGACCCCCAGATATATAAGATAGTAGTAATGCCCAAATCATTTGGAGTGTTCATTGCGGAATAGGTTGGAAAATATCTAGAAGCTGTTATGAGGGAAAAAAGGAGGGCTTGATGATAAATGGATGTACTGCGTGCAGCCGTAACAAGCAGCGTAGGAATTTTATGGACTTTTGCATTACATTTTAGTCGTCCTCTCCGATAGAAATATATCCTCACTCTTTGAAGTGAAAGCAATGAGGTTCCAATATCTATGAAGGTTCTAATCTGGAGGTCCAGGTTTCGATGATTTTTTCAAACATTTTTGGCCGTATATCGACAATAATGCAGCGAAAGGTGGTCTCTAAGAAGTCAATCGTGTTGACTGTAGACCAGCGATTTCACTTATCCCCTCGCTCACACAAAATAGTCAAGCAGTGTGGGTATGTTCGCAAAGAAATGTCAGAAATGCCATTAAGAATTAAGGTGGAACATTAAACAAATCTGCCAACACGACAAGTTGGTAAACATGTTGTTGAATTTGAAACCCATTAAATGAAGAATCAACGACAATAGTAGTCTTAATTTGAGAAGAGGTGGAAGACCACAAAGAACATCTCTCAAGATAGTCCAGAAGTAACCAGCGTTCGTAGATAAAACAGCATTTGTAGATAAAAAAAAAACTGAAGCACATTTCTAGGTCTGAGAAGCTAAGTTGTAAGTTATTTAATCCAATGGCCACACGGTGACTGTTTTTTCCTATGCGTTCCAAGTTCTTAGTAATAATTTTCTCATAAAGGTCAACCATCCATTACAAAATGTTGCTTCTGCAAAATTAAAAAGTGTTAAAATCCGTACACTGGTAAATAAAATTAAATCTTGATTCAATTTCCCCATTTACCCATCCGATCAGGTATCTCCGACGTCAGACCACCCCAATGACGAAATCACCTTATAATTTTAACTGCCGAGTCATGTGCATTTTAAAAACTGGATTAAAATGGCCACATGCCAAAATTGACTTATGTCCCCAACAAAATGACACAGATGCCCTATGTCCTATACCAGGAACGAAGTGGAAGACATACACAAACATTGTGTGAACTACATTCAATCCAATCGAAGGAGAAATGCATACAAGGATGACTTCAAACTACGTTATGTGATGTGGCTCTTTGCTATTCGAATTATTCAAAGGTTCATTACGTTACATAACAAATACGGGCAACTGTGTTTTCCTGAAAAAATAAATGATGTCTGCATTATAAAACCCAAAGGCATCACGTTTAAATTCGATTGACAACTTTAATGGTGTTAAAAAGAAAACGAATTTCAAGCCATTGCTTTTTTTTTAAACGACGACGACGAGGTTAAAGTTGTATGCCCTCAGTTGACATCTTGTTGAAACTCTGTTGACTTGAAACAAATTGTTCTAGTAAAATAATAACCCTCTTTGTCCTGAGTAAAATATTTATTCTACTTGAACACTCACATTTTGCAGCTTCCGTCAGAGCTCTGCATGAACTAACAACCATATCAAGACTTCTTTTATTGCGATAAATTTATGTACGAAAGAGAAGTAGAAAAATATCCTTGACGAGGTCATACAGCCTCACAAAATTACCCGTAATTATTGTTCCGACAGGTAGGTTCATAAAAAAAATATATATAACTATATGGAAATGTAACATAATAAGCATGATAGTGGTAGAGTAATTTTCATTGAGTCAGAATGAATTTTAAATGACACTACTATCCAGCATCATGATGACATCCCCTGGTAAAGAGTTTTCCTATTCAAATACAGTAGCCACATAAATGCACTTGGCTATTGTATTTCTGGTCTCCTGAAACGCGCCAGCTATTCGTCGGAACAACGCAATTAGCGACACTATTGTTCACAATTCAATTTGCATACAATTAACTCAGCAATCCTGCCTATAGATATTTGACGTGGCACATTGGGAAAGGATATGATTAATATGGAAATAAAAAATATATCAGACCGTTATTATATTTACATTTTCTTATCTGATTTTCCAAAGCTTACTTAAAGGGTATGACGTATGAGTCCGAAGACAAAACAAGTTCCAATATCAACATGTGTCAAACTAGGACTTCCTTGAATCTAGGACTTGGGACTATACGAGTTGCATTTTAACTGCTCCAATTGCGTAGGCTTAAAGAAACTTATTTCGACTTAAGTTTTCACTTAATTGATTTCAACAAGCAATGTCGGCTTGACAATATGAATTTAACTTAAACAACTTGTGCTCAAAATAGGCATGAGCTGTGCAATAACATTTCTCGGGCATTTAAATATAAGCTGCTTTGATATTTTTAAAACTTTAAAGGTACACAAACTAATTCAAAGATAAACGCAATGGAAAATATGTGAAATTAAAATAATGACTTTCGCTTATGTAGACTTAAGCTCTTTTAAGTTATTGGCACAATAGAGAGACTTTCCACTATCTTAGAAGCGGTAGTCCAACTTAACAACGTATAGGTTGAAGATCTTGTTACCTATTTTGAAAATATGTTATTCGGAAGTCAGATTGCAAATTATACATTAAATACATCTTATAGTTATGGTTAAATCGATATAGTTTCCACTGACAAGAGACAACTTCGGTTTTGCGCCTAGCCTTAAGAATAAGGATCTGGACATTAAGTGGTTCCAACAATACTGTGCTATCTGCTAAACATCCAATGAAACAAGAGCGCATGAGAAATTCATTTTATTTTTTTTCATGTTATAAGAAGTAATGCTCTTATTAATTTTGTTTTTTTCATTTCACGAAACTTAGAATTAGGTCAATATTTTGACTTTAAGCTCCCACTGTTGAAAATAAAACTAAAATTACAAAAAGCCTTCTAAACTCACATTTTATTTGTGGCGCCGGTGTCGCTGACCTTTCGTTCCTCCTCGTAATAACTCCACAATGGCTTAACATCAATATAATTTTACTGACTTTATTTCTGCCATTATGCAATATTTGAATGAAATACCTAATGGTAATGTGCTGAGCCTAATTTTTCAACAAGAAGTTGTTTTTTTCTTTCACTCGGGAACATTTTAATTGAACGAGTGCGGTACTTGATTTTGAAATTGAAAAAAAAAAAAAAAATTGTACCCTCCATGGGGTTAGCCTTGACGTGGCGGAGGGGCTTACCGTGACTATGAAGCGATCACGAAACTGGTTTTCGCAGAAGGGCCTCCGATGATCGAAAGGTCGAAAGGCTAATTATTGCCCAACGAAGGAGTGTTCCTACCAAGGCGCTTCCAACGAATTACGGTAGAGGAAGAATTCTTTTTTCTTGGAACCAACAACGGTGGCATTTTCTGTTCCAGTTAGGCAGAATTACTTGGTGAATACTTTTATACGGGCAACTTCGACATTATGCATTTGAAGTCCAGGTCGTAAAAAAAGAGGATTTTTCAGTTCTCGCACTTGGCGTCAAATCAAGTGCCTGGCACTTCAGATCGAGGGTTGTACGTCGCGTCGTTGTGGTGGGTAACGTGAAAAAACGCCCAACGAAATAAGGTCAAAACTCGAAAATTTGGTCTTATTTCAAATTTTTATGTAAATATTTAGGGGTAAGTCGAACCCATTTGATCTTCCGAACCAAATGAAAGTAACAATGATTTATTTGCTAAAAATAAACTCTTTTCATAAAACGTTCATAGATTTGTTCAACGGTTTGAGTTTCCAAGGAAACATTTGCTTTTATTTTGTGACCGGGCCATATATATTCCTCCAGTAATAAGACTTGCAGTAACGCTCGAGGCCATATGAAGAGGAGGATACCAATGGCTGACAGGGAACGATTTTAGAATCGCTTTGGCTCAAAGCACTCTTTATAAAATAGTAACCCAAACAGTGAATATCTTGGAAGACAAAATATGTTTTGGATTAAATAGACAGAGTGTGTTTATAGAAATGTTTCAATACCAGATAGATAGACAGATATTTTGATTAAAAAATTGCTATCCATTTAACTGTTTGGCAAATTTCATTTAAGTTGTTGGTTGCATTAAAGGTACTCATCAGAGAACGAATATCTATATTTTACAAGTAAAGGAAAACACAGCCTCAATGTTATGATAGTATAAGTGTAATTTAACTACGGAGGTGCAGCTCACGACTCATTTGTGTGCTTATCTTGAAAACAATTTCATAGAACGAGCTCATAACTGCTGACTCTAAGGTTAATACTACAAAAATTTACTAAATTGTATTAGGTAGTTGAAGCCTCAAGGACAAACTTTAACAATATTCATGCCAAAGCAAGGAACTTGGTGGAAAGGTGTAAGGGCATATAAATAAGGGTATGTTTAAATACACACTTGATACAAGTCTAAATATTAATTCAAAGATATTTTTCCTCAAGCCGATGGAGAGTTTTGATTAAAGAAAGAAATAACAGTTATAGTCCAACGAAAAATCCACTTTTGCAAATGTTTGTGCTGCTCTGTATAAAATATGCATTCATTTCAACATGTAAACCGAAAAACTTGCAGTAGTGGAAGAAAACGTCCAACACTACCATATATCAAGTCTCGAACCTCAAAATGGGAACAATCAAATGAGATAATGCGCTGAAAGTATAAGAGAAAGCTTAAAAAACTGTCGTTAAAACAAAATAAATATAACTTTATTTCAACAAAAATAAATATTATTCACAAAAAAAAAAAGAAAAAAACAAAAACAAAAATACTATTGTTCTAGGATTTAAAAGAATTACTTGAAGTCCATTAAAACATTCAAAATTAATTAAAATAATAAAAAAAAAACCTTTTGCAAACTGCTTTTCTGATGGCTCGTTTCTTTGTTTATACAATCTTCTTACTTCAGCGTGAAACACAGCTTCCTGCTGGTTTCTCTCTATGAGCACGCTTATCACACTTTATTTGAAAAGCCTTATCCTGTTGCATATGCTGCTTTAACAGTTCGTTAACCGACTTTTCTTCTTTTTTTTTGGCAATGTCACCAAACACTTTAGCCACGCTTCCCGGTACAGCTTTCCGTAGGGCACTTTTTTCTATTGCCTTCTCCTTATCTGGAGTTATATGGATGTCTTCGTTTGGGACGTTTTTTTTTTTGTATAGCCAATAAATTTGACTGCTTTTTTTTGCCCGGTACTTGTAGTCAGTCCAAACTTTTACAAATCATTAATGTATATATTTTCTCCATGATGCCACGGCTTTGATGGGCAAACCGTTGGAGTTTAATTTGTCCGCTAGTTCCTTCCAAAATTTTCGGCCCTTTGTCGTCCTTGGCTGGAATTGGATTTAAATGCATTCGCAAAATCCGGATGGTCCTCCATGAATTCTTTTACCATTTTCATTTTCATTTAGAATTGTGTATCTGACCTGTTAAATAGGGGGAGTCCGGGAGACTTGACCATATGGGAGACATGAGCCACTCTAAATAATTCACGCAAATATCACTCAAACGACTCATGAGTATACCAAAATGTTTCATCCTATTATGTTCTACTTGCCAACAAAATTTTTTCTAGATCCTCAGTAGGCTTTGGATGGTAAATGCAATAAGGTGTTTTTTGGGGCACAAAGTGAATATTTTCTTTTTTTTAATTTTCTTGATAAAAAATTTATTTAACGTGGTAGGTAAAAATAGTTTACATTCCCGCATAAAGCGCTTATTTTACTTTGTCAATATTTAAAAAAATCAAGCTTTCGTGTATTTTACAAATTTTATTAATTATTAATTGGAAAAAAACGTGAGCGGGAGACTTGATCCATTTTTTTAGGGGAGACTTGATCAGTGGTTCAAGTCTCCCCTTTGATATAATTTTATTGTCAGGTGTTTAAAGATTGCATGAATTATATTCTTTTAGATATCAAATGACATTTGCCTACAAGCTAAGGGAGCAGGTTAGCTGTAAGAGTATGCGTGTAATACAAACTAAAAGGAGCAGGTTAGCTGTAAGAGTATGCGTTTTATTGCAATAATCATACAATTGCCTACATTATAAAGCAAGTTTGCTGCAAGAGTATGTGAGTATGAAAAAAAAACAAGTTTTGAGGTATTTGGAGGGTAAAACGTAGGTAGGTTTCCAACCTTATTATAACTGATCAGTGACCAAAAGTGACAATGAAGCCTTCATCTGCCCTAACTGTGATCCCAAACAGTGATATCGTATTTTAATAAGGAATTATGTATTATTAATTTACTTTTGTTACGTTTATGAAGTTTAGTTTGTATTTGGTTTACTTTTTTTCATATCAAAATGCATTATGAATTTATGTTTTTTGAGTTTTTTATGAATTATTTTTTTTTTTTGTAATAAACGTTAAACAGATTTTATTTTTGTTTATCATTACACCACAAATATAATAAAGATGGGTTTTGAAAGGATATGAATTGTTTTTATTATCTTAAAACTCGTTTTACTCGAAGAATTTGAGTATGATCAAGTCTCCCCAATAGGGTGGTCATGTCTCCCGCCTAAGCGGGAGACTTGAGCCAAAAATCTATTTTCATTCATTTAGCTCTTGGCAAAAATCGCTTGGGTGTAAATAAAGTTTATGAGGCTTATCTTGAAGAAAATAAATGTACCTTTTCAATGATGTATCTACTATGTGGCTGAAATAAATAGTTAAGTTTTTATGAACGATTTAACAAAAAGTGGCTCAAGTGTCCCGGACTCCCCCTACATAATTTAAATTAAATTATTGCTTTTAAATCAAATACAAAAGCAAATTTGTTTAATTAAGTAAATTTCTTTATTTTCTCGTCTCACATAAGCAAAAGCCAACAACAAGTAGGAAACGAAAGAGTTCCAATGAATAGAAAACACATGTCTTGTGTTTTCTATTCATTGGAACTAACACTAACTTATAAATTATGTATAAATGTTTTTTATTTACCAAAAGTTGAATTGAGACATAGTTTTTGAATTAATGGTCCTTTCGATTAATTAAGTTCCCGAGGGAAAAAAAATTCATTATGTTGGACACGGCTATTTCAAATTGTCTTTTTGACAAGCCGATGAAATTTCATTCACAGTTTAGTAGCAGTAGCTTTCAAAGTGTTTAGGCAAAAAAAAAAAACAAACTATGGACGAGACGATGAAGATCAACTTACTTGAAGCAAAGTTGAGACAATATCGTTAACGGCAATCGCTTTGACGATAGTTGTTTTCAAAGTTACAGAATGACCATCCGGATTCCTGTTGCACCTCGTGAAACTTCTTGGCCTTGGTCAATGTTATGTACCAGCGCTTGCCGTACAGACTGTAAACTCATTATCATTATAATCTTCCGCTGCAGCTACACCTCGTATGATTCCCGAGTTTTACAGCTATGTTCTATTCAACATGCTATGGCGACAGCCACTCTATATACTATATTTAGACATCGTGGCGGCAGGTTCCCTATTTTTACAGTCCATATTTCTTCTAATTGAGTAATATTTTGAGTTAATAAATTGAATTATATAAATACTAGTGCGTATTTATTTAGTCAATAAAATAAAATATTATAACTAAATATAAACAAATATGTATATATACACAAGCCAACCCGTCGGACGTTGTACCCGCTTTTAAGAAACTTTTATTAGCTCTCAGATAAGTATTTCCGAATATTAATATCTTATAACAACGTAGTGTTTTCTGGGTCAGCTAGTAATAATAAAAGCTCAAATTAATACTACTCTTAGTATTAAATTATCTGTTAGTGAAAGAATTATTAAAATCGGAAAAGTTTTTTCGAAGACATAGATATAACAACAATACCGATGTCAAAGCAACGTCCAATTGACGTAAGCTAGAAGGATATAAAGTATTCTAATGAATTCATGGTCCATGTCCATGGCTTGGTAGTTAGGTACGTTGGCTGCTAAGCGTCTGCTAAACGTCTCGTAGCTTCAAGTCCTACTCGTGTCCATAAAGTTTTTATTTCATCTCTCACGGGTACTGCCTCTTGCTAAGAACTGAAAAAACTTCCAAGAGTATCAGTCTGTTCTTAAAAAGTACTCTTCAACTTTGCCGTTCTGAACCGGAGTAAAAATTGTAAGTCCACTCCATTCTTCACACGTAATCAAAAAACTGTTGATGAGGATTTCAGATTTAGCTCTTCAAGAGCTGTCGCGCCACTCAATTTATTTATTTTCATAACCAATTCCTGGTTCAAACTATCTCTCCACCAATTTTCAGCCAAATCAATTCAGCCCTTCCTTGAAGGCAGGAATCAAAGGACAAAGCCAAAAAAATGGTTTTGCGATCATAACATGAAATATGTTAAACAGCCCGTGTTATTGTTTAAAATTTAACAGCAGTACCAGGCGTTAAATTGCTCGACACAGTTTAGCAGTATGTTATATAATAGCCATCTTTAAAAGTCTGTTAATCGTTCAACAAAATTGTTATATATTAGAAGAATAACTATATTAAGGTGGAGGAGCACGGGGAGTTTGAAGTATTACGATCCCGCAATTAGGAACATTGAGTCAGTAGTTGTAGCCCATAACAATATTCAAAAAGCAATACGTTGGCGGTTTCTCTAAGCCAATAAAACCTAATTCAGTCTTTCAAGGTCCTTTAAATAAAAAAAAATCTTGCCATTAACTCCGACCCGTGGACTTGGGTCTTGGGTGCATACCCAAAGACACCATGAACTCTTAACCGCATTCGAGGGAAAAGTCTTACGGAAAATAGTTGGCGCCGTTAATGACTAATGAAGATTCCGGAGACGCAATGACCAGTATCTACATACTTACCGACAAAAATTAAGCTTGGTAGACTCCTATGATAAGCTTGGTAGACTCGATATGTCAAATAATTTTCAATAACTGAAATTTATCAATTTTGTTTTTATTTTGTTGTAGAGAGAAAAGCATTATTTTTTTAAATTTGAAATTTTGTTTGTCCTAAGCCTTCTACCGGTATTCCTCTTAAGTTTAGAAAAAAAAAATTAAGAAAATCGGTCAAGCGGTTCCGCCGGTTAGCGAACGAACACAAAAATAAGCTTGGTGTGCAGTTTTCGCGTCTCTTATTTTGGTAAATTTTTATTAACATACCAATACGAAAAACTCATTTATGTCACACGAACGTATCAATTATTATAATGCGGCAAACAGGAAAAGGTGTTTGGCTTCAGCTGACTTTTGTCTCGGCCTACACAATAATCAAACTGTTGCAAGACTTTGTCCATTGTCGACGTTTTTTAAATTTTACATTAACCTGCGTATTCAAAGGCAATTTTACGAATCTAATAAAGTGTCAGCAATCAGAAGAAACCAGAACCGTATTAAGATGCTAAATATAATGATAAATGTTTTCTTAATTCAAAGCACTGAGCAAGAACATCTTGTGCAGCACGATATTGGAATATCCATTAATTATAATTGTACCAATGCTTTGTTCGCAATCCGAAATGCAAGTACCAATTAAATTCCGCATCAGATTGGCATTGGACAAAAAAAAAACTGTGAGTGCGACCCATGTGGTCAACATGACTAACTTTCCAGACTAGAAAAATAAGTAGAATAAATTATAACCTTTGAAATTCATTTTCAATTATTTAAATCAAACTGTTGTCAATCATACCAATGAGTTTTTACCAATTTAAATATTCTACATATTCGTGTACCTACTCGTATGGACTGTTTTTTCTTATGACCACGAAAATAAATACGGTTAAACTAAGCAGATATTACCGCTATACCAGGTAATGCGAGGGGATGAAACCGTGCAATATTGGGACGAAAAATTACGACATAGATGAATAAAAGCGGCCTTTTGGATACGGTTTTATCGTTTGGAGCAGACTTAGGTAAAAAGTCTTGAGTAGCAAATGTGTACGGGAACACATCACAACGATCCGAACCAACATTTGATTCGCCAACCATAGCCTAATATGCGCATGCCCCCACAGAACTTACTTACTTAAGGTGGCGCTACAGTCCGTTGTGGACTTGGGCCTCAATCAACAGTCTCCGCCAGCTGGCTCGGTCCTTAGCTAGTCGTCTCCAGATTTGCACTCCAAGTTGATTGAGGTCCTCTTCCACTTGAGTGCGCCACCTGAGTCGCGGTCTTCCTCTCTTCCTACGTCCCTCGGGAATAGTGTCGAAGGTTTTCCGGGCCGGAGCACTGGTGTCCATTCGCTCTAAATGACCGAGCCATCTGAGTCTCTGGAGCTTGACCCTTCTGGCTAGGTCCATGTCGTTGTACAACCCGTAAAGTTCGCTGTTGTATCTTCTTCGCCATTCCCCTTCAATGCACACGGGGCCAAAGATGACCCGAAGAACTTTCCTTTCGAAACAGCCTAAGGCACTTTCATCCGATTATGTCAGGGTCCATGCTTCCACACCATACAGCAGGACTGTGATGATGAGTGTGTTGTACTGTTTTACCTTAGTTGCTCGATAGACGGCTTTTCCACTCAATTGGTTTCTTAGCCCAAAGAAACAGCGATTAACAAGAGTTATTCTTTGTGTGATCTCGGCGCTGGTGTTATTGCCCGTGTTTATAGCGGAGCCTAGGTAGACAAACTCCTCTACTACCTCGAAGTTATATGCGTCTATTGTGACGTTCTGCCCGAGCCGTCGGGGTTGGGTGTCCTTCCTCGAAGCCTATTTATTACATCGTTTTTCCCTCATTTAACGCTAAACCCATTTTTGTCGCTTCTTTCTAAATTCTCACAAAGGCGCCATTGACATCACGCTGTGTTCTTCCCATTATATCAATATCATCGGCGTACGCTAGAAGTTGAACAGATTTTTGGAAGAAAGAGCCTCTGGTGTTGAAGTTGGAGTTCTGCACTATCTTCTCAAGAACGATGTTAAGGAAATCGCATGACAGTGCATCGCCTTGTCTGAATCCTTTTTTGACGTCGAAAGATTCCGTAAGCTCGTTGCCAACCTTGATGGAGCAGCGTGAGTTCTCCATCGTAATTTTGCACAAGCGAACGAGCTTAGCAGTGACGCCAAAACTAGACGTAGCTTTGTACAGTTCGTCTCTGTAGATGCTGTCATACGCGGCCTTAAAATCGATGAAAAGGTGGTGGGTATCGATTTGGAGTTCATAGGTCTTTTCCAAGATCTGTCGCAACGTGAAAATTTGGTCGATGGTTGACTTTCCTGGCCTGAAGCCACATTGATAAGGACCAATCAGATTGTTGACGAAAGGCTTCAGAGGTTCATATATTACGGCAGAGAGGATCTTATAGGCGATGTTTAGTAGACTTATTCCCCCACAGAAGACAAAGTTAAAACGACACCAAGGGCGATTTCTACGAGCTTCTTGACAAAACGTATAAGCTAAGGCATTAAAATTGTCGTCGGCGGTTTTGACGCAAAGCTGAAAAAGAGGACATCTTTGCTAGAACAGCCGGAAAGCACAGCCTGTACGACACAACTTCTGACAGGAGAAAACAGAAGGAGGACGAGAAGCGCCGGATCGAGGATGTTAAGACAGCCAGCAGCTGTCTGGCTTAAGATCTTCGCTCAAGAATCGATGTCAGCAGAGATGAGCAAGGGAACATGAACATCATAGTAGAATCGCAGCTGATGCTGGGAATCTGGAATGACTTTCTATAGACTGTATAGTTGCGATGACGAACAGAATCTCGCCGCGAGGTCAAGCAGGAGCCAGTCATTGGACACGGCTGAAATCCAACAAAATCGCTATAGCAAATGGTCTAGCTGCCGAACTGTTGAAAGCAGCAGGCGGCATTTGTCGGAAGAATGCATGCCCTATGAAAGGAACATCAGCATTTTTTCCCTGGTTATGAAGAAGTGAAAGTTAAGATGAAATACATTTCAATTACAGAGGTATTAACATCGCATAAAAGATTCTTTCTTCCATAATATATGACCGCCTGAAGCCTTTCGTGAACAATCGGATTGGTCCTTATTAATGTGGCTACAGACTGAGAGGTCAATCACCGAACAAATCTTGACTTTCTGATCCTAGAAAAAACCTATAAACTCCAAATCGACACTTACCATCTTTTTATCGATTTAAGGCTGCGCATGACAGCATCTGCAAAGACGTACTGTATAGAGCTATGTCTAGTATTGGCTTCCCTGCTAATCTCCTTCGCTTATGCAAATTGACGATGGAGAATTCACCCTGCGCCATCGAAAAAGAATTCAGACAAGGCTATGCATTGTCATGCGATATCCTTAACATCGTGATTGAGAAGATAGAACAAAACTCCATCGTCAAGACCAGAGGCAGTATACATGACAGTTTCTTTTCCATTCTCGAGATATTGTACAAGACTGTTCTAGTTGAGTTGCGTTATGAAAAGGATTGCGCAAAAGCTCCTCGAGTGCCAAGGCGTAGATGGCTTGTACATCAAATACGTGTGTATGTACAGTAAGAATTTAGGAATAAGTGACAGAATGGTTCCCGAAATAGGCAGTTCCCATCAATAAACTAAACCACTTCTTCGCGGGCACCTTATAGCTCATCCAAGTTAAAAAGTCGAAATCTTAGATAGTTAAGACAAAAATCAGAAAAGTTTCTTGTACGCACGATTTTTTACTATCTGCGTTCAGATAATATAAGTTTATTTTTTACTCGGTTAAATTGTCAGCGGTGCAGAGGCGGCGGCTGCAAAATAAAATTAACACCAGTTACTACACTTTGAATAATTTTGAGCTCATTTTTTGTATACATTTATGTACACATGCTTGTTATTTTCCGAGATAATGGGTTTTTAGTAAAACGTATTTAATAAAAAAAAAAAAAACCTCCGGGGAAGTAATTCACCATAGCAACACGAACAAGATAAATATTCAAAATAAATTGAATGAATTTTATATTGATCTCTGAGCTATCTTCTCTAGTGTTTGTTTCATTTAAAATTCAAACACCAACGACGACTTAAAATCATTACCCGATGAAAAAGTCCTCCATGGCAAAATAAACTTTCAACGCTTTGAGAATTTACATAGCGTGGCGAACGAACTTCCATGTTGCTGTTGTTGTTATGTCTTCTTTTCGTGCAACATAACTCCATTTTTATTCACACTCGCTTAGTCTATGAAGCGACCTTTTACTTTAAATGTAATGCAATTACTTTGAGTGCATCCTTTTTGCTTTGTAAAAGTTTTCAAGTGTCATTTTGTGTCACTGTCGTTCTTGTGCAACAGTGACAGTTATATATGCATACATGCATGCAGGTATTCTTCTCAGCTCGCTAGAGCACCGAAGAAGACATGAAACCTAAAGGTACGTAATTAAGGGAGAAATTACATCTACACGGTGATACCTTTGGGTATCCTTCTTTTAATAGCGACCGGCTTCGGCTTGCATTCTTTATGTCTGCTACACTAGTTGAAGAGGTGAATTGAGCAAAAACACACGTGCATCTTATTAAATTGGATTCAGTTATGATGCGGAGAAGACGAGGCAGAGTTGAAGTTAGTTAGCAGGCAAGTGAAGGCGGGTATCTTTGTTTGTGTATTGCTGTATTCTTCTGATTGCTTTACTATGGTTCGCTTTCAATTCTGTCAATTTTATGACAAAGTCTGGTGGAGAAGTGGATGTGGAATCAAAGCAGAGTCTACGGAGGTTGTTAAAGGTAGTGTAAGTTTCAATTAATTCAAGCGGAAAATTTAAATTGCTTTATAATGATGCTGGATGGTGGTGGTCGCTTTAAACAGGGTGTCTTAGAGAGAAAAGCGTGTCTTAAACGGAACACATTGTTCTGACAGTCTTTTTTCTTCAATCACATATTTGAGAATATACATCAACTGGACCCATTTAAGACGATTATAAGGCAACCAGCAGAAATAAAGAGCTTTACATTGCTGGAAGGGTGAGGTACCACTGTTCATTTCTTATTTTTTTTAGAGAGCATAACAGCGTGCTATTTCAGTAGAGCATTGTCCTTAAAAGTTCCAAAAGATAAGCGACAAATTGGCTTGCGTGGGTCTGGACAGTACTATTGTCAAACAGTACGTCATCTATTATGAACACCCTTTAGGAATATAATTTTAGGCCTCTACCTTTTGCTTGTTGGCACCGTCTTCATAAGCAGCCAACTTAACTTTGGGTCCATCGAGTCGAATCTCAAAGGTTATACGTACTCGTCAATTGCATATCTATGCACCCACAAGTATCTCTCTCTTTCTCTATTTATTCCACATTCTTTCCCGCCAATTACCTGATGGTCAAAAGAAACCCATCAAGCTTTGTGCTATTGCCAGCTCATGAGGGACTTCCGACAAAATAAAACCAACAAAAGACACACAAGACACAACACTCCAAAGAGAGCAAAAAAGAAATTCTCAATCTGTGGCACAATTTGCTTAGTGCCTATTAAAACATGTACGTGAGGTCGTTTCGCATATAAAAGCGTCCATTAGGGAAAAGTATAGCATTACAAGGAACACACATTCTAACTTCTTATAGGATCGATTACTTTAGTGAATCAAGTATATGTTCGAAATGGCAGCAGGAAGCAAAAAAAAAAATGAAAGAAAACCAAAATGTCATGGGCCACAACCAACCCAACGACCGACCGACACATGACGCCGACGACGACGTTACAGTGGGTGATGGGTGGAAAGAGGTGAAATGTCTTTTTTTTCTCGTCTTAAGAGTAAGTTTTTTCATCTTCTTCTAGTGCTAAATTGGGATGAATACTCGGATGTCCTTGCTTTTCCTGCCACCCTAGACGGATGGATGGATGGATAGTCTGGTTTGGTGTCACTGTGTGTCACTGTGTGTCGGTTGGTCGTTTTGTGTGTTCTTATAGATGGTCTTACGGTTGGGTGGCAATATACGGTGTGCATATGCTGAGTTAAGTTCCTATCATTATTTTTCACTTGATGTCTATAAAGAGCTTGTATTGAACAAAGGGACCAAAGGACTCTCTGACAAAGTTGAAAGGAATCAAATGAGACATCATCTCCATTACCCATCGTTCAATGTAGTACCTATCTCTATATTGAGGATATTGCTAGATATACTCCGATTCTGATGGTATTGCTTCGGCATTGGATAGTGTGACTCGGGTGTGATGATGCCTTTCCGTATCTGAAAGTTTAAAGTTTCATAACATCCCGCTGCTGCCGTGTAAGAAGACGTATCCTTTGGTTACATAAAATAGTCCTTGGCTTGGTGTTATGGCCCGAATTGAAGAGAAAAGATACACTCAACCTTACACATATATATATATTCACACTAAGTCAGTATCGCTGCCGCACCGCAGTTTGAATAAAGAAAGGGATATGGCACAGCGATTTTGTTCTAACGATTATGGCAGGATATAAATCTGTGTTTGGTTAACTGCATGAGTAAATGAACGAGATTTTTATGTCCGTGTAGTGTGAAACACGAGACGTATTCGAAATGGATTCAATAGCGTAGCGTTAGCTGATATAATATGAATGATGGTTACTTTCATCTTGAGACCATATCGTCGGTCGCTTCCATGTCCTCCTCGTTCCGGTCGCCATACTCGTCCATGTCATCATTTTAGTCGAAATTCTTGGCGGCAATGACTATGCGCTGTCAGATGATGAAACATCGACGATGTTATGTTCAAAGTTTTAAATTTCGATTGAAGAATTGAGATTCATTATCAGCACTTTGTTGAGGAAGCTATCGGTTCTTAAAGTAATTATCTATCTTGTTATTTTTTGAGTGTGTGTTTGCTTTTAAGTAAAGCTCAATAAAAGTTTGAGGTTCAATATTTTCGAATGGCCTTTCATACTTACGACTCTGTAAATCAATTACGTGACGAGATCTTGTAGTAGTGTTCTTCTTTTTACTTGCGACATAAAGAATATATGGCAAGTATGTATTGAATTCGTAAAAAAAAAATTGAGATGAGGATGAGATATGATATTACAATGATAGAGAAGTCGAAAAAAGTGGGTCCGGCGATTCTGTCTGTCTGTCTGTCGGAAAGTTTACAGGCATCTACAGCCTAAACTACTGGTCCGATTGACTTCAAATTTGAAAATTAGAGGTTTGAGCAAAAAGTCGTATCCCAATTTTTTTTATTTTTGTTTTAAGATCAAAATTTAGGGTAGCCACCATATACTATTTTTTTGGCCAAAAACCAAAACTTTTTTTCACAAAAACGGCCCGAACGATATTTTTTAAACTTCCTCGAGTTTAATTTTTTTGAACATTCATGTGTTTTATGTAAAAAAAAATGTGTATTGCTCCAAACCGGTACCTCCCATAGAACCGTTTTTTTTTGTTATTAGATTTTCTTGAAAACGGAAAGTCCGATTAGCGAAAGTTTTTTTTTGAAAGTACGTATATATTGTTCAAATAATATTTTGTTTTCAAAAAAATTTCAAATTTTTTTTTTGGATTTTTAAAAAATATTTTTAACTTTTTTTTTTGAAATTCTGTATCTCAAAAACGGATCAATTTTAAAAATCCAAATTGGAGTAGTATATACGAGGTACATTTCCAAATTTTAATTTTTTTAATAAATTCTAATTATTTTTATATATATATATTTTTTTTTTCAGTT
>CAKKXW010000001.1:48951524-48967508 GCA_920937365.1 Sphaerophoria rueppellii
TGTGGAATTACCCCCGCCCACCTTGATAAATTTCTGCCAGTGCATATGACTAGTTACTATAAGTATTAACTCTATATACAACGACATTAATTAATTTTTCCTTTACAGTAGGTATGTCAAAAAATCCAAAACAATGACGTCATGAAGGAACCCTAGGATGACGTCACACATCGACCAAATTTTGTACCCAATCTTTGGGTCCCCAAATTCAACTTTTCCGCATATAGGCCTTAAAGATTTCCGGAAAAAAAATTTCACTCCACCCTACTGCATACCCTACACTGATTCCGCCAGAAAAGCAATGTCGTCGGAGAGCCTGCGAAACCAATTTCCCTTCCAACTTCCTCGACAATATCATTTATAAACTCATCCGAAATAATTTTTCCGTCCTTTGCTTTAGATTCCCAAAGCTTATAAAACAATGATCCGCGGACAATGGAGTCGAAGGCAGCTTGGAAATCTACGAAGAAAGCATATAACTTCTTTTGCCTGCTTTTAAAGTGATCGGCATTGCGAAACAAGTTGAAAAACTGATCTGCAGTCGAGTGGTTTTTCCTAAAACTGAATTGAACGAGGGCGATTAAGTGGAGGATGTTTCCTGAGATTCTAGAAAAAACTTAATGCAAGTTGTGCCGTCGAAGTGCTCGACAATAGAGCGATAGTTATGAGTATGGGTTACTTTACTCTAAATTACTATAAATGTATGTGTTTGAATTAATTGAAATTAATGTCGTGAATCGCTCACGACATACAGAAGTCGTTTGAATCCTCCGTGCTAGACGTGTGCACATATGGAACTGACGTTATGCATTGTGACCTTGATACGGACCAGACCGTATTTCCCACGACACGAAAGCACATCCAAATGTGTGTATTCTTTGATGACAGCTGTAATAAGTGTCATCATTTACTCTTAGCCTTAGTGTGAGCATAATTACAATAATTATAATATAATTTTCCCTATCCCGATACCTACATATGTTGCTCTCAACTTTGAACTTCTTCTCAGTGTTTTTTATCTTACATGCCTTGAATAAACTGAAGACCTTTCAGCGACTTAAAAACAATACGCTTAGCTCAAATCTCACTTTATTACTCCATTTGCTAAGTTTTCAATTATCAAAACTTCCTGCCTGGAGTATTGAATTCCCTTTTCTAAGAAACTTACTTCGAAACAAGGAAGAACGTGTCCACCTTTTAATTTCCAATCTAATGGATATTTATCACGGCAAAATATTACTTCACGATTAAATGAGCTAGGAGCACCCTTCAGAACTCGCGGCCTACATTTCGTGTGACCTCTTATCCTCGCTTGTCCGACCCCTTTTAAACTCGTAATATATAAAATTCTTAATTACTCTGCACTCTCTTATACACCTGGCCGAACAAATAATATCCAACGCCAACCCTTGCCCCACCCCCTCATTTAGAGCAATCTGAAAATACCACGACTAAATTCGATTACCGTTAGTGCAAGAAACAATATGTACCCCTACTTGCCGCAATGTTCTTTTCTCTTCGGTTTGGTTGTGTCCTGTTTTGAAACAAGTTACTTTTATAAGTCACGAAACATCAGTCGAGGGGCCGGGGAAATGCAGATGGAAAGGACCTATGGAGCTTAGTTGAGTTGATGCTCTCCTTCATGCCGATGGTTTTGGCATAAAGGTTATGAATACTCGTTGATAGGGCTATAAGGGAATTGTTGAGCAACAGTGAAACGTTCGTCGTCATCGTTGTCGTTGTAGTTTCTAGCCGCCCTATAGTCATCGGTCGGTCGTTGTCGGCAAAAGAAGTAGAAATAATTTCATACTGTCGCCATAATGCTACTTGGCAGGAAGCTTTTAATTTTCCTAATGCGAGCCGGTAGATAATTTCATGGCAAAGTAGATTCTAATTTAATAAGGCCACAGTGATGTTAACAGGTCAATAAATTAATAAGTTTTTTTTTAGCTTAAAACCTAATGGATATATGGCATGACTTGGAAGTTGAAAGAAAAGCTTTTTAAATAATTTTCCTTAAATTTAAATTTCTTCGTCAAAAGCTAAATTTTAGCAAGCCATTGTGTTTGAGGGAGAAACTTTTTGTTTTTTGAATTAATGGAATGTGCAGAAGGATATTGTTCCTTCTGCAATTCAAGAAAAAAAAATCAATAGCTTTTAGGAATTATTTCACGATAATTTAAAATGTATAAGGCCGAAATGATGATAACATAGAGTGGAGATAACTAATCACTGAAAAAAAGGAACTTGATTTGGAGACATTACCGCAGATTCTGGAAAAGACTCAAGAGCTCCGAATTCGACATCCACCATCTTCTTATCGATTTTAAGGCTGCTTATGACAGCATCTATATAGAGAAGAACCGTATAAAACCCTACTATGCTGACCAGGATGACCGTGGAGAACTCAGGCTGCTCCATCAGGGTCATTAACGACCTCGCCGACAGTTTCGATGTTAAAAAAGGCCACTAGGCGTACACAGCGTGAAGTCAATAGTGCATTTGTGAAATTTAATTAACTGACTATACATACAGACAGTGGCCAAAAAAAAAGGTTAAGCGGTCAATGCGGGCAAGACAGAGCAAATGATGTCATCAAGAAGGACAACTAAAATCGACTTCTTGAACAAAACGTCACGAAAGACACATATAACTTCGAGGTAATTATGTATTTTATCTACTTTGGCTCTGCTATCAACACGGACAATGACATTAGCGCCGAGATCAGAAGCAGAATAACTCTTGCTAATCGCTGTTTCTTTGGGCTAAGAAAGCAATCGAGAAGTAAAGCGCTCTCCCGAACAACCAAGGTGACGCCCTACTAGATCCTCATTATATCGTGCAGAAGCATGGACCCTGTCAAAAACGGATGAGAGCGCCCTACCCTAGGCCGGCCGGTTCGAAACAAAAGTTGTACGAAAGATGTATGGTCCGGTTTTCATCAAAGGTGAATGGAGGAAAAGATTTAACCCCGAAACGTATAGACTGTACAGGTACACTGAGCTAACTTAAGGAGGATGGTCCAACGACTCAGATTGCTTGGATGAACACCAATGCTACAGTATCGCTGTATAGCTGTACAAGTACAACTACAACCTATAAGATAATTACAATTTCGAGTTTCAGTTTCAGAGGCAAGACCGTCTCGAGACCGTCTTGAGTTTTTTGCCTCCACGTATACTTGGAAGCACAAGCGGGTAGCGTTTAAGGGGAGTGGGAAGTGTGGTAGAGGAGTATCGATTTTTGATTGAGGTGGTACGAAGTATGCAGGGTCAGCCAGTTATCAATAAAAACTGAAAATAAACTGTAGTGTGCATTTATTTGCTAACACAGTCAGTAAAAAACATATTCGTATTCTTATCATTAGTAGTGTCCGTAGCTTAGTGGTTAGGTGCGTTGGCTGCTAAGCAGAACAACGTGGGTTCGAATCTTACTCGGGCCCAAAGTTCTTATTTCATCTTTCACGGACACTGCCTCTTGCGAAGAACTGACAAAACTTCCAAGATTATCATCTGTCATGAAAAAGTCTTTCTCAACTTTGCCGTTCGGAATCGGCGTTAAAATTGTAGGTCCCCTCAATTCTTCACACGCATTTAGAGAATTGTTGATGAGAGTAAGCCACTTAGGCCTTGGCTCTTCAAGAGCTGTCGCGCCACTCTATTTATTTTTTATTTTTATTCTTATCATTAGGAAATTTTCTAAGTAACCGTTTAGTGTAGTTTAGTTAAGTTAAAACATAGTTCAAACATTTCAAAGCCAACACAATGATCCTTTTCTCCTTTATTTTAAGACTTTTAACTGTGGCGCCCATGGCGTTGTGGTTATGTGCGTTGGTTAATACGCAGAACGCGTAGTTTCGAATCCTTCTCGTGCCCATAGTTTTTATTTCATCTTTCACGTATACTGCCTCCTTGCGAAGAATTATAACACTTCTAAGAGTATAAATCTCTCGCAGACATCATACGTACAGAACGATATAAAACATGCCCATTTTTGCTGGTCTTAATTCACTATTCACTCCCGAATGCCATATAGATGACCAAATCGAAAGTAAAAAAGAATAACGAACCATATGTGTTTTTTTCTCCAAATAAATTACTTTCATAATTCCAGTTTGGGCAAAAACAAAACCAACACTTTTAATCTCTAAAACCGAATCGGCGATAAGTCCTCGTTATAAATTATTTATCTACGGCAGTGTAATTAATGCTATTATCGAGTTGATTTTTAATTTATTTACCGTATGTCTGCTCGACTTAAATATAGTGGTCCATACACATGCACACAAACATGCACTTACTACCATACCAACAAGAGCTAGCCTTCATTGGTAATTCGAAACCAAATAGCAGTAATTTTTGATTAATCTATTTGTTTATGAAATAATTGGGTTTACGATATGCCAAAATGACCTATAGACAAGTCTATGTAATTGTTATGATTTGCTTGTATAATATAGAATATAGAAAATATGCTGGTATTATGTTGCGGAAACAGGATCTAGATTTGCAATCGTAATGGCTTCTGTTATTCATAGATTCCATTAGATATTTTTGTCACTGCTTTCATTGAATTTTCTCGATTTTTTTTTTTAATTTCATCTTTTTGTTTTGGATATGATTTTTTAATGAATCGGATTATCATGTCACATTGAATGTGGTTTAAATAATAATGTATTACTGGTTTGAATCGAATGTATAGTGTTTTTAATAATTAACAGTTGGTATATCACGTTTCTACCATTTGCACATTAGAAAATTTTCGTTAATTTTAATTTTTTGTTTTTTTTTTTTGTCATAAGGTACCGAGTATTTTTGTACTCAAATAATTAATAGATATAAAATGTAGATTATAGCTACTAATTAAATTTTACAACTCGGCGTAGCAAAAATATTACTAATTGCATTTTAAATTCAAGTAAAAAGTTATAAAATTTGGATTTGTAATATAATGCCGCGCTCTGACGAAGGACTTGCAAATGCAACACTGATATCACGATGTGTAATGTGATAAATGGCGGGCAAGTTCTTCTTTCGTAGAGAAAATCGGTTCAAACACGACATAAATTGTAGTACTGTCGAAGAAAGTAGGGGTGGTATCTAGTTCCGTTTGTCTGTTTGTCATTCTTTTCTCATTTTTACCAATATGTCAATAAACTTCAAATAATGTAACAATGGATTGTTTGAGATAAGAACCTGTACTTGAATACGATTTTTTTTTCGATTTTTGCGTGGGTCATTTTGGTTAAGATACAAATTTAGGGAAGTAACAATACAATTATTTTTTGGCCAAAAACCAAAAGATTCAATTTTCTCAAAAACCGCTCCTAGTATTTTTTTAAACTTCCTCGAAATTTTGTTTCAAAAAACTGATGTATTTTATGAAAGAAAAATATTTTTTTTTTACCCCTCTACAAGTCTAAAAATCCGATCAACATTATTTTTTTTTAAAGTACATATATATTGCTCAAATTAAATTCTATATTCAAACAAATTTCGAAGATTGGTTTGTGTTTTTAAAAAATATTTTAAAACTTTTTTTTTCAAAATTTTGTATGTCAAAAACTGATCAATATTAAAAAATGGAAATTCCATTATAAAATGGGTGGTATGCGAAATGCATTGTCTCAGTCTCAAATCTCATTATTTGGAGCTTTTGCTAGCTTTCGTATGCAAAATTGTTTTGAGACAAATCTCACAAAAATGAGATCGATCTCATTTTATAGATCTATCTCATTTGAGATGTTTCCGTATGCAGAAAAAAGCTTTGTCTCATTCAAATGAGCCAAAGCTCGTAATATGTTGAGACTGAAAATTAGTTGTCTCAGGAATAACAATGGCTGAGTACATGAATATTTTGCTCCTGTTGAGTCAACATGAAATTATAAAATTCTTTATAGGTTTACCCAAACTCAAATTGAGGCCTTAACAGATTATTACTTGCGACATACAGAATATATGGCAAGTATTGAATTCGTCAAAAAAAAAATTTGAGATGAGCATGAGATATGATATTACGATGATAGAGAAGTCGAAAAAAGTGAGTCCGGCGATTCCGTCTGTCTGTCTGTCGGAAAGCTTACAGGCATCTACAGGCTTAACTACTGGGGCCTAACTATGTAATTCGATTCTACAATAAAATTATTCGAATTCGCAAATTTCATACTCTGTAATTCTATTAGAATGTTTTTATATGCGATAGTCGAATAGTTCTAGTAGTGCCAAGTATATTTTTACGTTCTTTCGCATATTCAAGGAACTATGTAACTCGAAAGTAGAATTCAAAACAAGGCAAAATCGCAAATAATCACTCTACATCAAATGTGTTTGCGAGTAGTAAGTAAAGAGATGTTTTAACGCTTAGTTTCCAACAGATACGAAACTGGTGTTAACTTATTTTAATGGATTTAAAATGATGTCCGTGGGAATATGCTGTAACCACACAGTGTAACCACACTTTCCATATTTCTGTGGGGTTTTCCAAGTATATTTGTATGTTATTCCGCATATTCAACTCGAAAGTAGAATTCAAAACAAGGCAAAATGCAAATAATCACTCTGCACCAAATGTGTTTTTGAACAGATCGGCTTAAGAAGTTTTTTTTTTGCCAAAATGTTGGTAAAAAGGTCAGCGAACTATTGTACCTAACCGAAGCCATCAAAAGAATGAGTGGTTTGTAAGGTTTGGCGGTGCTCAATACCTCCGGCAATAGCGAATTACATACGGCCGACGAAGATGTTTTAGGTATGTTGTATGGACATATTGTCGTGGTTTCATCCGATGCAGTTGCCATTAGGTAGCCGTAAATAATGAACATGGTCGGTTCGTGCTCGTTAAAAATTCTTCTTGTGGGGGATGTTTCGCGGCTTTGCACACTGTTTGCTGTTGCCAACAAGTTTTGATTTTCCCCACCGTGGGTTTCGTTGTTCCCCATAAAGGGAGTAGAGACATGTTCGCGAGCAAATCTTATTTTTTCTCTGAAACGACCAGCAGCGCAGCGACTTGCCTTTCTTCTTAACACATCTTCACACTTCAAAAAATAAAGATGTTCGGATCGCCAATAATCTATTCGACAGGTAATAATGCAATATTCAAACGAGCATGTTCGTCGTTAATGGCTACCTGTATATAAATACGAGGCCGTGGTTGTCGACACACAAACGATAACGAATTAAAATGGTTCGAATGATGAACCTAGTGCCTACACGTTGATAAACACCACAGGCGCGAATGACAAACAAAAATACACATCACTCCACAATTTGTGCGCTGTCCATTTATGTATGTACATTGTACATACATATCAATTTTAATTTGAAGTTCAAACGATTTTTTCCACAGCAAATTTTGTTTATTTTTTTTTTTTATTATGTCAAAAAATCCGAGACTCGTTCGAAAATCGCAAATCCGGGTGGTCGTTTATTTAATAAAACCAGAATGATGGTTTTTCTACGATTCGGTGCTGATCCTGGTTTCCAAAGCGGTATTGCCAAGATTTCGGAATTGACCAAAGTTCGGTATCTAGGATCATCATCGAAGTTGGTAAAAAAATTTTAAGCAAAAAAGAGGACTGGATTAAATGTCGGAATACGTTGGAGCAGACAAATGCCGAAAAAGTAATTTGGCTAAATAAGTATCAATTCCCATCCTGCATTGGAGCAACGGATTGCACTCACGTGCGCATTAAAAAGCCTATCCGTCACAAAAAAAAAATATTTGTATCATCGTTTTTTTCTTTTTGAAGAGTTATCAAAAACACTACTTTCACTTGAAGAAGACATTTTGAGACTGAGATAGTGAGATGAGACAAAGCTCTTGCATACCAAATTGAGCTTTGTCTCATTGCAAATGCTCTATCTCACAATCTCGAGCTCATTCTCAGAGCTCAATCTCATGAGACTGAGACAAAGCATTTCGCATACCACCCAATGTATATTAAAAAATTCTTAAATTGTGCATACCCAAATTAATTTTATTAAGACTTTTTTGAAACATTTTATGTATAAACAATTATTGACATTAACATTGCGATTCACAGTACTTCACACATGAATGTAACGAACTACAGACACGTAGCAGCACTGGCGACTGGAACAATTGGCTGGGACAGAACAAGACACTAATAAAACAGAGAGAAAGACAGATAAACACATAGAAAGAAAGAACACATTACATAAACCAGTGACTGACTTGATCTTTTTGAACAGCTTGTGTAGGCACATCATGTTGGGCAGGTCCCTTATGTTTCTTTGCCAAGATCTCCCCTTTTATAGATCGGCTTGTGGTAGGAACGGTTTTTGTCCCCATCTTGAACAGAGTTTCAGTGACATCTAAGCAAAACTTTGCGGATTTCATGAAAACCCTGTCAGGACCATTTTAGGACTTGCATACTCGTTTATAGAGCAACCAATAGTTAGTCATTGTGAGATCCAAATAATGGTAAAACGGCGCATTTTTATAAATACCATAATTTCGAAAAGGTCAACACCAGGTCGCAGGATGGTGATATACCTGGAGTTCTTCTTATCGTATCTCCGGACTTCAGACACGGGATTTTGACCAATAAATGTAGAGGCCAATGTTACGAGTTTAATGTCTTCCAAACAACCATTGATACGTCGATGCCGTTGATTTGAGCTACGTACTCCTTGGAAAATCTACGATCTTTTTTTGTAATGGTCCTATTCCTTCGGATAGTACCTAGACTATGAATACCATTTTTAGCCAAATATTCCAAAAGAGGCAAGGAAGTAAATTATAGTTGTCGAAGTAGTGACAGTCTCACTACGACGTTGAAAGAGGCTCCCTAATCTGGCTGTATGTTGAATGAGAGGTGTATCAATGGTTTTTTATTTTGGGCAGCTGAATCAGTGACATTATACATATATACCAACCAGACCTATAAATTGTCGGATTTCCGTCTCACATACACGAAAAGTGTTGTTGGGGTCTTTCTGTACCAAATTGAAGTTTGATTCTTCCGATATTTTCCAAATAAAGTATGGTGGAAATAGGTAATGAAAGAACTGTATAGGATTTCCTGATCTATAATATCAGAACCCAGTGATTCGTTGCCAATAAAAGCATTCAATTCAAATTTCTTCTTTTGCCAAACCAATTATGGCTTTTCCGCTATTCGCGTTTTGCAGGTTGTTATGAAAGATCTTGATTACCTGAAAAAGAAGGGGTTGGTTCTGCATCAAGATAAGAGTTGCGTCATCATCCAAGTTTCCCAATATACGTCCATATCAAATTCGTCCCCAAAAGACTTATCATTGAATTCTTCTCAATCTGGGCCATAACCAGGATCTGCCAAACTGTCATCATTAAACTCGAGAATGGAATATAATATATCCATCGTTGTTACGGCGTGCGTCCATGATCCATTCTAAATCAAAATAATAATAAATCTAAATCAAAATAATAAAATAATATTTGCAGTGTTCATACAAAAATTTCCTTTTCTGTATACATAATATAGCCCACAAGCTACAAATACAAAATACCACCAATTACCAAAATACCCATAAAATATTCGCCATATTTTGGCAAAATAATAAAACACTTACCTTATAGATTTTAAAAAAATGCGCACCAACAATTTTTCAATTTTTTTATTTTATAATTTTATTCATTTTATGACACGTGGACACTTTCAAGTTTCAAAGTTTCACTCTATTGAATGTAATTCGTCAATCGTCATATGAAAAACTAAGTGACCGCCTACGTTGATCGTTGATCGTATTTGGTTGAAAGAAAGGTATGTGGACGACATTCTACAATGTGGGAAAAGGTTAAATAATTAACAGTTGGAGAATTATGAAGGGTTAAGTGGAATGTTGCCTCTAGTCTGCTATATGCTATAGAGGATTAAAATTGAAAGCCAAAACAACGAAACTGTCGGACCCACTTATCTATCTATCATGCACCAGGTCATAAAACACAAAAATTGCATTAGGTACTAACGTTTTTTTAATCCGTTATTTTTAAGAAAAATTGATCAAACATTTTTTACGAAGACAAAATTATAAGTGCCTCTGTCAATGGGATTTTATTCGAATTATGTTGCTTGACGCATTGGTTCAATGGATATGAAATCAT
Organism: Sphaerophoria rueppellii; assembly: GCA_920937365.1. NCBI lineage: Eukaryota > Metazoa > Arthropoda > Insecta > Diptera > Syrphidae > Sphaerophoria > Sphaerophoria rueppellii. The sequence continues at coordinate 48,961,626 of CAKKXW010000001.1, forward strand.
TTTATTTTCTTGCAATAACCCGACTTGTCAATTTTTCAATATCAACGATTTGCAAAAGAGTCTGTTCCTGAACGTTTTTGCCACAAAAAAGAGGGATTATGCAACTTATTCAACCGCTTTACTTTGTCCGATTTATTGAATTCGAAATCAAAATGTGTGTACAGAAAAAAGAGATCAAACTTTTCAAAACAACGATTGCGAAAAAATTGAAGTTTATCCCTCTGTGAGCGGTAAGAGATTTGAAAACCAATACCCACTGAGGCCAGACCAAAATTCAAAAGTCCAACTACAGGATTGTGTGCGCCCATAAACAGCACTGCCGCCATACCGCCCGCCGCCGCGCCGCGCGCCGTTCAAAAATCGTATTTCCATACAATGGCTTTAGTCATGCATAAGTTCAATTTAAATAAATGACACAATCAACTGACGCGACCACAACAATACCACAGTATCATCTCTATATGCTTTTATTCAATAAACGCAACCCCACTACAGGGCAGATTTTTCGAATGAATGTATGACAGGAGCATCAGAATCCGATTTTGTATGCAAATCTTTCTTTTTTTCAACCACTAGAATAGAATTGGCATTTCGGTACCTACCTAGGTATATGAAAATGCTTGTGGGATTTTCCAAAATTTTTTGAGCTCAAACGAAATATTGTTTTATTTTTTTTTTTATAGCAGAAAATAACGGCTAGAAAAAGACGATTTGAAATCGATTTCAAACGATTGCCCATTTACGTGCAAAATTCAATACAACCAAAACAAAATGGTGGGAAGCTTTGTTTTGAACAGTTTCTTATCTGATAAATTGATTCAATAGAATATTGAAAATTTGTACGATTAATATTTGGATTTTGTTTAGCTCATTTTTTGTTTGATTGTTCCTTATTTTGTTATTTTTGTTTGTTTCAATTAATAGTTCTGTAGGATTTCTGCAAATGGCGGCTGGCGGTCAGAGATACGTGATATCTGTTAGTTTGAAGTATAAATGCATACTAGCTATTGTTTCGGGTAGCAATATTTTGCGGCACACTGAACCGTATTTCGGTTGGCTGCGCTGAATTTTAAATAATGGCAAAACATGATGTTTTTTTTTGTTTGAAAAATCGAACATACTTTTGGTAGCTTAAAGGTGTCATATATTTCAATGGGCAGATGGATGATGTTGTTTGAGTCTGGGAAGTGAATTTATGTTGTGTTTTGGATTTGACATATTTTTTGGGAAAAAATAAAATTAGAACATTTCCGTTTATGATGTTAAAAAACACACTATCGCAAGAAGAACGGTCGTTTTGCTTATTTTGAAATTCAGAAGCGATGAAAATACAGTTTTAGTAAATGATTTTCCCACCCACTGGCGATCGAACTCATAGTTTAGTTTTGACCGAGTGTGGAAGCAGGACTGTCCGCCAATTCAAGACAAATGGAGACAGAGCAATGTCAGTATAGGTTGTTCTACGATGAGTTCGCAAAACATCGTTTTAACGAACTTCAAAGTGGTTGCACGTCGCGTCGTCGTTTTCTTATGAGCTACGTCCAGGGGCCCCACAAACTTCTACCACGTCACCAGTCCTCCGCCGGCGATGGAAAGTAAGCAGGAAAACTGAAAAAGGATTGCCAAGTCATATCCTGCATTAAATTTTGGGCATAGGAAAGCTCCCATGATAACAACCGCAACTGTGAGACCACTTCAGAACAGTTTTTGCCCTTGTGGAAGCGCAATCTGAAGGAGTTCTACGTCATTTCGTGGCAGTCGACGAAACATTTATACAACACACTATAGACCAACAAGGAACAACAGTCGAAACAGCGGACTTCAGCTAAAGAATATGCTCCGAACAAGGTGAAGACGTTCCTATCAACTGGGAAAGGTAAAGACCACCGAAGGGACAAGTCGCTGGTCTTGTATTTCTTGGAAGGTATTGGCCTACTCTATAAGCCTTGTAAAAAACTGTATTCGCTGGCCCCTCTGTGGAGACGTTCCCAGCAGTCCAGTTGGCAACTGATCACAAAGCAAAATGTAAATTACAAACTATTCCACCGCGCCGCCGGTCGTCTTCTTAAAATTGTCAAAAACCTCATTTAAAAATTTGAATAGTTTACTGCATTAAAAACATTAATTGCCCTCAGCTGTATTTTGTTACCAAACCTAACTCTTAACTGTATATTATTGTTCTTTAAAATGTCGACACTCCGTTTGGCTATTTCGGCGGGTAGTTGGTATACATGACGACACCACAACCAATTTGAAGCAAACTAATTATGCCATAGCCAAATGTCAGATACCACAATACCATCCTAAAACTTCTGATTTTCGAGTCCCCATAGTTCTAATAGTTCTCAATTCTATTTTTGATGATGGTTGTTATGAAATCATTGGCAGACATAAAACGCTTTCAGCAAAAAGCGCTGTCATTCCAAACCAAATTAGAGGAGAACCCCATCTCTCAAAATACAAAAAATACAAAAACAAAAAAACCTAAACTAATGGCATGGCAACACAGCAGCAAAGAAAGGAGACCACCAAACGTACTGTTGTTGAATTGATGCGCGGAGCTGTAGCTGGAGCTGGATTCTGAAGCTGACGTCTGTTCCGTGTCAGTGTGGCGTGGCCTTTTTGTTTTCGTACGGTAATGATGCGTTTTATTTGCTCTTTAGGTGATGCGCTGTAATTGCGGTTTAATTTCGGTTGAGTGTTTTCCCTGGTGCGGGTTCACTCGTGTCGGTTGCATTTCAATTTTCCCAATTGAGTGCGGTACTCCGCAAAATTGTCAAACAGATTCGGGATCTAAGTAGTTAGTAGATTCCTATGTTGAAGGTACTTGTAGAGAATTTTATTCGGTGGAATTGAAGAGACTCTTGAGCGTTTTTCATTATATAAAGTGATTATTCACAAATTGGTATTAAAGAGGTCCGAGCGATTGTTCGTCGGAACATTTAGGGTCTCAATGTCTATGAGGCATTGAAATAATAACCTACACGAGAAATTCAGATGGACCAAAAAACAAAAAAAACGAAATTCATGTAAATTTATCCTTCTTAAGGGCAATTTTGTTTAAATGGTCGGATCAAGTTCATATATTTTTTTTTCTTTCACACAGATGTAGGTGAAACAAACACACATTTCAAATTTCATAAAAATATTTCAACCAGATCGACCACCAGGTGAGAGATAATTTTTTTTTATGGTGATAGTCCCAAAAACAATTTTTGTTGTTTGTACAACACATGTGTAGGTTACATTTAGAGCAAATGACTTGTGTGTCTGACTTTTTGCAGTGCTTACACCTCCTCTTTTCTGATCCCTCAACCCAAATCGGGAAATGACAATGTCATCATCAAAGTGAACATCAGCAACTGAATGAACAACTCCTTTCCCAAAAATGGAAGATCCAGGAACTAGGGACGTTGGCCGCTCCACACTTTCAGGGGAAGATGGTCGACCAATAGGTTTTCTTCTTTGAAGGAAACAAATCCAGCAGCTACTTTTTCCCAAAATTGTGGAAGCTTTAGAAGCTGTTCTTCCAAATTATTAATTCCTCTCTCGGCTTTTATACGCTTATGCAAAGGGTTGTTGATGTTTTCCTCAAGACAAAATCTCCAAACGATAATCCTTCAAACTGTAATCTCCAGCAACGAAATCTCCCATTTCAAAAATTTCCAGAGTCGCAAAACTTGTCCAATTTTGAAAAATTAAACGCCAATCCTTTCGTTTCATCAAAACCTAGGGGCTATATTTTTATTTTATTTTATTTGTCTTAGCAAAAAAGTTATAAAAAAACGCAAAAAACACAAAAAAAATTAACGTAAAAAAAATTTGGACTTTCGTCACCACTGTAATAATGGACCGATTTTCATAAAACAAACGGCAATCTCTTCGTTTCATCAAAATCTAGGGGCGATAGTTTTTAGTTTTTTTTTTGTTTTTATTTATTTATTTATTTGTTTATCTATAATTTTACTCTTTTTTAGACGTTTTATTAATTAAACTAAAACAACAATAACAAAACCCATAAGAAGACGGAAGTGTTTCAATGCTACGTTTATACAATAAAAAAAAATACATATCACAATTTAAATATAATATTTTTAACTTTTTAAAAGTCCATTGACAAAATATTCATTATTAAAAATTTAAATTTTTCCTTAGAGCTTTCCAGATCAATTACATCGGCATATTTATTAAAACAATTCCAAGATCTTGTTACCGGTTCATTCAATCCATAATTGGTTGAATGCTGCGGTATAGGAAAAAAATGATTTACTCTAGGTTTCGAGAAGGGTTATGCGGTCTAAACAATAAATGTTGACATTGACATTGACTTCACAGTACTTCGCACATAAATGTAACGAACTACAGACACATAGCAGCACTGGTTACTGAGACCATCGGCTGGGACACACCAAGACATTAATACAACAGACCGAGACAGATAGATACATAGAAGGGAAGAACACATAACATAAACCTACGTGGCACAGAGAAGGAGACACAGATTTTAATTGTCTCATATCATCGCACAGGTGGCCTCAGATAAGCTGGCGATTTTTGTAGAAAAAGAATGCTGCCGAAGCTGGGGCTTGAACCCGTAGCATTCGGCTAAGCAATCAACTACTCTTTTTTTTTTTTTTTTTTTTTATTCATTTAACTTATATCTACTTCCATGCTAGACAAAAATGTGAAACTAGCCTAATTAATTCTACTTATATATAGCTTACTGGTCCTAGTCGGGCGCTCTAAGCAATTCATTAATCTTAAGATTAATGCCTTTCGGCCTACGAACTAAGTTTATTCATTTTTATTTTATTTATTTATTTTTTTTTTTATTAGAAAGTTATAAAAACTAATGTCTTTGACTTTTTAATTGTTTACTTACATACTAGGGTCCTTAAAATAAAACTTAAAATTACCTATTCTACCTACAAACTACTTAAAACTAGAACAACCACAGCGGCAAAAACTTTGTCCTTATGATCTGTTGCGTGTTTTGTACTTGTCTCCTGTTTTTGTAATTCATATATTGACGATTTTTTTTTTTTGTTTTTAAGTTTACGCTTTTACGTTTTTTCATTTTCACTTTCACTTGTTTTTTTTTTTTATATTTTATTGTGCCACCATACCTATTCTACTTAAACCTAAATCCTAAGACTAAAACAAATATGTAAGCCGGCCAAGGCAAAAAATACCCCACCCCGGACTACCCATTGTCAAATGCCGTTTGAAGCCACCAAACCTGGTTCTCCTGCTTCACCCTATCAATGCGGTCCTGTTCGGAAACAGCCCTACTGAACCGAAGCAGCTCCGCTCCATCACGAGCGAGGATGCCTCGTTCATACAGGAGTCGCCGGTCTACGGTTTTACGCCTGACGTGGTAGATAAGCGGTACTGCTAATCTATCCTGTATCATGCCGCACTGGTCTAAATAGAGGAATGCCTCTGGTGGAATGAAGCCGCTCAAGCGTGCATTCTCGAAGTAGTTCTCGTTCGGATAGAACGGCCCGAAAATCAAATTGTTGGTCGAAGTCATAGCTCTCGCAATATGGCCCCGAATAAGTCTTATCACGAAATTGTCAATTCTGTTGATCCGAGCCCCATTGTATAGAACCTCGTTTGAATAATAATGCAGATAAGAAGATTCCGGTGTCCGATACCAACCGAGACAGCGCCGAAGACACTGCCTCTCGAACACCCGAAACTTCTCCATTTGGGAAGGGGCAATGTTGAACCACACTGGACAACCATAAACGATCATTGGCCGTATGAGGGCCATGTAGCAAATTACCTTCACTCTGGGGTCAAGCCGACTGCTGTAAAACAGCCGTTTCGTCAGAGCAAAGGCTCCTCTGGCCTTAGTCAGAGCAGCATCTATATGTCTGT
>CAKKXW010000001.1:49036538-49053706 GCA_920937365.1 Sphaerophoria rueppellii
TCCATATCCTCAGCACTGACTGCGGTTCAACTACGATATTCCCATGATGGTCTCTACAGGCTTCAGTTCGGGGTGTATAAGCCTTGGAGGTTTGTTTCACCTTTTTGTAGAACTTTCGAACCCGATTCCTGTTGTGACATCCCTCTATCTCCTCGATCGCGCACTTCTCATGCTCCCTTTTTTTCTTTCTGAGAAGTTTATGCTCCTCTCTCCTTTTCTGCTCGTAGAGCTCAGGAGCTGCTCGTGTCCTTCTTTGCCTCTTGTTTAGCTGCATGTGCTCGCCGGCATTCATCGTCAAACCAGGGGTTTCGTTGTGGTGGCCTTGTAAACCCTAGCACTTCAGAGGCGGCATCTCTGATGGCTGCTTGGCAGTGTTGCCACTGGTTCTTTATATTTTGTGCTGGCAGCAAAGGACCTTTGAGGAGATTTTCGGAGACACGATCGGAAAAGGATCTAGCAATCTCTTGCGATTGTAGCCGCTTGACGTCGAACTTCCTCAAAGCATTTTTGCGTGTTGGCCTTGATCGGGATATCCACATTCGTACCTTGGCTACAACAAGGTAGTGGTCCGAGTCAATGTTGGCACCTCGGAATGTGCGGACATCTTGCATGCTCGAGAAGTGTCGTGCGTCGATCGCAATTTGATCGATTTGGTTGACGGTTGATTGGTCAGGAGATTTCCATGTTCCCTTGTGGATATCGAGATTTGGGAATCGCGTACTTGCTACCATTACGTCTCGCCCCGCAGTTATCCGTTATCGGAGGTGATGTCGTGTTTATTCCACCGAAGATTTCTTCTCTACCCAGCTTAGCATTAAAATCTCCCAGGACGATTTTAATGTCATAGCTAGGGCATTGCTCATAGGTCATTTCGAGGAGCTCGTAGAACCTGTCATTGGTGTCTTGATCCTTTTCCTCAGTGGGGGCGTGAGCGCAGATGAGGCTGATGTTGGTGAATTTAGCCTTGATACGGATTGTAGTGATGAGCTCATTCACTGAGTTAAAACTCAAGACATTCCTCCTGAGTCGAGTCCCAACTACAAATCCACATCCAAATAGACGCTGATTTTGTTGCCGGTAGCAGTCGCCGTAGCATATATCACAGTTGTTCATTTTGCGTAAGCCGGACCATCCCATCACATTTCTTGGATGGCAGTTATATCTGCTTTATAGCAGTCAAGGGCTTCCGCTAGTTGTTCGGCTGCACGTGGCCTGTTAAGGGACCTAACATTCCACGTGCAAAACCGAAATTCGTTGTCCTTAAATCGTTTGCGTGGGTCGTCATCATTAATTCCGTCCGTATCCGAGGCTTGTTGGTGTTTCGGAACTAGCACTTCTTTATGTGGCCGGGCAGTCACCCCGACGCACGACCCCTAACCTGGAGGGCCAGGTCTTTAGTTTAACTCTAAGACGAAGAGCCGGCCAAGCCGCTCCTTATAGGCCTGGGCTGCGAATATGTCGTAGTAGCCCTATAAGGTGTTCACTAAGTAGTTCATCCTGACTACAACTGTAGACGCCACCGTTGATTCCATCATGGGAGTTCTTCCGCTGCCGCCTGTTGAAAAGGAGGCATGCCTTAGTGGACGCATACCTCCTCCCCCTCTCTTTGCTGCCGCCAACAACTTCCCACTGGGGTTGGAACCCAATCTTCGGTCGAAGGTACTGGGCAGGGCACCCGATGTTCACCACGGGGAGGTGGAGAGACAGAGGTTTCAGTGGACGCTTGTGTCCACTTGAATGCACATATCTACCCTTCGAACATCATTCACGGGTACTGTCTCTTGCAAAGAACTGACAAAACTTCACCTAAAATAACTGAGCTTTTTCAATTAAATGAACAGCTCTATCAGAAAGTCATTTTTGTATTGATGGGATGTTCAGTTTTTTGGCATCATATGGCTGTAGACGTAAGTACTATTTTTGCAATACTAAACCTTAACCTATAGTCTCACATGTTTTGAAAAATTATTTTAATTAAAAGATTTGGAGCTCGAAGCGAAGCTCGAAGTGAAGCTCGAAAGTGAAGCAGGTACAATCATTGCTAGCAAGCGCAGCGAGCGGAAAAAAAATTGCCCAAAAGAGAATCAATTTGGGATGTGAAAATGAATAAAATCGATTGAAAATTCGAAATTGATTTTCTTTTGGGCAAATTATTTTTTCCGCTCGTTTCTCTCCCAACAACCAAATCGATTTTGAATGTTCCCGATCGTCATCATTATCAGGCCAAAGTGAAAAAAGATGCTGAATATGAATCATTGCAATGCAGCATCTGCCTTCCAGACACAAGCGTTTTCCAGTTTTCCAAATTAAAGGAAACAGCAGCAGCTATGAAAAACTAATTGCTCTGCCTGTTTCTTTCTGTTTGATTATTTTTTTTTTTATTATATGGACAAATTATGTATCAGTAAATAGCAAAAGATGACAAGTTTTTGCAACATGTAATAAAAAGTGAAATTATTTGACAATTCTGGCCCACAAAAAAGTGAAGCTCATTCTCACTTAAGATGGGACACAACTTCACCCGAAAAATGTGAAATTATAACCCACTAGAGGTGAAATTGTAACCCTTGCTTGCTAATAACCCTGAAGATCTTAGACCTACTAGACTGTCATCATTCATTCTTAAAACTCCGGAACGACTGATCGATATCCATTTACGTAATAGCATTGATAATAGACAATCTATGTCTTAGCATGCTTATTGCAAAAGGAAATCGGTAGACTCAGCTCTGCATACTCTTGTAAGAACTATCGAATATTGCCTAGAGCAAAAGGAATACTCTATGGTTGCCTTCCTTGACATTGAAGGCGCTTTCAACAACGGTGACACATCTGCAATCACTTCTGCTTTGACGACCCTGAACGTCAAATACTCACTTTGAGAGTTGATTTATCTAATGCTTAAAAACAGCATCATTTCTAAATTGGGAGATGTTTGTACGAGAAAATCTGTCAGCAGAGGCACTCCGCAAGGCGGTGTTCTGTCCCCTCTCCTGTGGAACATAGTAGCTAACGAACTGTTGCTATCGCCGTCACAGGAAAACATTCTTATACCCTGAGAGACCTCTTTCAAAACGGACTAAATATGCTCACTAGATGGGGTGATCACTGTGGACTTAATACTATTCATCAAAAAAACAGACCTGGTTTTTTTCACATGGAAATACAAAATCCCTCCTTCAATAAAAGGTGTACCACTCATTTTTACCAATGAAGCCAAATATCTTGGTCTGATATTAGACAAAAAATTAAGTTGAGAGCCAAACATTCGAGAAAGAGCTACTAAAGCTACAGTAGCTCTTTTCTCCTGCAAAAAGCCATAGGAAGCAAATGCTGTTTTCAACCTCGCATAACCTTCTGGCTATATACACGGTCATCCGACTAATGCTCATGTACGGAGTTGCAGTATTACGGACTGCATGGGAGAAAATCAGCAGAGTCAAAAACGCACTCCATATCCTTGCATAAGCGGAGCATTGAGAACAACACCCTCAGCGGGGCGCTAGACACTCTTCTCCATCTGACCAAGAATAATGTGGGACATTCCATCATTTTGAACTTCTTCTGTTCTATACCAAAGTACATAGACTACACCATTCTAAAACAACAATTTGGGAAAAATCTTCCAAGTTTCCATTCAATTCAGATATGGATGGGAAGACAAACAATTTCTGGAAGACAGTAGCATCATTTTTTTACAAATGGATTCAAGACAAGTAGTGATAGTGTTGGTAGTGGTGTGTACTCGCAAAGGCTCAATCTAAGCCTCTCATTTCGCCTTCTTGATCATTGTTGCGGAAATTGCGGATTCCAAGAGATTCTATCCTGGCTAAGAGAAAACGTGATATCAACTTTGACATCCGCATCTTCTCGGACAGTCAGGCTGCTATCAAATCTCTCAACGGTGTCTCAACCAACTCCCAAATCGCCCTTGATTGTCGATCATCGCTTATGGAGAGCAGCAAATTAATATTCACCTCTGTTGGGTGCCGGAACACAGAGAAATCACAGGAAATTGTAGAGCCGATGAACTCGATAAAAATGGTACCATCATACCCATCTCACATGAAAGGGAAAAGATAGGTATACCAATAGCTATATATGTAAACTTATGTTAAAAGAAACAGCGTTAACGATAACAAACTCTAGGTGGTATAATTTACCAACGTGAGCAGCCACAAAACTCATATATGGCCGTCACTTGACCTAAAGCACTCCAAAGACATGCTATCTCAAAGCGTATTTCATACTAGCTCATTAATAGGTGTCCTCACGAGACACTGTCTTATAGGCAGACACGCAATACGACTTGGTGTAGCCTCAAATGACTTCTGCAGGAGCTGTATAGACGAAGAAGAAGATTAAACAATCTCTCACCTTCTCTGCAAATGCCCTGCTCTTTCCCTAAGACGCAAACTTCATCTGGAAGAATATTTTTATGATAATGGTTTTTCTTACCAACTATACCTAACATCCAGGAACAGACTTTCAGAAAATGTCGAATAAAAAATTTCCAATGTTTTGGTTCGTAATAAATTAAGTAAAAATGTTTTTTAGAGGTTTTCTTAAGGGATAACATGATGATATAAAATATGGAAAATCAATAACCTTCTTTCCTTAAATAAGACTAGAAAAAATAGATGATTGTCAGCTGATCTCCTTATCGACTTGCTATTGATAAAAGAAAAGCTGAAAAGCTGATATAATTTCTGACCTGAAAACAAACCAAATGATTCGATCAAGTGTAAGTAAAAAATTGGTCCTAAAGAATACGCGCCGGTTATAGAGAGTTCAACAGAGATACTATTTAAGATCAATATCAACTTTCATTGATTAAAGAGTTATGATCAACTTGAAAATTTATGATCCTGAACTTTGCAGACAATTTGTCTGCTGAGGTTTGGACAGCCACCAGAGTCGCAAAACTCGAAAGATTTTGAAAAATTAAACGGCAATCGCTTTATTTCTTCAAAATGTAGGGGCGGTATTTTTTAGTTTTTTTTTTATTTGTCTTAACAAAAAAGTTATGGCCAAAAAACGCAAAAATCACCGAAAAAATTAACTTAAAAAACTTTGGACTCTCGTCCAATTAAAAATTATAGGGATCCCATTTTAATCTTTTAGTCATATTTTTCTTGTTAAGGTCAATACAAATTTGAAAAAAATGTGGATTAGAGATTTTTTTAAAACAAATCGATTGCCGTATTTTTTTTTCCGAAATCGGTCCATAAATAAGCTTTTTGCGTTTTTTGGCCATAACTTTTTTGTTAAGACAAATAAAAAAAAAAACTAAAAAATAGCGCCCCTAGATTTTGAAGAAATAAAGCGATTGCCGTTTAATTTTTCAAAATCGTTCGAGTTTTGCGACTCTGGTGGCTGTCCAAACCTCAGCAGACAAATTGTCTGCAAAGTTCAGGATCATGAAAATTTGGGTAAATGTAAATTCCTTACATCTTTGGATCGCATCTGGGTTTCACCAAATACCCATTCATGAAGAATCAATTCACAATGGGTTGGCTAATGTTCCAGGCGTTTTCCAAAGATCAATTAATCCTGCCTTTAGGTCGATATGGATACAGGCGCTCTTGTTAATTTAATTGACATTCTGATTCCCAGCCATGCATATCGGGAAGGTCTTGATAATCTTCAAATGATATTAAAAGCATTTCCTGAATATTGAAAGTAGTGTCGTTTTCTTCAATCAAGTTTGGAATATCTTGGAAGAGAAATATCAGTTGAAAGAATGCTACCAATAAAACAGAAAATTCATGCTTTGATGGAAAAACCAACTCCAATAAAGGCAAGCAATTGGGTAAAATAACAAAACAAACTGTGCTATTGAAAGAGGAAGGGAAATTACAGGAAATAGCCAGACAATATTTCATTTAACATTTAATTTAAACAAGGTGTTCTCAATCCTGACTTAAAAACAGGAGTGATAGCTGTAAGGTTATAGTCATAGCATAATTTAGTAAAAGAACTTTGAAATATAAAGTAAACTGAACTTGAAACTTTAGCTTTAGTGCAAGCTGTTAAACATTTTCGAGTACATTTAAAAATAAATAAATAGAGTGGCGCGACAGCTCTTGAAGAGCCAAGGCCTAAGTGGCTTACTCTCATCAACAATTCTCTAGGTGCGTGAGAAGAATTGAAGGGACCTATAATTTTACGCCGATTCCGAACGGCAAAGTTGAGAAGCACTTTTTCATGACAGATGATACTCTTGGAAGTTTTGTCAGTTCTTCGCAAGAGGCAGTGTCCGTGAAAGATGAAATAAAAACTTTGGACCCGAGTAAGATTCGAACCCACGACGTTCTGCATTGTATTGAACAAAAGGAAATGAAGAAGTATCTACAACTTTATCAATATGAAGAATTTAACAAATTAATCAAGATGGTAATGCGAATTTACAATGGTTTGTACCAAAGCAAAACCGTTTGGGATTACGATGAATTTTTCACGATTAACAATGTCATGTGGGTGTTGAAAAGACATTTTGAAAGTTTGTCGAGGAGCTCATATAACCTGAATTAGAATTTTTCATCCTCAGAAAGGTGAATTAAACCTTCATGCAGAGTGTCGTGAGAAGCTCAAACACATAGTTGGAACTCAAAACCAAGAGAGCCAGATCGTTACACAGCCGATGGAACATCTGCCTATAGACAGGGACTTACAGCTTTAGATACAATATACATTATTCCCTGTAATAAAGGGTTTTTCAATAGCGATCCAACAACGAGTCGAAATTATTTAAATTTACTACCGAAATTCGGAGTCAGTGGTCAATACTTTAAGAGCGCTACGTACAATTTATGGTCGTCATAATCGTCCTGCCAGATCAACAATTGAGCGTCTAGTGGAAAAATTTGAATCCACAAAGAAGTGCCCGTAGTGTCGAGAATATTGCTGCCGCTAGCGCATCAATTGCGGAAGACCCAAATCAGTCTCTCACACGTCGTTCTCAAGTGTTGGGCATCTCTGTAACGTCGTTGTGGCGAATTTCGCGAAAAAATCTTGGCCTACATAATTACAAGATCAAATTGACGCAAGAAAACTGAAGCCGCTTGATCACCAGAAGCGTCGTATGTTCGTGAATTGGGCTGAGCAATAACTTGAAAATGATCCGGATTTTCATCGAAAAATCATCTTCAACGATGAGGCTCATTTCTGGCTGGATGGCTTCGTCAATAAGCAAAATATGCGTTATTGGTCAGGCAGCAATCCACATGTGCTTCACGAGGCGCCATAACATCCTGAAATTATTACTGTTTGGTGCGGTTTACATGCTGGTGGTGTCATTGGGCCGTACTTCTTCCGTGATGATCAAGACCGGCACGTTATTGTGAATTGGAATCGCAACCGCTCAATGCTAACCGATTATTTTTGGAATGAATTGGATGATATGGACTTGGACGATATGTGGTTTCAACAGGACGGTGCCACATGTCACACAGCGGGCCAAACAATCGAATTATTGAGCACGAAGTTCGATGAGCGCATTATCTCCAGAAATGGACCTGTGAATTGACCGCCTCGTTCAAGCGATTTAACGCCGTTAGACTACTTCCTGTGGGGCTTCGTCAAATCTATGGTTTATGCCAACAAGCCAGCGACGATTGATGAACTTCGTACGAATATCGAACGTGAAATTGCAGCAGTATCGGCCGATTTATGCTTGAAAACCGTCGAAAATTGGGTTCAGCGTCTGGATTTCTGCAAGCGTGCCCGTGGTGGCCATGCAAAAGAAATCGAGTTCCATACATAATGGCATCATAGATATCCAAAACCGTTTTTGTTTTATTTAAGAAAACTTTTGTAGCGTCCCTATTGAAAAACCCTTTACAAATGTTTATCACAGGAACTGTACACGTCACTGTTGGAAACGATGTTATGTTTTCGTGGAGACATACCTCTTCCACCTCTCTTTCAAACAACTTTCCATTTAGGTTAAGAAACGTGGACGCTTGTATTTAACATTTTTTTCTTTTATATAGTTGCCGGTTATCTGACGAAAAAGACTATTTTTTTTCATTACAATGTTCATTAAAAATGTTTGCTCCCAAAACCAATTCAAAACATTTATATTGTGTAAAATGAAGTAACGGTTTATCTCTGTACAATCATTTATACTCGTCCTGAAATCTTATTTTAATTTGTGTTACGATGTCATGCCCTTTCAGCCAATCGTCTCACACTCAATATCAGTAAAGCTTTATGAATTGGTTTCAAAGTCTTTTTAGTTCTATTTAAGCACCTAGCAGCAACCACATCAAAAATAAAACAATCCCATATAAACATCAGCTTCCATCCTCTAAAATTATGTCCTATCCTCATTGAAATAAATATCCATAAACCCTTATTTGTAAATCCTTTGAGAAAAAAATTACCCGCTTAACGTACGAAAACCAAGATATTCGCCCACAGTTACAGGATTTAACTTCTTGACCATCTTCTCCAAGAAGACAGAACATCCGTACTGTTTGTTACTTCATATTATAATAAGATCCTTAACGTAACGCATATGCCATTCCAATACTAAACATAGACTTATATTAAAGACTTGAATATTGGCATCTCGTAGTGGAAATACCCCAAAGCTCTTGCTTTTCTATGTACATGTCCTGGACGTGATTGCGACGGGCGATAGGAACTTTCATGTTTCCTGAAACCACTAAGCTAATCGGCTTATATCTGCTTGTTGGTTTTTACTTAAAGGACAAAGATTTAAGTCCGGAAATCTTTCGAACTATACTGAGACTCAGAATGAGAATGAGACTGAGACGACAGAAGACACATGAATGCCAAAAAAAGTGACAAAAAAAAACACACTTTTATACATGAATGGAGTAAATAAGCATAAGAAGATTTACTTCCTTCACTCGCACCATATCGGAATAGCAAGTAAAAGCAGAGAGCTTACCTGGCTTGTCCAGTTCGCAGATAGTCGTAGTGTCGTCCCATTAGCACATCTGTTGGAATTTAAGATGTGAATCTCTGAAGAGTTCCAGCTCATGTATCCAAAATAGAGATACAAAAAGAATTTCAGGTGTATTTATTTTTTCGTAATCATCCCGCCCCGAGACTCAGACTGCGTTTTAAGTTTTAACATATTTGACTTTTGAAGTAAATGCTTCGTTGAGTGCTGATGGTGCTATGCAAATTAGTACAAGTTTGAGTTGAGGGTTTATGCGACAACATCTGCATAATTTTTGCTTTAATATAACTTCGACTTGACTTGAATAAGTTGAATCCGAAGAGGAAATGGAATATGGAAATCATGTGCAGAGCACTTCAAGAGAGACTTCTTATTTTTAGTTCGAGATTTCACTAGGTAGTTGAGGCTAGCCGCTTTGTCAATATTAAATTTAATTTCAAAGCGGACGCAATCTTTTATTCTGGTATAACAGTCAAAATGTACACGAAGAAAAAACAACCACTGTAACCATACAGCACACGAGTAGATGCAAGTAGAGGCCAATACTAATATCTCGTATGTGTAGAACTATCTTGATAATAATTCAACTTTGAGAACAGTGTTCTTCACCAAAGTGACTGTTATTGATGACGATGCGCTAAAAGCTTTAAAGGACCATCAGCTTACAAACTGGAAGTTCTGAGATCCTTTAACATTTTTCAACTATTGGTTTAGTAGCAAAATTTTGAAGTAATTGTAACTTTTTTTTTTTGATTTTGTGGGGTTCTTTTCTCTTAAACTGAGCATATGGCTTGTCAGTCTAGCTAGGGTTTCAGATTAAAGAGTACCTATCAGTTGCTGCATGCAGCTGTAACAATATAAATCAAATGTACATTATGTTAATATCTTCCCGCATTCTTCCTATTATCGCACGAGCACTGTTGATAAAGGGTTTTCCAATAAGAGGTTTTATTTTGAACAGCCCGCTATTTCGGTAGCTGTCACTTTTGAAGCTGTCATTTTTTGACATTTGACAAGTAGAAACTACGCGATTAATAAAAATGGAACGATACACGCTTCAACAACGCACTAAAATTATTAAAATCTTCTTATATATATTTAAAAGAACAGCCTAATTTTTGTGTTCGTTCACTAACCGGGCACACTGGTTGACCGATTTTTCTAATTTTTTCTCTAAATGCAAGAGCTTTTAGGGTAGAAGGTTTAGCAAAAATAAAATTTATACTTTTCAAATCACAAATGGTTCAATTGTTAAAAAATGTTAAAAATTTTGTATTTCGCACTACAAAAAAAACTGATCAATATACGAACACTCAATTCAGTTTGAAAATTTTGGCAAATATTTTTTTTTTCAATAAAAAAAATAAAATAATATGTCAGTGAAGAAAAAAATATTTGACAAATATAATTTGAACTAGCTGACCCGGCAAACGTTGTTTTGATATATGAAATTTTTAGAGTATGAAAATATGTATGTATATTTTATTTATTTTTTGTGGGTACGTATTTGTTATTTGTAACGTTTTGAATGTTGATGGAATGTGTTATTAATTAAATTTAATCAACACTAACTAACTGGAGGTATTCCACGTATAATTATTGTCTGAATTGGTGTGCTCAAATATAAGCCACAAACAGACATTATATAGCTTTGAGTCAATAGTCATTGCAAATGCCAATCTGATGGGGAATTGAATGCTTTCAAATTGAAATGTGACAGTGGTTTACGAAAAAGCCGTTTTGCGAATAAAGCATTGCCACAATTGAATTGGTTGCTCGACAACAATACTACGTTAAGGACAATAATAAAATTGTATTGGATTCAGAATATTTGGGCAAACTATTGAGCCGAAGTTAAACGATCAACAAAAGTACCTATGTGTATGATACCATTAGATTATGCAAGATGTGATCAGTCTGAGTGGTGGTATATATTTTTGTGATGCACCCGGTGGAATAAGGAAATCATTTTTGTTATCATTAATTTTAGCATCAATATGATCTGAAATTAAAAAGAGTTGTCTCTTTCTTCTTCTGGAGTTGTGAGCACATTATTAGACATAAAACTGACATTACAATATTTTAAAAAAGTTGGTAATGGCCGAATATTTGTGTGGGATGAGGGCACAATGGCGCACACAAATTTAATAGAAGCCTTTAACCGCAACTTGAAGATTTTGGAGCTCTGAATCTTTTTGTTGCTGAGGACAAATTTTGTCGATTATACCACGGTCAACTGCTGCAGACGAATGGAGTCGTTTAAAAACTTCTATTTCAGGAAACTTACATTGGCCAATTATTGGACATTATAGAGAGAGTGGAGCGACAGGTCTTGAAGAGCCAAGGCCTAAGGCTTACTCTCATCAATAATTTCCTGGTGAAGAATTTAGGGCACCTACAATTTAACACCGATTCCGAACGGCAAAGTTGAGAAGCACTTTTTCATACTCTTGATACTCTTGGAAGTTTTGTCAGTTCTTCGCAAAAGGCAATGCCCGAGAAAAATGAAATAAAAAACTTTGGGCACGAGTAAGTCTTGAACCCACGACGTTCTGCTTAGCAGCCAACGCACCTAACCACTAAGCCACGCACACTATTGGATATTGGAAATGGATTAATTTCACTTGATTCTGAAGGACGAATTTCACTTCCAAACAATTTTTATTGTAATGCAAATTCACGGAATGAGTTGATTCAAGATGTCTTTCCAAGCATTGAAGCATTGAGTTGGAGTGCAACAATGGCTGGTACATATTAAAGTCTTTGTAAAATCGATGCAACAATTGATTTTGAACTAGACAAATACCTAAATGCATAATTTTTTGCCCACAAGTCGTTTGAGTGGTTTGACACAATTACTACAAATGAAAACGATGTAGTAAATTTCACAACGAGACGGAGTTTTTAATTTTTTTTGCATTCATGCATTTATGTACCAGGACTACCTCCACATTTTTTAACTCTGATGGTATGAGCACTACTATGTTTCGGGACATCAATCAAATTAAACTTTACAGTACTACAAGACTAGACGTGAAGAAGTCAATGACATACGTCTTTAGTCTCCTGTTCGACTTGAATTCCCTGAAAAATGAATAAGACGCAAGGTCGATCTTTAAAAATATGTAGTTTTGATTTAGAAATTTCTGTTTTTCCTCATGGTCAACTATACAGAGTATCCTGTAATTTGTCTGAAATATACTTTGGGATGTGATTCCTGGTCATATTCTTAGAAAATAATCCTTCTAAGACAAAGTTTCTTTTTCATCACTTCTTGACGATTAAAAAAAAAGGCTAACTTTGTATTTAAGTGGTGTTCAAGTTTTCTTATTTTTACCTTATGAACACAAAAATTAGCAAATAAAATCTCATTGATAAACAAAAACCCATATATTTTTATAATACTTGGGAAAATATAAAACAGCTTAGAAAATCGGTTTATTTTTGTCAATAATTTTATTGCAGCACTTTATAATATCCCAATAATTTTTAGTTTTAAGATTTATAACATTGTGCAATCTTGAAGAGGGTTAAAAGCATACTTATGCCTATACCTGGCTTGCTGCCAAAATCCTAATTACCTTACCTTTTCTCAGGGAGCTTAATTTGGGGAAGATATGAATAATGGGTAAGTTCACTAAAAAAATTATGTAAAAGAATTGAAAAACGACTAGATTATTCATCAGATTAGCAAATACAGGCATGATTTTTCTATGAATATTGTACATTTCTGCCTATCCATCGATTACCGTGTTCTTCATCCTGCCAATCTCTAATTTCCGAACCGTTGTGGGTCGAAGCCCTGCGAAGCGGGCAGGGGTTTCGCTAGTTCACTATAAAAATGGTGAAAATTCGGCAGAGACGGTTCGCAAAACTAAAACATTTTTGGGTCGTCCTGAAGCACCTTGTCGGACCGCAATACAGAAATTGGTTGACAAATTCGAGCTGTTGGGACAAGTTAGGGATGTGAAGAATAAAACCCGTGCACGTCGCTCAAGAACAACTGAGAATATTGCTGTTGTAGCCCAAAGTGTTGAAGAAAACCCAGGTTTGTCCATACCTCATCATTCTTTGGAATTAGGAATTCCATAAAATAAAGTTATAAAGTTTAGTTAACACATGAACTCAAGCCGGCTGATCATCAACAACGTCGTGTCTTTGCTGATTGGGATTGATATGCATGAAAATGATCCGAAACGTCAACAAGCAAAACTGTCGCATCTGGGGCTCGGAAAACCCACAAGTTATTGTTGAAAAGCCTCTCCATCCTCAACGAGTGACTGTTTGGTGCGGTTTATTCGGCGGGGTCATTGGACCTTACTTTTTTGAAAATGAGGCTGGAGCAACAGTTACGGTCAATGGATTGCGCTATCGAGAGATGATTAATGATTTTTTTATGGCCAGAATTGGATGGTATTGATCTGGACAACGTTTCTTTCAACAAGACGGCGCTACGTGTCACACAAGCAATGACACCATCGATTTTCTAAGGGAAAAGTTTCCGGACCGTGTTATATCTCGAAGAGGTGATCACAATTGGCCACCTTGCGACTTCTTCTTTTGGGGCCATGTGAAAGATAAGGTCTACGCCAACAGCCCAGCGTCGATTCAAGACCTCAAAGATGGAATTCGTGAGGCTATCGAGTGTTCGTATTGTCTATAGCTTAGTGGTAAGGTGCGTTGGCTGCTATAAGCAGAACATCGTGGGTTCGAGTCCTACTTGTGCCCTGCCCATAAGTAGTTTTTATTTCATCTTTCACGGGCACTACCTCTTGCGAAGAACTGACAGAACTTCCAACAGTATCTCAACTTTGACGTTCGAAATCGGCGTTAAATTGTAGGTCCCCTAAAATTTTCACATGCACCCAGAAAATTGTTCATGAGAGTAAGCCACTTAGGCCTTGGCTCTTTTAGAGCTGTCGCGCCAATCTATTTTCGTTTTTTTTTTTTTTATTTATCGAGGACATAGGGCAGCCACTTTGCGATCTGGTTATGGAAAATTTCATGAAAAGGATATGGTCCTGTAAGCGTGGTCGTGGCGGACATTTGGCTGAAGTTGTGTTTCATTATTAACGGCATACCTTCCTTTTTATAATGAAATAAACATCCGATCATTTATCTCAAAATTGCCATTTTTCTTTGAATATCAAAATAACACCTTTTATTGGAAAACCCTTTATAACATCGATAGTTGCGGCTTTCTTCTCATAGTAGACAATTGCGTGGTGTAGCTGAGTCATATTTCGAAAGAATTGCGAGAGCAACTGGGGCTGTCCTAGCTCTCTTTTTCGCAAACATTGTTTTTTCCGCTTTTCCGCTGAAACTTCTCTTCTACTTTCCAAGGCCTTTACCCTGTTTTTTGTAGTTCGCTGCAATACAAAATCTTACACAACCTTATGTTGGGACCAAGCAAAGTTAGAGATCCCATATTATATTGAATCCAATATGGACAGCTTGCCTTCAGCAACTATTATTGTGTTCTGTTCTTAAAACATTTTTTTAAGGCCCAAATCCTTTCTCCAATGTAAGAAAACTTGTTCTTTAGCCAATAGCTAATTTACTGTGCACTTTTTCCATTATTACTCATACCGCACTTAAGCTAATAAAAAGCAAAATATGCAATAATGATAAAACCTCAAAAATAAAAAGGCTGCTGTAACGCCTGTTCACCTCAACAGACATCACAAACGTTTGTTTGCCTTCTATTTTATTTATACGAAAAACATAGCTTAGAACCTGGATTATTTACCACTAAGTGTTCAATCAGATGAACAAGTCGAGGTCCTTGAGTTTTTTTTTTTTGTCTTTCCAAAATTTGATTTTCCACTCTTATGAAAATTGCATTGGTCGTTCCAGGGGTTGATATACTCCTTTCATACAATTTTCCTACAAACACCTACACAAGAAGTAAGCACTCGTATGTTAGAGGTTAACATAACTAGATTTTGATGTGGTATTATTCCTTTGGGTTGTTGAAGGTCCTAGTATTATGGTGATGTAGCTGATTCCTCGTGTATCTTGGGAATCCAGTCAACCAAAATATTCTTCCCGTTTGAAGATATCAAATGAAAATAAAAAAATAAACCATAAGGAAAATAAAAGAAAGAGAGAAAACAAGCAATACAGTGCATACTTTTATTAAATCTAAGACACCATTTGAGACTTTACCGTTATTGTTGGTAGTGGATTTTCAAAGAACCATACAAGCAAACCTTTTTCTGTACTTCTGGTATTGCTCCTCCTTCATATTTTATTAAAATCACTTTCGTTGCGTTGAGATTTTCGGATGATGATTTTTTTCTCGATTTGCTTTCGACTCTAACTCCAACATTCGCAAATCTCCAACAACTCAACCTTTTGGCCTTTCGAGACGAACACGACGAGTAAGGAGCAAGCCTTCTCTATTATTTCACCAAAAACCAAATAGAAGAATAACAACATTCAGCCAAAAAATAATATATAAAAACGAAAACGAACAAGGAACAAGGTCTTAGATTCAAGTCAAATCAAAAGTGAAAAAAGGAGGACATAGAAAGTAAGAGAAGCAAGGAGCAAATCCAATACAAAAGTCGTCCTTTGGAGACGACTCATTCCAAAAGTTATGTTCAATTCAGTTTCTTCGGCCCACCGACCGACCGACGATGACGATGAAGGCAAAAACTACAAAAAGTGAGCAATCGTGACAAATATATTATTCATTGGCAATAAGAAAGTGCCATGGTTAAGGACTTAGACTTTTACTTCTTTTTTTCTGTTCCTATGTGCTGTGTTTTGGCCTCTTAGATGAGGACGACGACGCGACCAACGACGACTATGGCGTTATGAACCTTCGGGCCTTGTATGTTCTCTCACTATTATGGTGTTTTGTGCGATGCGGTGGTGTGATCAAGTGAATCTTATAGAAATCTCTCCCGAAAGGATAGCAAATATAATGCTTAGGGAAACATGATTTTGTTTTCTCTTTCTGATTTTTTTTTTGGTTCTAATTTATTTATCAAATCATTTCTATTTTTCCAGCTCCTTTTGTTAAACACGTATGAGTGGGTACTCGTATGTAGAGGGAAATTATGAATTTCGCCAGGAACTTTTATGTCAACCATAAAAAAAGTTGAAAATTAAATCCGAAGTGCTTTATAATAGTACGGGAGGCAGCGTGAATTTTTTTTAGGAATTTGCTCAAGGCTGAAATTAATATATATTGTTGTTTTCGCCTCATCTTCGACAAAAGTGAGCGTCAGTCGCCGCGCCAGTGGTGGAATCAGAAATGGCAGCTCGTCAAAGTGGCAAAAGAATTCCAAAAAAAAAAGTCATTTGCTCAAGGCCTAAAATTTGTGTGACGGTTATTTGGATCAATACAAACACAAAAACGACCGTCAGCCACTTGGACAGTGGTGGATTGACCGTCAGTCGGGCCCATGAACATGCCAAAAAAAAATTTGTACAAAGTCATTTGCTCAAGCATGAAATTTATACAGTGGAATATTTATTCTATTTAAGTAATAAAAGTGACCGTCAGTCGCTCGTTTAGTGGTGGAAAGACCGTCAGTCGGCGTCATAAAAATTTTGCCTTTTTTAGTGAACCTGTACAAAAAACTTAGTTTTTTCCTGGGAAGACGTTATGAGGAAAGGTTTGGACCCAAAAAGTAAAAAGCTACCAAATGAGAAGCGAAACAACCATTTTGCAAACCCGGAACCTTATAACGTTGACCGCCATTTTGTTTTTAACGCTTTTTTTAGTTTTGCTTGCAACTCCAAAAGTTTTCACTTTAGAGAAAAATGTCCGAAAACAAGGTTATAGGAAATTTTATTTCCTAAAAAAAATATTCAGTAACTTTTTTCTCTAAACCTTACCGTATAGGAGCTACAGCTGATTTTTTGATTTTATTGTCCTATTTTCTTTAACCGGCCATATTTTTAATAACAAAAGGAAAGGAACTATTTCCTATTTATATTGTTTTCACACAATGCATTTCTTCAATGTTTTGTGAGATAAAAAAAAAAATAGTACTTAATTACATAAAATTTTGAAAAAACTTAGTTCAAAAATGATTTTTTTGTTTTTTTTTTTTTTTTGAAATTTGAGTTTGAAAATTAATATTTAATTTAACAATTTATTTTAAATATAAATTAAAAGAAGATGTTTCTGGCTTTCCAAAAAGGTACAACACGGTGTTGTAAACGAAGCCGTTGATTTTTAATTTTTTTTTTTTTATAAAATAAGTCAATTTTTCAG
>CAKKXW010000001.1:49053766-49066495 GCA_920937365.1 Sphaerophoria rueppellii
GTTAAGTAACAAAATAATTGAAACGTTATTAATAAACCTAAAGCTAAAAAACAACATTCGAATTAGCTACTAGATTAGACTTAGTACTCCTTTTGTTTTGTGCCGATTAAAAATATCGGTTTTGGTGTAATTATCACCCTGTATAATAGGGCCCATATACTACGCAAACACGTTTGTTCAACATTTTTTGAATTTCTGTAAACCGTTTTTGCAAACACGCAGCATCGCTACACACAACTTAAACAGATCGTGAAATATTTTTACAATAAAAAAATACATTTTTTTGCTCAAACAGTTTGCGTAGTGTATGGGCCCTATAGGCAAGAAAAGCACGCAACTTTTAATGTGGTTTTGGCTATAAAAATTAGCCGTGTTTTGTTTTCCTCATGATTCAGATTAGATCATCGATTAAGCTTACAACAAAAAATCGAAATCCAAATAATTATTGCAAAGTTAATAAAACAATGAATTGATCTGGATCATGGACGAAAATAAATCACGGCTATTAGCGTAACGGGTACAATGGTTGGCACCCCTAAGCATTTTTTCACTTTAAATTATGAATTGCTCTCACATTTAAAGAGTGAGTTATTTGTTTTGTATGTCAAATTAAAGCTTAAAGAATGTCTTACTTGAATATTATTAAAAAAAAAAATTAAATAAACAAAGAATCTTATAAAAACTTCAAAGTAGGAAAAGACTGCAAAAAGGCACAATCATTGGCACCAAGGTACAATTATTGTTATCACTCTTAAAAATGAGAGAAATACCATTATTATTCGTGATATCTAGCTATTTTGATCAAAATTTAGTTTAAAAAACAAACTGTTTATTATAACAAAAACACTTTCTTTCATTTTTAAGAGTGCATAGTGAATAATGTTGAAGGATTTCCGGGTCGAAGAATTGGTGTCCATCCGCTCTATATGACCGAGCCATCTGGAGTCTCTGGGTCTGGACCTTGATCCTTCTGGCTAGATCCGTGTCGTTTGGAAGGTAATGCCTCTGGTGTTGATGGTGGATTTTTGCATCTTCTCAAGCACGGTGTTAAAGAAATCACATGACAGTGCATCACCTTGTCTGAATCCTGTTTTGACATGCAAAGATTCTGTAAAGTCCTTGCTAACCTTGATGAAGCAGCGTGAGCTCTCCATCGTTATTTTAAACAAGCGAACGAGCTTGGCAGAGGTAATAAAACTAGACATACTGTCATACTTGGCCTGTAAATCAATAAAAAGGTGGTGGTTGTCGATTTGCAGTTCATAGGATTTTTCAGGATCTGCCGCAAAGTGTAAATTTGGTCGATGGTTGACTTTCCTGGTCTGAAACCACATTGATAAGGACCAATCAGAGTGTTGAAGAAAGGCTTCAGACGTGCAGAGAGGAGAGAGAGAAGCGATGTTAAGGAGGCTTATTCCTCCTTAGTTGGCGTAGTTTAGAGGACCTCCCTTCTTCATAGGATCTGGTAAATAATGCTGAGGTTCCATTTATCACACATGTATTCTTTCGAATCTTACAGATGGTTTAGTCCAAGCTCCTATTTAGATAGTCTCATGCTGCTTTTAACAGCTCGGCAGCTAGTCCATCACTCCAGTTGTGTTGTTGGATTTTAGCTATGATATTGAGGGAGTGAAATTCTCCTTACAATAGACACTGAACAATGAAAATTGAACATAGCCCAAGGAGAGTTGGGTAAAAAAGGACGAAAGAGCATAATATCTCAGATCTCAAGGCAACATTGTTGATAGTATCCTTTTTAATTCCTAGACACTTTTTAGTTCTTTCAAGAAAATGGAAGCTGCCCTGGTAGCAAGCAGATAAATAAATATACGACTATGTATAACTGTTACCTTACCTAAGGAAAGTAACCCCTGGGGGAGAGGTTGTATGATCCTTAACCCTGAACATGTTCAAAATACCGGTCACTACAAAACGACACAACACGCTATGCTAGTACAATTTTGCAAAGTTGGTCATTTGCTTGTTGTGGCTTCGTTTGCGAAAAATGCTCAAGTTCCGTTCCGTCAGTTCTTATTTTCCGTGATTGTGTTAAAATTTAGTGCTGGGGTTGGTAGGTTTATCTACTTTCCCCCATTGTAATAGTGAATAGCTGCGATTTTTACCCACTCTGCTTTTGCTAAAGAAGACAAGATAGTCCAAAAGGTTTGGGTGTTGTGTTGGTTGATGGAAAGAAGTGTTCGACAAGCCAAAACCAAGTCAAGCCAAACCAGGTTGGCTGGTAATAATCGAGGACTACAATGATGATTAAGTAATTTTATACTACTCGAAACAACGTGCCAACTTTTGATCTCCTTCTTGACCTGGTTGGTTATGGTAAAAGGATTCTTTTCTTAATTCCCAACAAAATGGTTGTTTCGGCGGCATGGCGCTTTGTGTAGAACGGCACGACAATTCGAGATGTTTGAGGGCAAAAAACAAAGAGTCATGAGCATAACCATGGAAATGTAAGCGTATTCGTTCTCGTGTACTCATCGTATAGTTGATGAGGTGAGAGTAAAAGGCAAAGGAAAAAAGTTCATCAAAGAAAAGTTTCGTTTTACTTGATATTCTTCTTTCTTTCTTCAGTGAGTATTTTTTTTTTTCTTTTTTAAGAACATGTTGTGTTTCTGGTTCATTATTTGGAATTTTTTTCTGTTTTTATTTTGAATTAATTAATTTTTTTCTTCCCTTCTTTATAATATTCCCAAGAGGTTAGATTATTACATCCTTAAAATTTCTTAAAATTTGTTGGGCTAGAACAAAGATTCAAACTTAGTTTTTCGCTACAGTTGTTTGATGCATGGCCAAGGTATGAGGGAGTATCTCATTTAAGGACTTATATTACGGTCGGCTTTGTGTTTTATTTATTTAATTAAAAACAAAACTTTATGTTTTCGTAAAATGTGGGAGATTTTTCTCTGTGAGGTATGAAGAAGATCAAAGTCATGTGGTTTCAATAACAGTTAAGGATTTGTTTCTGTAAGTGAAGTGTTTTTGGTTTTGTTTGAGTTAATTAAACACGTGTCAAGTTTTTCTATAAACTATAGCGTCAATAAGTAAAAGTATTATTTTTGCAATAACCCAATAAAAAAGAGAATTTGAAGAGTTGAACTGCAGATGGCCTTTACCTTTCCCAAATAGCTAATCCTACAACCTTCAAGAAAGGTCCGCTCTTTGTTTCAAGAACTCTGGAGTAGGTATTACACACTCCAAGTTGTTTTAAGTTTTTTTTTACTATTTCTTTATTCTAAAATTTAGTCATTCTTCGGGTTGAATTTGAAAATTTTCTGAGCACTCTGGTCCACTTGGTCTATATTACTTTATTACTCATCCATTTAAGTCCAAAATTCTGAGTGGATCGTCATCACCTTAACGCTTTCCTTAATGTTTTAGTCTATCTCTACGCTCCATTTCAGCCGGTGGAAAGAAAATGAAATGGAAAAATAGTTTTACTTTCTGCATCAGCACCATAAGGACCGAGATAATAAGTAACTTATAAAATTTCACTTCGAAAAAAGTACTTAACTATAGTTTGAAGAATAAGCAATTGAGAACAGTGAAAATGTTCTTCATTATCTTAAAACTAAAGCCGTCGTCTATGTCAAAGACTTGCTTAAAGAGTTCTCTCTTGTTCCTGGTTTTAGGCCAGGAAAAGTTGCGGCAGATTCTGAAAAAAAACCTATAGACTCGATCGATAAACCTATAGAATCGATACCCACCACTTTTTTATCGATTTTAAGGCCGCGTATGACAGTACCTACAGAGACGAACTGTATAAGGCTATATGTATCTAGTTTTGGTATCGCTGCCAAGTTCGTTCGCTTGTGAAAAATAACGATGGAGAAGTCACGCTGCTCGATCAAGGTTGGCAACGAGTTAACAGAATCCTTCGACGTCAAGAAAGGATTCAGACAAGGCAATGCAATGTCGTGTGATTTCGTTAACATCTTGAGAAGATAGTGCAGAACTCCACCATCATTACCAGAGCCACTATCTTCCAAAAATCTGTTCAAATTCTCGCGTACGCCGATGGTATTGATATAATGGGAAGAACACAGCGTGATGTCAATGGCGCCTTTGTGAGAATTAAGACAGAAGCGGAAAAAATGGGTCTAGCGGTAAATGAGGGAAAAACGAAGTATATGCTGTCTTCGAGGAAGGACACCCAACACCGACGGCTCGGGCAGAACGTCACAACAGACGCTTATAACTTCGAGGTAGAAGAGGAGTTTGTCTACCTAGGCTCCGCTATAAACACGGGCAATAACACCAGCGCCGAGATCAGGCGAAGAATAACTCTTGCTAATCGCTGTTTCTTTGGGCTAAGAAAGCAATTGAGTGGAAAAGACCTCTCTCGAGCAACTAAGGTAAAACACACTCATCATCCCAGTCCTGCTGTATGGTGCGGAAGCATGGACCTCGATAAAATCGGATGAAAGTGCCTCAGGCTGTTTTGAGAGGAGAATGCACAAACAAACTTTACGGGTTGCACAACGACATGGACCTAGCCAGAAGGGGCAAGGTCCAGAGACTCAGATAGCTCGGTCATTTAGAGCGAATGGATACCAATGCTCCGGCTCAGAAAGCTTTCGACACTATTCCCGAGGGACGTACAAGGAGAAGAATATTTCGACTCAGGCGGCGCCACAAGTGGAAGAGGACCTCAATCAACTTGGAGTGCAAAACTGGAGACAGCAAGCTAGGGACCGAGCTGATAACCACCTTAGGTTAGTAAATAAAAAACTGCATGTTTTATTTCCTAATGGAATACATTCTTTTCTACACAGACATGAAAAAGCAAAATAAATGCGTCCTGTCATTGAAACGTAAAATTAACACGCATTTGAAAACCATTGATTTCGTTAGTCATTCCTTCTGTCACAGCAAGCACGTGTTAAGAACTGAAGCAGAAGAAAAAAGTGTGTAGTTTAGTTAAATCATAAAATATAATTAATCATAAAAAGTCACAGTCACTCGGGCGTATACTCAACCTTGAAAACTGAAAGTCTGGTCTGGCATCTTCTGTCCTAATTTAAATATTTTTTACATCTTCGTCAAATCCATTTTAAAGAAACACTTACATTATGTTTAGGTACAGAGTGCTCACAAAGTTTGTAACAGTCTTAGTGGATACGTCCACCCATGGAAAAGTTGGTACAATTGAGTTTGTTGAAGTACAAAAGTACAATTTGTCTCTATTTGGTACAATTTGCGAATTTGAAGTTCGAATCGTTTTTCAAAAAAGAATTGATTAATAATAATCTCGGTTGCAAGCCGAAAATCTGTCATCATTTTCAAAACAAGTTTACAGAAGCTTTGCCAAAGAAAACGGCGCAAAATTATAACCCGCTAATGAACAATCCTATAGCGTTTTTTTTTTTTTTTGGTCGTCCCCAATCGTTCACTTGGCACAAGATAACAGTTCTTGTTCGGGAAAGAACAGAAAAACGTTTCCGAATTTGAAGTCGGAATCAAAAACATAATCACGCATACATACACACACTTGCATATACATACTCGCCACCATGTTTACAATAATAGAATATGAAAGCAATGTAGTGTCTCATCTACAATTATGCATACGAGGATTCACAGATACAAAGACGTTCAACCATTAAAGCAAAAATATGTGTTTGCATGTAAGTTTGGTATCTGGATTCGGACAGTTCTGTGTACCGATTCCGGATTACTAAAAAAGACGCTATTAGTGTGATACTTGCTTAAAATTGACATTGCTGTCATGACTCAAAGATCACTTTATGCGAGTATCATACTTACTTACTTATGGTATCAAACTTCCCCAGCCAGTTCGGTCGTTAGCTGGCTGTCTCCAGTTTCGCAAACCAAGTTGGTTCAGGTTCAGGTCCTCTTCCACCTGTGTGCTCTACCTGAGTCGAGCTCTTCCTCTTCTGCGACGTCCTTCCGGTTGGATTCGAAGACTGTACGAGCCGGAGCATTATTTTCCATTCGCTCAACATGACTCAACCATCTAACTCGTTGGACCTTTACTTTTCTGCTAAGGTAAGTGTCACTTTACAGCTCGTACAGTTCTTGGTTGAATCTTCGTCTCCATTCTACATTAATGCAGACAGGACCAAAAATCACTCGAAAAATTTTTCTCTCAAAACAGCCCAAAGCGTTTTCATCAGATGTTGTCATAGTCCATGTCTCTGCACCATATATGAGGACCGGGATGATGAGGGTTTGTAGAGTGTCACTTTATTTGCTCGGGAGAGTACTTTACTACTCAATTACCTTCTAAGTCGAAAGAAGCAGCGATTGGCAAGAGTGATTCTTCGTTTGATTTCACCGCTGGTGTTGTTGTCTGAGTTGGTAGCGGATCCCAGGTAGACAAAGTCCTTAACTACCTCGAAGCTAAATCTGTCTATGTTGCCGTATGCTCCAAGACGTCGAAGTTGGTAGTCCTTTCTTGTCGACAGCATTAACTTGGTCTTGCCCACGTTAACCGCTTGACCCATCTTCCTGGCCTCCGTCTCCAGGCTCACAAACGCTCCACTGACATCACGGGTTGTTCTTCCAATTATGCCAATGTCGTTTGAAAGATTGTGCCTCTGGTGTTGACATTGGAGCTTTGCACAATCTTTTCAAGAATGATGTAAAAGAAATCGCATGACAACGCATCGCCTTGTCTAAAACCTTTTTTGACATCAAAAGCGTCCGTTAGGTTTTTTCCGACCATGATGGAACAGCGTGAATTTTCCATTGTCATCTTACACAGACGGATGAGTTTTTCTGGGATGACAAAACTAGACATTGCTCTATATAGTTGGTGTCTATAGACGCTGTCATACGCGGCCTTGAAGTCGATGAAAAGATGTTCGATGATCCTGGGTCTTCTCCAAGATCTGCCGTAGGGTGAATATTTGATCGATGGTGGACTTTCCGGGTCTGAAGCCACACTGATAAGGAGCTACCAGGTTGTTGACGAAGGTCTTCAAACCTTCACACAGTACGGCAGACAAGATCTTATAGGCGATGTTAAGGAGACTTATACCTCTGTAGTTGGTGCAGTTCAGGGGATCTCCTTTTTTGAGGATCGGGCATACGATGCTGAGGTTCCACTCATCGGGCATGCTTTCCTTCGACCAAATTTTGCTGGTGCATGTTCCTAACCAAATCATCTCCGGCTGCTTTGTAGAGTTCGGCGGCTAGCCCGTCTGCTTCAGCGGCTTTGTTCGACCATTTTAGATATTGCTATCTTCACTTCGTCCATGTCGGGTGGGTGGAATTGTTGGCCTTTTGCACCCAAATTGAATGGTTCTGAATTGCTGACGGAGTTTTGGTCGTCGTCGCCATTATAGAGCTTGGAAAAGTGGTCTTTCCATATGCTCAGCACTGACTGCGGTTTTACTACGATGTTCCCATGATGGTCTCTACAGGCTTCATTTCGGAGGTTTGTTTCACCTTTTTGTAGAACTTTCGAGCCTCGTTCCTGTTGTGACATCCCTCTATCTCCTCATAGAGTGAAAACTATATAATCGAAGATCTGGAGAAGGAACCTGGTGACCCTGATTAGAAAACATAAGAATCCAACCAAGCTATTTGATGTCGACACATCCCGGGCGTTGGAGCTTTACTTTTCTGGCTAGGTCTGTGTCGTTGTACAGCTCGTACAGTTCTTCTTTGAATTTAAGTGTGGCGCTAGCTTAAAATGGCTTTTGAGCTAGTAGACTATAATTTTAGGTGAATGCTGCAATTATAGTTAAAATTTAAAAAAAAATGATTTTATGAGAAAAAATTATCACTGAAGCAACAACTTTAATAGGTTAATTTAAAGGCGAAGATGTTTTCATACCACGTATTCCAATTGAATTAGGCGTTTGCAATTGCCTAATCGTATTGATTTTAACATGACAGTTAATAAATCTCAAGGCCAAATGCAAGACATTTGGAACAGCCATTTTTTTTTTCATGTCCAACTTTATGTTGGTTGTTCACGTGTTGGTAAGCCACTCGCCTTATTAATCTATACGACAGACAATGGAAAAGCCAAAGATATTGTTTATCAAAAATCATTGGAATAAACAAAAATATACTCGTTTTTTTCTTATACAAATATTAATCTTAGTTTTCTTATGCCAAAAAATTATACCTCAATCTACTACGAACGAAAGACGACAGTTTTTCAAACTTAATAAGAATTGATTGATAACATATCAGAAATGAGAGTTTGTATTTCAACCAATTTCAACTATCCATAAAGCCAAAAATTATAAATCACTAAAATTCAACATCAAGCTTTGCCCGAGAACACAATTAGTAAAAAAAAACATCAAAATAATGAATCTACATACAAAAACCTAAAATAAATATTTTACTTATAAAATTAATGTATCATACGTTTTTTTTTTGTTTTTTTGTAAATTCCTCAGGAATTGATAACGTTCATATTCTAAAATAACGATGCACGACCAAAACGAAAAGAGCATATTTCAAAGCCTACGATAACCGAGACACAACATCCTTTTCAGATTCTTAAAACAAAAACAAAAATCAGCGCAAATAAAAAAAAAAAAAAAACATCCCCAAGGGTAGAATTGTAAACTCTGCGACGCGTCAGACAGCCACTTGTCTGATTTGGTCTTAATTGCATAAGGATTGATGCTATGCCCACATGAATAGCTGCTGCGTTTGATGGGCATGGGCAGTAGAATCTCTATACAACAGTTTCAAGGACTCTTCTCAGTTGTCCCGTTTGAAACAAACATTTGAGACTGGGAGAATATTGAGAAAATATGTTAGAGCATTTATTGCGCAAACTCTACAAAAAAATGGTCGAATTCATTTTGCTCTCTACTGAGATCTGAATCTCAAAACTAAGAGTTAAAATAAAAATGAAACGTGGTACGTGGGAGTTTATTTCGAAAGAGAATCGTTGGATAATGAATTTTCCATCAGAATAAATATTGGATTCAGTTGACAAACTGACGAAAATAAATAAGAAGATTCACAGAACTATTATTACAGTATCGAAGACATGCACCATTTAAGTCAAATTCATCGTTTTAAGATGTTCGAAAACAAAAAACGATGTACACAAATCATTTTTGTCAAATGTAAGCAAAATACAAATATTGAATACTCTCCTCTTTAACATTTGTTCTTTTATATGTTTTTAAGAGATACCTACTTTAACTTTAGTGAATCTTTTGCCATAATAAGGCTTTTCAGCTGCAATACCCCTTTGAAGTGAATTTGGAAGGAAAATAACATTTTGTCCTTGGCCTTCAAAACTGTTAACATCATTTTCTGTCAAAACAGTACAATGGGTTAAAGATAGGCAGGATAGGTATGTACATCACATTTCAAGATTTGATATTTTTAGATACCATAATTTGGCTCGTAACATAACAGAAACAAAAGCTTCAAGCTTGTTGTACTTAGTTGTTAACTCGCAATATACAATCTTGTCAAAATCATAAAAGTTATTAAGAATATCTAACACATCCTTCTGTCACTATTAACCCGCATTGCAAATGGGCAAAATTGTATCTTAACGTCAACAAGTCAAAATATCTCTAATACTCAATTACTACTTCACTGTATTTGGAGTTGACATCCTATAGCAATAAAGGACATATCATCGCTTTTCCGACACAATCACAATGGCACAGGTCAAAAATCGCAAATTTTCAGGAGAGCCATTTAAAGTTTTTATCATATTAAAAACGAGAAAATTTTTGTTTTTATAAAAAATAAAAGGTTGAATACATTAAAAAAATTCATTTTTACTTGCGACATATAGAATACATACATATATATGGCAAGTTCTGGATTCGTAAAAAAAAAATGAAATTTTGATCAAATATAACATCACGATGATAGAGAAGCCTAAAAAGTAGGTCGGCAATTACGTCTGTCTGCCTCTCTGTCTGTCTGTAAACGCACCTGCAGCCTGATGAATATTCTTGAAAAAGTATACTATTCAGTATTCAAATTAATTTTAAGACATTTTTGAAAAAAATTATGTACTTATAAAAAATTAATTAAAAAAAAACGACTATACAGAAATTTAATAAAAAAAAAATTGAAATAAACAACTTTTTAAGAAATTTTATGACATCAATTTTTTTTCAG
Organism: Sphaerophoria rueppellii; assembly: GCA_920937365.1. Lineage (NCBI taxonomy): Eukaryota > Metazoa > Arthropoda > Insecta > Diptera > Syrphidae > Sphaerophoria > Sphaerophoria rueppellii. Next base: position 49,063,865 of record CAKKXW010000001.1, read on the forward strand.
ATAAAATGTGTTTTTTTAAGGTTAATTTTTAAATTTAAAATTTTATTTATAAATTTTAATATTTTAAATGGTGTTTGTCGATTGAGGTTTGGAAAACAGGAGCAAGCTCGTGTGACCAAGCTGTGCACATTCTTTTGTTTGCTTCTAAGGTTTATAGAAAACGCAATATTTAAAAAAAAATCGATTTATGCCGTTTTTCGAAAAAGAAATAGGACGAACTAAAATATTATATTCTCACAGCTTTCAATATAAAAATAAAAAATCAGGCATAACGTCTCACAGGATTTAACTGCGACATTTTTGTTGAGCTTTACATCACTTAATCCATTAGTAAATGTTGAGAGATTCGTAAAAATCGTTTCAGAAAAAGGAAACTTTTTTTTTTTTTTTACACTATCAGAATTGGTCGAAGAGAGCTCATAGCAAGCACAGTCTTACGACCAATGGTTTGCCAATATAGTAGACTATGTTATACCACCGGCTCATCACTTAGTGCAGTGTTAGTTGTTAGTAAGCAAACATAACATAACAACCACTCACATGGATGAAACAAAAACAAGACGGTTAACAAAACAAGATTAATCCATAACTAATAATTACAAACATTAAGTAAACAGAGAAACATTTAAAAGTGTATAACACTGGTCTTGAGCAAAGACTTCAATTTATTCTTACTTATATTTAAATCAAATAAGTCTGAGTTGCAGTTTGAAAGCCTACTCATACGTGTCAAGGGCTCATAGAAACCATAGTTGGTACGATGTTTTGGTTCATGTACCAAGTGCTTCCTACGAAAATTATAACCGCCACCCCGATACTTGAAAGATATAGCGCCAAGTAATTCAGGTGCATCTGTTACACCAGTAATAACTTGATGGAAGAATACCATGTCATTGTTATTTCGTCTACTTGACAATGTTTCCATTTGGAGAGTTAGTAAACGGTTTTCATAAGAGGGGACATTCAAAAGATCACTCCATAGAATACCTTTCAGGGCAAAACGAGTAAAATTTCGTTGAACAGATTCTAGCCTCTCAATATGAATATTGTAATGAGGTGACCAAACTTGGGAAGCGTATTCTAAGTGAGGACGAACATAGCAATAATATAAAGCGCGGGTTATATTTGGATCGCGGAACTCCTTTGACCAACGCTTTATAAATCCAAGCATTGAGTTTGCTTTATGGTACTTGGTATTTTTTGAAAAGGTTTAGCAGACCTTCTTTTTCTTGGAAGAAATATTTAAGTTAGTATTTTGATAAAAGTACTGCTAGCCCATCCGGCGGATTCAATGATAGCCCTGAATACTTAATTATGTGTAGGTTTTGACACCTGAGTCGCATTGTGGCATTCAAGGAAACGAGTAAAACTATTAGTTTTTCGGTTCAGTAAATTTTCGGACCCACATTTAATCGCACGTTGATCTGCAATAATCATCTTACTCTTGGAAAGGGCCTGGGCCTCACACCATATGACCCCGCTCAGAACTCGAATGTCTATATTTTCTCACTACAATAAAATATGAACAAAGCTGATCGATATACAAATATAACATTTCGATTGAAAATTTTGTCAAATATTTTTTTTCCGATCCTGCAAACAAAAAATTAAGGATATTTCAAGATCGAAACAAGGAAATAATCAGTGAAGCAAGAAAAAAATGAAATGAGTTTCATCAGTAATTAGTGCGATATTTTTGATATCATATCAAAACATTCTCATCAGCCATTGTGAATGATGATGAATAAATAACTACCATTGAAAAAATTAAATTACTTACTTACTTAAGGTGGCGCTACAGTCCGTTGTGGACTTGGGCCTCAATCAACAGGCTCCGCCAGCTAGCTCGATCCTTAGCTAGTCGTCTCCAGTTTTGCACTCCGAGTTGATTGAGGTCCTCTTCCACTTGAGTGCGCCACCTGAGTCGCGTTCTTCCTCTCCTCCTACGTCCCTCGGGAATAGTGTCGAAGGATTTCCGGGCCGGACCATTGGTGTCCATTCACTCTTAATGACCGAGCCATCTGAGTCTCTGGACCTAGACCCTTCTGGCTAGGTCCATGTCGTTGTACAACCCGTAAAGTTCGCTGTTGTATCTTCTTCGCCATTCACCTTCAATGCACACGGGGCCAAAGATGACCCGAAGAACTTTCCTCTCGAAACAGCCTAAGACACTTTCATCCGATTTTGTCAGGGTCCATGCTTCTGCACCATATAGCAGGACTGGGATTATGAGTGTGCTGTACAGTTTTACCTCAGTTGCTCGAGAGAGTCATTTTCCACTCAATTGCTTTCTTAGCCCAAAGAAACAGCGATTAGCAAGAGTTATTCTTCGTCTGATCTCGGCGCTGGAGTTATTGCCCGTGTTTATAGCGGAGCCTAGGTAGACAAACTCCTCAAGTACCTCGAAGTTGTATGTGTCTATTGTGACGTTCTGCCCGAGCCGTCGGTGTTGGGTGTCCTTCCTCGAAGACAGCATATACTTCGTTTTTCCCTCATTTACGGCTAAATCCATTTTTGCCGCTTCTGTCTCAATTCTCACAAAGACGCCATTGACATCACGCTGTGTTCTTCCCATTATATCAATATCATCGGCGTACGCGAGAAGTTGAACAGATTTTTGGAAGATAGTGC
>CAKKXW010000001.1:49083944-49096179 GCA_920937365.1 Sphaerophoria rueppellii
TCACAATTAATGATGCGAGCCTTATTTTACAAGACTCTTCTCTATTAATATTTGCAGACGATATGAAAATTTATAAAGCAATTTATATTTCCTCTGATCACGCTCTCCTCCAAAACGACCTCAGTCGATTTCACGTTTCATGTACACAAAATTTTCTGGAATTAAATATTAGTCAATGTCATAAATAAACCTTTTCACGAAAAAGGATAGTTGAGACCTCAAGAATTTACTCTTTTCAAAATGAACCTATTAAAGCTACTGAATCCATATGTGATTTAGGTGTTCTTTGTGATAAAGCACTTAATTTTAAGCCCACATTGACCAGATAATTAACAAAGCCAATCGTTCTCTTGGTTTTATTAAACGTGGGTCCAAGGAATTCAATAACCCCTATGTGACGAAGTCCCCTTTTATTACGTACGTTCGTCCTATTCTAGAATTTTGCTGTCAGGTTTGGTCTCCTCACTATGAATGTCATTCTCGTAGAATTGAAGACGTTCAACGAAGATTTATCCGTTTTGCTCTTCAAGCCCTTCTTTGTGACGACAGAACCAACTTACCTCTCTACCTAGACCGTCTTAAGCTAATCGGGTTACAATCATTAAAGCAACGGCGTCAAATAGCTGACATTACTCTTGCTCATCAGTTGATCCTTGGAAATATCGATTCTACCCCTCTTCTACGTGAAATAAACCTTAACACTTATCCGCGCTATCTCCGTTCCCTGCCATTTTTTTACAACCGCCATAATCGAACTAATTATGGGCATTCAGAACCAATGTCCAGAATACTACGGTATCTACTCGAACGATGCGCTGAACTCTTTTGACCTGAATAAAACCAAGTCCTCACATATAAATCAACCCTTCGAAATACCCTACAAAATTAATCCTTTCTTCCCTTTAGTTTTTTTTTTTTTTTTGTAAAAGGAACCGTGGGTGTGGGCCCTTTGGCCCATTTCAAAAACCCCCACAGCCTCGATAACAAGAACCAAAATCGAAAAAAAAAATAAATAAATTGTTAGCTCTTAAGTTTAGTTTTAAAGTTAAAGCTTGCACTAAGCTAAATAAATAAATAAATTAAGTGCTAGCGAACCTCCAGAACGGGGGCTCTTTTCCGTCTTGTGCGAAGACGTCTCGACCAAGCCCAGTCGGTGAGGCCTGTGGACGTGGACTTTCAAATAAGTCAACCAATTATTTGCCGAAGTACTTAATATCTCGCAATGTGACGCCGATCAAGTTTAATAACGAAGTTGTCAAATTTATAAATTCGAGCCGCGTTGTACCAATCTTTGATGCAAACCGAGACTTATTGGAAAGTTTAAAAAAATCTTTGGACATGTAGCAAATTATGTTCAAATGTTTAAAAGATCTTTGGACATGTTGCAAATTATGTTCAGTCTGAAGGCTTCCAGAGCAGCATTTACTATACTATAAGTCTGTTAAACTGCAAACACTGATCCAACCAGGTACCGAGGTAATTCACTTCACTTTAGCTAATTAATCCCTGACTATGAGCCCCAGTGACGATGACCACATTGACATTACGCCAATTTTCTGCGTACATCTTGTGGCATCAGCCTACGAAGTGTGTGCATAGTGCCCTGTCACCGTAATGTCACTAAAGTTTCTAGAAATTACGATGAACGATTCTCTTATAGCGCTGAAAAGCAGCTCTAACCGTCTCCACTTTCTCCATTTATCTTTGATTATGAGGAAGTCGCCATCCTTTACTTTTTAAAAAATTCTAATTTGCTTCTTAAAAATATTTTCCCCATTAACCGAACTGATGGAATCCAACTTGAAAAGGACATTTTGACAACATAGCCCCTCGTACCCTCGGGAGGTGCAATAACGATAACGAGCCGTACGTATGTATATGTCCTCATAATCTGTCAAGTATACATATGAATGTCTACTTATAGCCAGTTCGAAACGAAATGCTCTAATTTCCTTGGCACCCACAGAGCTTTTCAAATTTAACTTTCGCACATTTAACAACATCGAGGGATTGCCTCCTGGTGGGAATGCAATGCACTTATGAATCGATGAGCTGAGCTAATTGGTACAACATCTGGCGCTCTCACAATGAAGGATTCGAAATGAAAGATATATACAATTCCTGGTATTATTTATGGATTCAACGAGTAGAAGGATTTGAACAGACTTTATGAACGACGAGATGGCCTACAAACTTCTAGGATGAAGAAGGAAGATGATTTTGCGTAGATATACCGTATTCCATTTTACCACTTCTACAAAAAACAACGACATCCAGAGCTACTATATGGAAATCCTTGAAGCATTTTTAATGTCTAATGGGAATATTTGAGGTTTTAGTTTCGATGTTTTGTAGGTCGGATGGTATAGTAGGAAAATTGGAATGATTTGAAATCAGCAACATACTATATGTATATGTCAGTTCAAAGTTTGTGTTTGCGTTAGACTTGGGTTAATAGGGTGGATAAAATGTAAAATCAATTGAATCAGACAGGTTAAACATTAAACAGATAGTGGAAAAGTGATGGTAGATTCTCAGAATGGATTTATTGACTTTTCTAATTGAAGATCAAAGTGTCAAAGTGCTTTTTCAGTTTGAGAATTATTTTTCGCTAGGGATAGGGTTTTTTGGTAGTTTTGTCGATTTTGAAATGAGTTCAAGGTTCAAATGAGCAACTGGAGATGGTACCTACTAAAGTTATATGTTCAAGATTTAGTTCCTGGAAAAATGTGTAGACAGTGCGTAATGCAAATTCTTAGAAGAAGTACAATACGTGAATACGAAAATAAGTTTCGAAAGAACATTGAAATAAATTAAATTTTCAAAAACATTACTAGTATTAAATTAAGATTGTTGCCGAAATAAAATGGAAAACAAGAAAATTAAATTGCAATTGCAATTAAAAGAACTGCGGGATTTGATGAATAGAGGGCTTGAAACTCCAAGCTCAGTGCTAAGTGGGCTCGAAGTTAAAACCTCTTTCTTGCTAACAATTTTTTCAGGAACTTTGATGATGATTCTTGACACTGTAATCTGATGTACTCCAAAATCTTAAGCTATTCCACTTTGAAAGCCAGGATCACCAACAAAGCGTAAGGACACCATCATTCTGGTTATATGTATGTCAAACGGCCACCCAGAAATGCATCACTGTTTTTTTTTTTACACTATCAGATAGAGTCGAAGTGAGCTTAAAGCAAGCAACATCTAACCACCATTAGTCTTTAACCCAGAAAACTGTGTTAGCAGACCGGCTCATCACTTAGTGCAGTGTTAGTTGTTAGTAGGCAAAGGTAATCTAAAACAAACGAACACTTACACAAAAAATAACAAAGTTATACAAATACAAACAAATACAAAAACAGTACATGAATAGACAACAATTAAAACAATTAAGAGCGTGCTACACTGGTTTTGAGCATGGTCTTTAATTTATTCTTATTTATATGAAAGTCAATAAGATCCGTATTATAATTCAAAAGCCTACTCATCCTTTTCAAGGCTCATGCATTCCGTAATTAGTCTTGAGACTTTAATTAGATCGATGCTGCGAAGGTGATACCCTCCTCCCCAATAGTAAAAAAGTATAGCAATACGAAGGTGTGGTGCATCTGTGACGCTTGTTATGAGTGATGATGAAGGAAAAATAAATCATTGTTTGTCCTTCTTTGAGACAACGTTTGCATTTGAAGAAGTCATAATCGATCCTCATAAAAAGGAATATTTTGAGGATCATGCCATTGAATGTGAAACGAGTGAAATAACGTTGCACCGATTCTAACCTGTCAATATAAACGTCATAATAAGGACTCCAAAACTGTGAAGCATATTCAAGATGCGGACGAACAAGGCAATAATAAAGAGAAAGGGTGACGTTAGGATCAAGAAATTCTTTTTACCAACGCTTAATGAACCCTAACATAGAAATAGCTTTATTAACAATGTTGTTAATGTGCTCTGTAAAATCTAGATTCGGTGTAAAAAGAACCCCTAGGTCCCTTACTTTAAAAACACGAGAAAGAATCTGCTGAGATATACCTATAAGAGGTCGAGTCGAAGATGCTCGTTTCTTTGAGAATAAAATTGTCTGATATTTCGACAGGCTTAGGTTTAAGCTGGGTATGGTTTGTTTCACCTCAAATATCTCGTTTTTGATTATTTCGTCAAAGTCGCTTCGCCATTTACTTGTTTCGTATTTTTTTTGTTTTGTTTTTTATTTGTTTTGTTTTCGTTTATTTCGCCCAATATATACTTCGCTTCATCATATTGTCGTTTTTGGTTTACATTGTTTTTGTTCACTTCGTATTTATATTATTTCGCCTTTTTATTATTTGGTCTTAAGTTGACTTGGCCTTTCATTATTTCGTTTTTAAGTAATTTAAAAAATTATGCACCAGATATTTTGGAATTGATTGCTTATCTTTTGGCCAAATTTCTCTAAAAATTCTTATCATTGATCCCAGTTAGACTGACAAAACAACCTTGAATCAAATTAAATGAAAGGCGAAACAACCGTTATCGAGATAAACTAAAACCAAATAACTCAGTGCACTTGTAACGGAAATGCAAAACAACTAAAAAACAAAAGAAACAAATGCGAAGTAATCGTGGGGCGAAGTGATCGAAAAACAAAGTAAGGAAATAACATAAAATAGATTGGCGAATTAAACAAAAGTTGTAGTATGAAAAACGAAGTCACTGGGGGCCAAGTAAAACAAAGGGAAACAATAGGCACCCGTTTAAACTTGTCTTATTACACCATACAGAAACCTATTTATATCATTTTGCAGAAGAATGCTATCAACTGGAGCAAAAATATTTAAAAACTCAGCTATTGTGATTCCTGAGACAACTTACTTTCAGTCTCAACATTTTACGAGCCTTACTTCATTTCAAAGAGATAGCCTTTTTTCTGCATACGGAATTCTCGCAAATAGATCTCTAAACTCAGATCGATCTCATTTGCGCGAGATTTGTCTCAAAACTATTTTGCATACGAATGATTGCAAACGCTCAAAACAATAAGATTTGAGACTGAGATAAAGCATTTCGCATACAACCCATTATGTCATTGATAGAGCTCTCAAATAATGATAACACCTTATTGATATCTCATATAAAATTTGTTTGTTCACTCTTATGATCGCCCCGCGATATATAGAATAGAAACCCATTTAGAAGAACTATTTAGTTCTATTCAAAATATATGAAAACAATTTTATTCCAATAAATACAAAAATTATAGTTTTATTCTCAGGCAACTTGGATACGCTTGAAATCAATAGGCAATTAAGCTACACACGAGCATCAGCTAAATTGTAATCTCTTTTCTACGACAAAAGTTGACCTTACAAATTTGGTAAATAATTAAAAAACTAAAATACCTGTTCAACATTCGATAAACAAAGTTATGAACCTTTTTCGAATTTTCTTTTAACCTGTTATAAAATAAGATGAGGGGCAGGGTTTTGTGATTTGATAAAAGTTAATCTCATTATAGAAAAATGTATTTCTTAAGCTCATGTAGCTTAATACCTGTATAGTCAATGCTAAAATACACCAGTATTTTTGTACATTTGCCACATTCACAGTAAAAGCTTTCAGAAGCTTCCTAATATTTTAATAGCACAGTCATTCACTTCTCAGTTCTAAAGAGATTTTAAAAGGAGTATTTTGTTAAAGCAGCTTCAATGAACAAAAAACAAAATTGCCTATTTAAGTTGCACTTGCTCAGGTCAGTTTAAGAAATTATCAATGAAAAAAAAATGTGCACAACTGGGTCTTACGAAATCGCTCCTGCATGCTAAAACTTAATATTTAAGATCACTTTTATATTATTCTAAAAAAATGCAAAAAGTAGTCTTTCTAGAATTTATAGTTTAGTATATTTTTTGTATATTTAAAATTTTAAACTGTAAGTGAAATGAACAAATTAATTTGTGTACACCTCTTATTAAAGAACTCATATAGTATATATATTTGAGATATACTAAAAGCAATTCCCATTATATTTACCTACTTGAAAAAATAAAAAGTAATGTTCTTCCATTAGAAACTTGATTTGAAAACATATTAGTCATCCTATCTGGTTTTTTACAAGTATTACATCCATAGATGTTAAGGTCAATATAAACAGTGATGATTATGTAAGAGAAAAGTCCTGATGATCTTAAATAAAGCTGGGCATTTGAAACAACATACATAATAACCTGCCTATTGTGGGGCAGCAATTCCTATGTGCGTACAACCAAAATCACTTCATGTAGGATTTTCGTTTTTTTAACGTTCGTTTTATTTACTTTTTACCAATATTATATTAGATCCATATTTCAAAAAACACAAATACAAATTTGTAAGGTGCAGATAGACAGCGTTGTTTGTTGTGAATAGTACCTTACTCTGGAAAAAAAAAAATATCTGCAACAATACATTAATGAAACACTTGTTACTACTCGGAATTTCAATACTGTGAAAAACTAAAGAAAATAAAAATCAAGAATACCTAGGTTTTCTCAGTGAAAATTTTAAGTATTTAAAATTTTTATTCTCGTTTGTTTTTCAAGGCAGTCAGAAGTATTTAAAAAAAAAAAAAGAAGGAAAAAAAAATAGCAGCTGAGAAGATAATTCTGGAATCTTTTGGAAACAAAAAATAATAGGTACATTTAAATTGAATGCATAGACTAGAGAAAATATTCTTTTATAATCAGAAAATTTCAGATTCTTGAAATCTAATTGAGGTGGACTGACCCGGAGACCCAAAGCAGTGCCTCCAAGCATATATTTGTGAACATTCAGTCATTCAAATCCTTCAAACAAAGATTATGCGCGGAGCACCCATCAAGCCCTTAATTTAAATAACTTCAATTTGGAATAATTTTTGAGCTTCGAATAAAACGAAAGACGATAGCTTTAATCGAAAATTCGATTAATCGATTTCAAATTTCATTTGCCTAAACTGTCGATATTTTCAAAGAGACCCTTTAAACCATTCAAGAATTGTGCATTTAAGCCTTATAGTGGCGGTGAATTTGGAAGCGTTTGCGTTGCTGAATAATTCGAGACATTTATATTTTTTCTTTTTTGTTGTTAAAAATATTTAATGCCATTTTTCTTGTAGTCATTTCACAATTTATTCTTATCCTATTTTAAATTAATTTCTTCTTAATCTTACTTAAATTAACTTATATATCTATTAAAAATAATCGCGCGGTTGTAAAATATTTATTGTGAATGAATTAACAAACATGCATTTTCCCCAAGTCAATCACAACAGGATCAAGAACGTGTGCGCACATCGTCAAGGATCCATGTAAGTTTGTGTTGGAGTTTTATCTTAAGGAATCATTTTCGAAATTAAATAAAAGCATTTGAATTTTGCGCCATCATTTGGCGCGTCCGCCATATATAATTTTATTGAATTCGCGTGAGAGATAATATTCTCTTATACAAATTTCTGTATAAATATCAGTCAAAAAGTGAAATAAAAGACTTCTCTTATTGTTCGTTTGCCAAATTAAAAAAAAAAAAAAATAATAAAATAAAAGACTTCTCTTATTGTTCGTTTGCCAAATTAGTCGACTCGCATTTTTGATTTCGTATTTTTCGAAGGTTTCCGCCTTTTTTCGTTTTCTACAAATTTCGTAGTAAAAATCTTACTTTGAAGATAATCGCTCGTTATTTTTTCGTGAACGTTTTTTTATTGGAAAAAACGTGTTTTTAAAAATCAACCAGGAAAGTTCCTTCTTTTAGTTTGAAAAGAGCTCAAGGATTTCCCGGGTTGACGGTCAAATTCCCTTGATCGTACATTTTGCATTGATTTTTTTTCCTAAAGTATTTTCAATTCACAACAGATATTATAATTTTTTTAAATACCTTATAATATATTTCCTATGTAAGTGTAGTTAATTTATTCATTCAATTCCTTTCGATAAATTTTTGTCCATATAATTAGTTCTAACCAATGGTAGTTCTCTTTGAACCAAAATTTATGATATTTATTTTTATTTGATATTTATTTGTTTGTTTCAAATATTTCGTACAAACATTACACGTTGTTCTTTAATATAGAAAATAGTAAAAAATGTCTTGGATAATTTAAATATATATAAAAAAAGTTTAATATGAAAGATTAAATAATTTTATTTGGGGATTGTTAAGGTGTCGACATGGTTAAGTGAAGTGAAGATAAAGAAAGTACGTCTAGGGGTAACATACAAAAATATGAGTATGAGTGTTACCAAGGGTATACAGTAGGGTGGGATCAATGTACTCAGGTTATAGAACATCTAATATCCCGTTGCCAATGTCTTACAATGTCCGTCCGAGAAGAGTGTCTGATTAATCAGAATTTAAAGAGTATCCATATATGTAGAATGTATGATTATTTAGTGCTGGCATGATGATTTATAATTTGTTATTCTTGAGTTTTACCGACTTACAAGAATCCTCCCCACCGACGAACTAGACCTTTCAAGCATGCCAACGTAAGTCAGTGGCTCTGATAAGAACATTTTATCTTTGTTCAGTTATATGAATAAAAATGGAATAACATGTTCTTTAATTTTAAGTTGAGCTTAGAAAACAAATTTATGCTGATGTTCACGAATAGGAACATTTTATTTTCTTATAGCTAAGATGATTGTTGGAATGTACGCATTAGAATGAATTTTAATTTTGTATAATGTATGTACCCGGTATCCACTTCCATTCTCAGGTAGGTAAGTAGGTACAAAACCATTCATTTAGCGAGTTTCGCCTTACACAAAACTGCGAGTTCTTTTATGAGACTGAGAAAACTTACTTCAATTAATTGGCAATTACTTACAATTATTTGTGGGTGTAAGATTGAGCTTCCAAAAAAAAAAAAGGTTTATTAAAAACTAGCCGACCGACCCGTGGGAAGTTGTACCCGTCCCTAAGGAATTGATAGTATTTTTGTTTTAAAAGTTGATTGTGCAGTTTTACCATAGCTTTACAGAGTTAACGAAATTGTATCCGCTTTGTTTTTGAATGATTTCTTTTCCTCCTCGTTGACTTTTTCAATCTCGATCGAAAACTCCTGAAAATTCCTTGTTAACTGAACTGAAAAAATTTCAAATTTGAACTCTTTAAGCAAAGCCCTAATAAGGTACTTAGATAATTTGTTTTATTCTTAACACAGCGAAATAAATATTTTCCATTCGGAAACCTATTTTGAAATTTTCCAGTTTTCCATTCGAAAACCAATGCACCTTCAATAACCATTTCGGAGTCCATTGGATACATACAAACATACATCCATTTTAATATATATATATAGCTACCTAGATTAATTTGTTTCCAATTAATAATCTATAATTTTCTTTATAGGCATCGCATTTAATTTGCAGAAATTATGCAATTACTACATATATTGAAATATGGTCACCATGACGTATAAGTATTTTTTTTCAACTAAGGCAAACGCCGTACTTTCATTTAAATTTATTTTTAAATAATAGTAATAATAATAATAAATAATAAAAGAGTTTATAAATTTTATCGGTACACTTTTTACTCAACACTATATCTTATGATTTCAATGTGAACGCTGCCACTTTCGTTCAGTCTTTATTGACAATGCATTATCGAATAAATGTTCTATTTTCATGACGTACCAGCAGATTTTTTGTAATGCTTATGTCTAACTTCATATCAATGAGACACCATATGTCTATATTGTAAATTTTATTAAAATCCCAAGCTCACTTTCCTAAAATTTACACTATAGACATAGAGGTGCGGTTATGGAAAATAGTTTAGCCGGACAAGTGGTACTATAACCAAGCCTTGCGCAAGTTATAGTAGGAGAGCCAAATATGGTAACTGATTCCTCCGATAGTTCATATTTGAGTTGGTTAATGTAGATTTCTTTTGTGTTTAGGTATATTAGTAGCTTGTTGTTTTTCTTGTTTCTGCAAATATCAAATAGGCACGTTATTACCTTTGTACAGTGTACACGGCGGGCGGTCCTCTGGTGTTTGAAGATCCCACCCTTCCGACGAGTTAGTTCAATTGGCATTTGCTAGCGTAACTACTGCACTCAACCGACTGGACAATATAGAAATGAATGAATCTATAAAAATGTCCTCGAGGATCAGGATAATGAAGCTATTTTTAATTTTAAGGAATATATTTTTCAGTCGGAGGGACCCGATAAATTTAACTTGAGGTCAAACTGAAAAAAACTTTACTTTATGTGTTGCAATCGAAGGTATTCGATCGTCGCCTCAATGACTCAAATATTGTTATTCCCCTACACCCCACCACCTTATTTGTTAACTCACGATAAACAACTTATGAGAAGAAACATCTTTAAGTACCTATACCTACTTTTTCTACGAAAATTATTTTGAGCACTAAACTCCGTAATCCGTTTTTCAAATGTCGTCGAAATCCATTTTATGAGTAGAACCACGAAATAGGGAACCTTTCAGTATGCTTGGTTCTACTTTCACTCTTATAAAAAAATTAAGAAAAATTAATATAAATAAAAACCGATCATAATCTTAGTAAATATTTTGTAAATTACTTAAACAATTGTCGGTTTCTCAAAAAAAAAGTAGTTAAAACTCATTGTTCGTAAAAAATTCTGTACCTCTAAATCAAGTGAGGATTTTATTACAAAACTCGAATACACCACGTTTATTTTAGAGTTCTATACATAATTGCATATTGATTCTCCCATAACAAATTAAGTACAAACTGAAGTAAAACTAAGAAATTTTAGTGCTTAATTTTTTTTTTTACTTATTTTCTTTATTTCATAACAATATCTTTCAACTTACATATACAACAAAATTAAGAATAAGTAATACAATAAACATAATTTACGTTAATAAGATATCGAACGAAATAACAGAATACAATATTGTGTCTTTAAGAGACAGTGACGAAAGTATATACAAACTAAAATACATCAACAAAAACTATTGATATGGATTCAATAGAATGATTAAAAATGAAGTTTAAGGATTGAGTTACAAATATAAAAAAAAAAATTGATAGATAAGAGTTACAATATTGGATTTAATAAAGCATCAATATCTGAATGGTTGAATGAAAAAAGGCAGTTTTTGACTGCTATTAAAAACACTGATTTCACTCTCTCACGCCTAATCGTCTCCGGTAATCTATTTAATAAACGCGGATCAGTAACATAAAAAACATGAGAAAAATGTTTTTTTTTTTTAATAGTAGGTACAGTTACAAGATTTCTAGTGCTAAATCTCAAACTATAGTTTTCTTGCACTCTTGCAACGAAAAAACCAGAATCAGAAAAGAATATTTTTAAGACTTTGTAGCAATATAGATGTCTTAAAGGAAGAAGTTCCAGACTTTTGAATAGCTCAAAACTTGGCGTCCTACGGTTAGCTTTTAAAATTGTCCTTATAGCATGCTTTTGTTTGATCAGCAAAGGTTCTATATTATTTAAATAAGTACCACCCCAACAAGATAAATCATATTCCATTTTAGATTTGAATAGAGCATTATAAACAAGTTTTAAAACAGGTAGATTGCAGTAAATACTAAGATGACACAACTGTCTTACAACCCCATTCAAATACTGCTTTAGATAGATAACGTGATCATTCCAACAGAGTTTTTGGTCTAATATGATACCTAAATATTTAGAACTGTCAACTTGTTCAACTCAAAAGCAGTTTTCATGGCAATCAGCTCGATATTCGAAAAACATATCTCCAAAACCAAATGAATTACACATTGGTGAGTGATACTATAATTGTATATCCTTGAAAACATCTCCTTGGCCATTGTATAAAATCTAATGAAATTTTCATTAAAGTCATTAACATTAATCTGGTTTTCAGATATATTAACACTCCGAGCATGCATGTTTATTTGTTTCTTTTCTGATTAGATATTTAAATATGTATTAAAATAAAATACAAGATCATAAAATAGAGTGGCGCGACAGCTCTTGAAGAGCCAAGGCCTAAGTGGCTTACTCTCATTCAACAATTCTCTAGGTGCGTGTGAAGAATTGAGGGGACCTACAATTTTACGCCGATTCCGAACGGCAAAGTTGAGAAGCACTTTTTCATGACAGATGATACTCTTGGAAGTTTTGTCAGCTCTTCGCAAGAGGCAGTGTCCGTGAAAGATGAAATAAAAACTTTGGGCCTGAGTAGGATTCGAACCCACGACGTTCTGCTTAGCAGCCAACGCACCTTACCACTAAGCTACGGACACTACA